>OX579646.1:11595393-12195393 GCA_951230895.1 Carpatolechia fugitivella | reverse complement strand
TATGAAATACTATTACTATTTTGTGTTTTTTATTATTGTTATTATTTATTTGGTTTCATTCACTTTTAACCTTATATATTATTTTCTAAAAACCATGAATGACGGTGATAGACTATGTGAGGTCCGCATGCAACCCTATCTCATCGAGTAACAAGATGCGCCCTATCCAGGGTGTATCCTATTAAAAAGGTAAGTTTTAAAGTACAGGGTTGCCTGGGCCTAACCTGGAGCTTTTAGTACAGTAAGCAAAAAAAACATAATTTTTTTGGGTGTTTATTACCCATTTTTTTTATAAACTGCATCACTAGCACTTTCGAATGGCACGAGTTTCATTTTGCTACCCGATGACATATTTTTTATAATTTTTAGCCACCCTAAAGTTAGGCTGACTCGCGAAAGTGCCAGGTTTGGGCGAGGCAACCCTGTATGTTTTGGCACTTCTTGATAAGTACTATTGAATGTACTAGGTATACTTGCTACTCGATGAGGTAATTTACACTCAAAAAATGATGTTTATTTTGCTTACTGTGTAATAAAAGCTCCAGGTTAGGCCCAGGCAACCCTATACTTTAAGACTAACCTTTTTAAAGGCAACAACCTGGATAGGTCGCATCTTGCTACTCGAAGAGGTAGGGTAGCATACGGCCCGCTCTTAGACTATGATGATTTTTTATGAAAATATTGTTATCTAAATTAATTTTTTAACATTTTTCCTCATTTAGAACTGAAATGCAATAACTTTCGTACCAATAAAAAAGCATTTTTCTATTTATTTAATTTCATTCACAAAAACCCACATTCTTTGTCTTCGTTGTTAAATTTTGAAAGCTTTTTCTAATTTTATAGGAGAAAAATTCAAAGCCCTTTCCTTTTTATTTGCAGACTCAAGTATCCAGTTGTGTTATATTTTTCTTTTTCTATTAACAATATTAAATAGTGAAAAAATGTATTTACTCGGTAAAATATCGTTAATTATAAGTTTTACTTATGTAAAATAATCTCTTTGCTCTTGCTGTCAAACTGTTAAAACGGTTTCGCAGGAGTTTTGTACAATCTTTGTATATTTTATTATAAGTTCAATAAAATAAAACCACTTTGTACAGCACATAGAAGCGTGTTTTTTCCTTCTTCTGACAGTTGTATGTCTGCACGAAGATATTTAACGCTAAATTAATAATTAATACCATATCAATTAACTCTTAATTTCTGTTCAACTTCTACCAATTGATACGTTTAATGAAATTCTGAGTAGCCATTGTTCGCGGAAGCAGGTTAATTAATGCGATGTCGATTGAAAAGTAGCAAAATGTATTAATTAGTTCATCGCCGAGGAGAATGGAATGGCGTCGCGTCACGGCAATATATAAAATATTCAGACGTTTATCCCGACGTTGACGATTCATTTAAAGAGCTCCCGATGACTTTGTTATTTTTGTATAGCGCTAAGTAATATTAACGTCAACAAAAAGGTCTGAAGTGACCCAACATTAAAGTCAGCTTATGACGAGAGCGTGATAGATTGCCGGCCGGCTGTCGCGGCTCCTGTTTATTTTTATTAAATGTCCAACGTCTGGCTTCAACTGTAGTAAGAAACTTTAAGTTAGATTATCAGATTACGAGAAAGTTACTTATGCATATTAAAACCATGTTTGGCAATATTTTTGTATTTGAATTTTGCATAGTAAATATTATGTACCTTTACGATGGTACACCAATATTTACGTTTTATAGTGACATATGTTAGCATTTTTTTAAATTATATATTTGCTTAAACTACGCTAACCAAACTGGTTGGTTGAAAATTAAAACTTAAACTGATAACAGCCGAGCCATTTATAAATCCACATTTTTTTGTGGCAAGAACATTATTTAAACTGAAACTACCAAACTCATACACCTGAACCCCTTATACTCCTGTGTGTATGTCGGAGAGCAGTTTAATTTTCATATTAAAAAGCCAAAAAGGCACATATTACCAAAACCATATTATTAAAATAGAAGCAGACTGAGAGTGCTTTTACATGTATTAGATTATTATAAGCTAAATGTAAAGGGTTTCTGCTGCGGAGTTCTAATGTCTCTTATAATATATTATTCCTCACTAAAAGACGCACTTTGCTATAATGGATAATTCATGAATATCACAGGGAATAGATATAAGAAGGTTTTATCTGAATAGTAATGTCGGTAATGTAAAAGTATTTCGTTGATTCTTTTGACCAAATCCACGCCTGTTTTTTTAAATAGACACTTTTTACTAAGATTTTAACTCTTTTGCCAAAAAAGTTTTATTATATTGAACAATTGGATAATGACTCAATTGATTGTAGCCGTATTCACTAAATAATAAATTTGTAACTAAATTCCGTTGTCTGTACAACGAAGATAAATTTATATGAGGGGTTTTTAATAGCGATAGAAGCCAAAACATTTATTTTTCTTTTTTTCGTCTATGTACGTTTGTACGCGCGTGACGCAAAAACTACTCGTACTGCACGGAATTAGATGCGATTTTCACATTTGTAAATTTGTATGTTTTAGATTCATACGGCACCTACTCGTAGAAGCCGAGTTATCTTCTTTTTCATGCTAAAAGAGTTCATTTTGGAGATAAACTTTGATCACGAAAGTAAAGACGCGAGCAGATGGCTAGTCAAATAACTTCTTATTATAACATATTATGGCCTATAGTCTACTTGCAACCTTAACATCAATGCTTCAAACTTTCAATACTTAGAGAAATTCCTGTCACCGCTAGAGCATATGCCGTCCGTCTAATCGAGTATACCTTTCCGAGCCATTGAGCTGGACACATCGTGTAGACTCGCTACGAGCTACGGCGTAGCTTCGTAGACGTAACTACGAGATGTTCAGCTCTACAAACATTGGATTACTATGTTTGATGGTATGTGTTTGATGGTTATGTATGAGATTATTAATGTTGTTGATAAATATTTCAGGTTTTAAACTTCAGTTGTTTAAAATTACACTTTTAAGTTTAAGTATATAAATTAAAAAAAAAACTGTATTTTTATCTACGTATTTGCATGTTTTTTTCTTTTCTAAAAAGGCAAGACGTCTCTTGAATTGGATTTGCTCCGAAGAGTTAAGTTGGCTATTGAATTGATAGACACAAAGTTTTCAATGGGCAAGTTTCTTATCAATTAGCCTCAACGCTATTTTATTCAGTTAGTCTAGTTTAAAAACAGGGAGGCTAGAAGTGGATTAGATATTATTTTATTTATAATCATATACCTATATAGTTATATATGTTAAAAAGTAAATTAGTCTACAGTGTTTTGATTTCTGTAGATGTAATTTTATCATCATTCGTTAAAGTGTGGGAGCACGAGAGAACAGCAGTTATACAGTGTGATGCACAACATTTTTGTTGTTTAACTTTTTTACTAAGTATTATATTAAAAAAAATTATAAGTTATCACCGTGTTATATAAACCTTTTTTAAAAAAATGTTATACAATAAATAATAACTAACCTATAATTTTTGTTACATAACTCTAAGTTTGGCCCTCGAACGATAGTTACGGTTACAAAATTATATACGCTGTTATACAACAAATTAAACTAAGATGAGATCATTTATAACATACAACTTACATAACGTTAAAGAATGTTATTGTGTTACACAACATTTTAAAACGTTATACAACTGCTGTGTGGAAGCACTTGTATGTACTTTTTGGTTATTTAAATTATTATTTCATATTGTTATGGCTGAACAAGTAAGTCATATCTCTAAATAATAGATATAAAAAATTATATTATTATTAATCTACATATATTTAACGCCGAATATTTTGTTTGATTCTTTTGGTCACGCTATTCCAGCAGTTTTTCTGTTATTCTTGCTCCTGAAACGCCAACGTCTCAACTATTGTCCGGAGTCATTAAAACTTTTATCTGCCGCGGCTGCTCCCGCGCACCATTGTCGGCCACAGGGACGCTTTCTAAACGGAAACTCTTCAAACAGCTCTAACACAATAGATGAATGCTCTTAAAAAAAAAAACACAGCAAACAAGCAGAGGGCAAACTATAACTTTAGCCTTTTAAAAAACAGAATGGAATGGAAGAAGGGGAGAAAGGCCTTTGCCCTGCAGTGGAAAAATATCTAATAATTAGTTATATAATTTTCCCGGTAGTTGGTTGCTTAGGTTGGCAACGCAGCTGCCTGTTGAGACGTATGTGACTGACTTTGATTCTCGTCGTCAGTCTTCATCATCACCATCATCAGCTCAGAATATGTACCAATCGATTCTCGTCAATACTTTTGCGTTACTCTCAGGTCAGTTCAGCAAAGCGGACAAATTGGTTTTGTAGCTACCAGATTGTCAGCGGAACACTCAATACTGTCAAAGTCCCGTGGGCAGTTGTGTAGTACATTCTATATAGTACTTCGTATTATTTATAGTAAAAGTAATCTATCAAGTCGATATCTTTTTTGTTCCGAGGTGACAATAATACAACCAATTAAATGTACGAGAAAACTACCTATGACAGCGATAACGAAGAAGGAATTGTTTATAAAACGAATAAGTAACATTCAGATTTTTTTTTTATTACAAAACCCATAGAAATGTAAATACTGCTATGTAAATTTCACCGTCGCAGAGTTAGTCTTTATTTAACTTCCAAAGTTAAACTTGGAGTGCCGAGATTCGAGTGCGTGGTGTCGTAATGACATTAAATTGAAATTAATTTTATCATTAAATTTGCACTTGAGCTAATTTGTTTCATAGATAAGTTTTGTTTTGTTGCCTAAATTATTGCGTCAAGGCGTTTTTTTACTTTTGTTTTTCACAGTTCAACGACTCTTCTTTTTTATTTATTTTGTATTAAAAAATATTTAAAAAGCGCTCAATTTGAGAACTTTTCAAACGAAAAGTCTATTTTAGCTCGTAAGCCAATGAAAACACTGCACTAACACTACAATTCAATATGTGGAATTGAACGTGAATTCCCAGTGATTAATAAAAGCCTCCGATGTACTGTGATGCAAATGACTGGTGTCAAGCAACTTGATGTGATGACCAACTACGTACGTACACATCATGGCTTCTCTTACACCGATGCGAACATGTCCACTATGTTATTATCCAAAAGTGGTTTAGAAGATACCAATAATTTCGGTTAGCTTATTGACTAAATCCCTTCTTGTCTATCAGTTGCAGAGCAGGCAGCATCTTAACTATTCTCATCATTACAGCCACATAAATACTTTAGTTATTTATAGTCAGATGTTATTAGGCTCATTAAAGTTTTTGTAAAGTCTCGAGCCGTGTCTTTTTGTCAAATTTTGGGTAAAATTCATCATTAAAATTAATTTAAAAAAAAAATATGAAGGAAAATCAAAAAAGCAGTCGGGCTGCGTGAAAAATATAAAACTTTCAACTTAATTAATAAATAAACTGAAAAGATGCGTTTTTTTTTATGATCGTGGTTGATAGTGCTCACAATAGCAGTCGGAGGCATTAAATATTCACAATATTATGTTCCATCATAGCGTTTTTGTGAATTATGATGATGGCTCCGACTGCTATTTGAGAACACTGTCAACCACGATCATTAAAAAAAAACACAACTTGTTTACACCTTTTCAGTTCATTTATTAATTAAGTGAAAAGTTTTAAAATTTTCACGCAGTCGGGTTTTTATTTTTTTATATTTTTCTTTTTAGTTTTTATAATGAATGACCGATATTGTTGTGTCCCTTCCACACTCTCATATAGGTAATTCAATTTAAAACATTGAAGTTTTTGTTGTTTTCTAGCTTTTCTCATTCCAAATTACATTTAAACATTATAAAGTTATATATGTTTTTGGAAACCATACATAAACCCCTTTATTTTGATACCCCACTCAATAGTGTTTGGAGAGGTATAGAGCAATAATTATTAATAATTTTTGAAGTCTATATTTTGGTGCCAAAAATCGACCATGTAAGTTTTTTATAATTTTGATGAACCCAGTGTCACTCTCTCAGGTAAGACGAATCTAACGACATCTCTTTAGTTAAAATCTATCAAGCCGTTTAGGCTGCAGATCGTGCCTAAGGAATAAACATACATACTTACATACATACACTCGAAAAACAACTCTCCTTCTAAAGCAGTCGGGTAATAAAAAGGCCTCGATTTCATTATTTTCAAACATTATCCATTTACTGTTTTTTTTATTATTATTGCTTAGTCTACGGCTCGGTGAACCTTCAAAGTACTATCACAACAACTTATTCCGTTGTTAGTCCTTGTTAGTAGTAGTTTAGGAACTTCTAAGCAAGCTTTAGTTACGAAACTGTATAACAAGAGGAGCCCAACTGGTCGCCATTCAAAGGGCGAGCGTGTCGCTGATGGGGCGTTTCTACTGGCCGACTAGCCGCTGTTTACCTGCAGGCAACCTATTCCAGTTTCACCAAAACCCTCACGGAAACCTCTATAAAACGTAAATCACAAAATCATGTTGTAAAACAAAACATGTGTTTAAAAATTTTAACAAACGCAAATTGCTATGTTTTATGACGTGCTCCAATATTTTAAAGCATATTGTTACTCGTACATGCTCTGCATATTTTCTGTGGTTATCCGTCAGCACAAAAATTTGAAAAATTTGTTAAACTAAAGCAGCGATGGTTGAAATAATTATGCCAAAATTGATCGGTGTGCCGGGCATTTTTGTTATGCAGTGAGCAGACGGCAGCCTGTCAACGACAAAATTAAATTTTCCTGTGGCTTTCACCGAGGAAAAATTGAGAATATTAATAGGTAGGCACGAATTAAAATTCCTCTCTCGCAAATATTCAAGGCAAAAAGTCGCTAGATAGTATGTCATTCTTCTTTTATAAATCTCTGCCAAAGTAGGCAAATTCAACAATGACTTAGGCTTTTTTGTAGTTACAAACGGTAGAACTAAAATTTAAGGTTTTATGTTAGCAAAGAAGTGTTCTATTTGCCGATAGGCTTTTTAACAAGTAGGTTATGTGATTGAATGCTGGAGTAATTTAAAATACATTAATTGATTTAGAACAATATTGGCAGAACTAAACAAAGCACGTCTATTTGCAGCTCCCAGCGAATAGATGGTAGTCGATAAATTCCAAGATGTCTCGAGTGGGCGGGCAGCAGTAGTACTGGTGCAATGATAGATCGATTGGCTGTGGTTTCACACTCCTGCTTCCATTGTCCTGATTTATAACTGTGCTTTGGAACCTCCGCCGGAACGGCTCAGTCGCATCCCGGGGTATGGCTTTGGGATCCGGGAACAAGTCCTTTGTACGCGCCGCTGCACATGATGCTTAAGATAACCTATTCCAGTTTTGGCTTGACTTTTGGGTTAGCTAAAAAAGTTGATATGAAAACGGTTTCGATATTTGTATAACTACTGAATTCACATTCTTCAGTGTTCATATACTGACTAACAGCTCATGCTGTTGATGTGGTACGATACCACAGAATAAATAATAGTAGGTACTAAATTGTGTATTTTTTATGAAACTACGCATATTATCTTTATATATATAGAACTATTTAAAATTACGCATTTGTTTAAGAGTAAAGTTTCACAAAGGACACTATTGGAATACCTGTAGCACGGAAAAATAAACCAACACAAATATGTTGTATGCAAGGCTGCAAATGGCCAATAACTTTCACTTACCCTGGACTGCAACTCACGCGGTCACGTTCCACTAATATTTCTTCTTAACGCTGGATTCGGAGTGTTAAAGGCCGTTTGCAAGAGTCAGTGGCGTCTTTTATGATGTTACTTATCTATACTAACATTAATGGGGTAATATTTTTCACATGAGTATCTAAACTACACACCCTGAAATTTAACGGGTTAATTTTCGTTAAAGGGATTTTCAATTGTTGGTTCAGTCTATTAAACTGAACAACTTTCTCCAAGGAAAAGGGGCTGACAAATAGAAAATAAATTGCATCCCCCATAGTAAATCAATCCGCTGGCCGTGCGGTTTTGTATGAACGGGCCAATTTTTTTGGTCGTTTTACAGCCCATAATGTTCTTTGGGGAAAGTTTTTCAGTTTAATGAGACTCCCTTAACTCCCATAAAAACAGGTAAAGTTCATGGTGTATATAATATCAGTATTAAAAGAAATTGCGTCTTAAAATGATTACTCAATCAACCAATCAATGATAAATTATAATCACTTATGTCTTAAAAATATATTAACAAATTGAAATCTTTATTTATTGACGCGTTTTTATTAAAGCTCTCTTTTGATACCGCGTCCACAATCCATTTTTCGCAACCACTCAAGAACTTTGTAAGAGGAATGTCCCACGTTGAAAGCGAGCATAAAAGCGGAAAACATTATTCACACATGACCGTCTTTTATGAATTCGATGATAAAAAAGACGTCCGACATAAATCTGTAGCTTAAACGTAAAGGATAGAACCATCTCTCTGTGTCGCTGTACAAATAGCCTCGGGTTGACTTAAAACTATAAATGCAAGAAGTTCCTTCAGAACATAGAGTAGGGTCATTTGATGGATTGATAAGATACAATACATGAACTTTTATATGATTAATAAAATAAAGTGCTACTGGTCATTTTTCTTCAATAACCTACATTGCAAATCTTGTTGCGAAAAGACAGTTGGAAAGATGGCACCCATGTTTTAATACTTAAAGATAAACTTTTTAGGGAAGCTAACAGCATTAAAATTATATTATACTACTTGTAGATTCAAATTAAACAGCTCAGGCTAATAATAAACTTCAAAATATAACAACTATACGAATAAAAATATAAGAGTTATGAAAATGTTATGGCTTATCTAAACTTCATACTAACATAACTTGGAACTATTATTTCATTACATAAACTGTTGTACTGTAACACAAAAGTAAATAATAAGTAGTACATTGTACTACGTACTACGAAGTGAGTTTCTCGATTTTAATTTTATTATATCTTACCTTGTATTATCGTATTTAGCCCAGCCATACTGTCCCACTTCTAGACAAATCCCTCCTTTTTATTTTTTCACGGTTAAAGAAAATAAATAATAATTTATTTATCATCATCATTTCAGCCGGAAAACGTTCACTGCTGAGCACACCTCTATGCGCACATGTAAGAGGCAGTGAATTTAACTAATAACTGTATCTATATTTTTTTTTTCTATAGCCTCTAGTTGTCCCACTGCTGGGCAAAGGCCTCCCCTTTCTCCTTCCACTAGTCACGATCCATTGCCACTCTTGCCATTTTTCCTTAAATACTTTAAAGAGTAAAAAGGACCCAAGCTCGTTATAAATAATAAAATTTGTTAAGTAGTAGTGGCGAGATGAAGCAATATTAAAGGTTACAAGACGTCAGTATTTGCCTACCTACCAAATCCTCAAAGGAAGATTCAAACTAGATAGTACTAAGCCCCATTTAGCTTTTTTCTGTATCGCTCATCTCATCAATCATACTTTCAAATGTTCCAAAGGGGAGATAAGATTTAAGAAAGAGCCTCTTGAACGGCGTTTAATGTTGCAAAACGATTTAGGTCGACACATTAAGCAAAAGAACACAGTTTTTTATTTCTTTTAAAGTGGGAAGATTGAAGTTAATAAAGAATATAAAAGTGGGCTGTTAGATGATCAAATTGCCTGGAATATATTTTGTAAAATTACAAGCGCTTCGCGATCGCATTTTTTGCCTCATTTGTCATTTTATATGACCATTTCCGTAATGTTTCCTTGGAGAGTTCTTCACTTCTCAGAACGTTTTTGTAAAAAGATGTTTATTCAAATAGGAAAAGGCAAAATTGATTTTATACGAAATTCAATTTGAGAAATTAATCAGTCGTCTTGTGGAATAGGTAATTGCCCTTATTCTATTCCAAGTGATTAGGTAACCAATCGACCAACCAATGACATCGAGAATTTTAAAACGGTCTCGTAAATTTTAAATTGAAATACCTATTTCTTGTTAATATTTTTGTAGTAAACATACAACGACATTTTGTTTCTTTTTAAGTTTTAGTATTATTTAAAAATAATATTTTTTATTGTTAATACTTTTTTATAATGCAATTAAATCAAATTACTGTTATTTTAAGGTTATTTGTACAAATGTACAAAAGATTGGTGTGAATAGTAGTATTAATTTGGATACAAGATTGAAAATAGGGCTGTGTAAAAGACCAACTTACGTTCTTATAAATATTATAAATTTAGTATGTTGTACTACTAATACCCTGTCGTGTTTTAAAAACAATACTAAACACATGTGTCTTATCGAGAAAAATAGTAACGTAGATACTAGAAACTAGGTAGTTTCTATTGCTGTTTCTATGAAGCAATTTCTTAGAGCACGTACACAACACATTATTCTTCCTGGTGCGGGGCGTAATCTTAGGGCGATTACAACCACGATACCGCCTTGAAATATTATGGTGATTAATAAAATAATTTCTAACGTCATAAGCAAGTATAAAAAGAAAATTACCGACTACTAATTTGGTTGGGTTCACTTACAATGATTCTGATTATAGTAGTCAAAACGAGCTCCTGTTGGCCAATGTACATACATACAATCATCGGATTTCAGTACATACAATCACCGGATTCTTAATACCACTCATAACACAAGTCAGCAGCAGAGTTTACAAATTATTTTCTGCTTGTAGTCTTTTGGCTCACATAGATATTATGTAATACGTTAAACCGTTTACGTGTAATTTTAAGTCATCAATGATAATAAAGTTAAGCCGTTTATTTATGAAAAGGTTTTTTTTTTATAATTAACAGTTTAGTTTATTCAATTTCATTCAAAATACAAAGCAAAATTCTGTACAACATCAGCAAACAATGTTATGTCTTAATTAGGACAACAATGTTGTTTCGCTTGGTAGAAAAAGAATTAATTAATACTGCTTTATGTTGCAGATCATTACATTCAAGAGCAAAAGTCATTGCAGATTAAATTATAATCCTAGGGAATCTAGTTAAAAAAATACAGACTTTTTTTAAAACTATGGCTGAAACAGTAACTAAAAAACTAACATAAGCACAAGCTTTCGTGAACTTGTTTTTACTATTATATTGCGAATGATTTAGGCACGAATCAGTAGGAACAGTCAGCCAAGAAAGTGGTCTACCATTTTTTACTTAGTTTGCTAGTTAACGAAAATATCAATAAGGTTTATACTCGGTATCTGACAGATCGATCTGCAAATAAAAATAATCTCTGTTGTTGACATTCAAATGACAAATGACATTTAGGGTGGTAGACCAGTTTTTTGGTCGACTGTCTGTACAACGGTAATACTAATAGTACATCACGCTACATGGATCGTACGTAGGTGTCAAATTACAAACGAGGTGACTTTTGTAAGCCCGAGTCGCACGCGAGGGTTTATAATGTCACGAGTTTGTTATAAAACCTAAGATCCGTGTGTTGTACTGTACGACGTTTTTCAATACACTTATGAGAAAACAGGTAACGCAACATGAAAAACAATGGAAATTCTACAAAACTAGCGCCAGTCACGTACTAAAACTTGGTTTCTTTTCTAAAAGCATAATTATTGAGAAAAGGCACTCGCGAACGCATTCAGCCTCTACGTCACTCGATTAACATTAAGCTATTCTTCGTTAAAATTGAGATTATTTTTATTTTTATTGCTAAAATGATACTGGCTGATAATATTTTTCATACATCATTTGTTGAAATAATAGTACATTACGATACAAGGATCGTAGGTGGCATATTACAAACAAGGTGACTTTTGTAAGCCCGAGCCGCAGGCGAGGGTTTATAATGTCACGAGTTTATTATAAAACCTAAGATCTGTGTGTTGTACGACGACGTTTTTCAATACACTTGTGAGAAAACTGATAATAAATAATTAAATTGAAATGGTTAAGAAAGGCACACCCTACAAAAGCTATATACTAAAGGTAACGTAGAAGTTGCAAAAACTAACCTTTACCTCACGCGCAGTTTGAGTATCCTTTCACATTTATCATTAAATATCACTTAATTACTCATAAAAAAACAACAACAATGTAAAACAATTAAATGAAAATTTTACAAACTTGGCGCCAACTACAACACGATGGTATGTTTCTTTTTTATATGCATAATTACGGAGAAAAGGCTCTGGCGGACATTCAGCCTCTACGAATTGATTCTTTGTTAAATCGAGATAATTTTATTTACATAATTAAAATATTACTGGCTGATAATATTTTTGATACAATTTGTTGAAATAAAAAATAGAAAATACTTTTCTCTTTGTATGAATCGATTTAAATATTTTTTATTGTCAAAATGATCCTGGCTGTATAATAATTTTGAAGACCATAAGAATTAAAAAAAAATGTAATAAAATCGCACTAGTGCGGTAAAACGCATTTACCGCACAGTTTACTGCCTTCGTAAGTTCAATTTTCAAGCAAGGTGTATTGAAAAAAAAAATTTTTTTTTGTAAGTATCGTTTCAATTTATTTTTTTATATTCCAATGTTCCTGGCTGGAAATATTTATGTTAGAACTTGAAGAAATTAAAAAAAAAAGAATAAAAATCACACTTGTTCGGAAAATCGCATTACCTACTGTACAGTTTACTGCCGTCGTAAGTTTAATTTTCGAGCAAGGTGTATTGAAAAATAAGTTAACAATTGATTTCCTAATAGGAAGTAAACTAAAATTAGTATATCAGCCAGTGAAGTGCAAATTATTTGTAGCAGAAAATGTCTTCTTTTCTGACTTCTCTATTTGACTGTAAAGCATAAACGTTTATAACTTGAGCGTTATTGTAACAGTTTTTATGGAGTCCTCCTCGTTAATCTTCGTTGCAAGTACCTCTTGTTTTCCAAGCAACATCTGTTCCGGTAATAATTTACAACTCTACGGCGATATTTTTTTCTAATGGAAAACAAAATGTTAACATTCCTTTTAACGATCACTTTACCGCCTTTTTCATCTCCGTCAGAGCTACAACATTCTAAAAAGAAATAAAGTTATCTTCATCATTTTTAATTAAAATTCTTTCATAAGGCTTGTCAGTTATATCCAACAGCGTGTGTGAATCATAATTATCTACTTCCGGACCACTAATTATCTTGCTCGTATTTAATAAATTTAGTATTTTATGTGAAATAAAAAAGAAACTATTGTTAATTAATGAGTAATGTTGACCCGTCGACTCCGTGTAGCCTCATTGTACATACAACAAACACGCCTCCAGAAACTAAATGGCACCCAAACAAGACGGGAGTTCCATTCAAAACTATTAGTTAATAAAGCAAACAGCCAACAAGGTAACCGAGTTCATATTGTTGTTCGGGGTGTAGTAAGGGTATATTGATGTTATATTGTCAGATTAAATTTTGGCCAAACAGCGGGGTCCGCGTCGCAGCTGCACGAGTTGAACTAATTTCATCTTAACATGACAAGGGTATTAGTTGGGTTGGAACCCTTTTTATAACTCAGGTTACAAGCATACTGAACTGACTTCATGATAAACCACTGTTGTTTGTGGGCATTACCACGAAAACTAATTGTTTACAAAATACTGTAATTTCTGCAAATCGCGTTGTATGAATCTGCGAATACAAAAAAACAAACATTTAAATGAAAATCTGTCTGTAATAAACATGAACATCAAATACTTCTTCTTTTCGAGTCATTGGCAAAGAATTAATGAAATCCAATCAATGTAATTCGTTGGAACCATAATCATCATTATCTCAGCCAGAACAAGTTCTCTGCTGAACATAGGCCTCCCCCATAGGTTTTAGGTTAGGGATTATAATTTGATCAAAATAAAAGATACAAGTATAAATTATTAACGTGATAGGTAATGCGATTTAATTATTTATTTGTACTCAACTAAACTAACTAAGTTGAAGAACAGATGTCACAGAATGAAAATTACTATAATTATAGAATTTCTCTAAGTCGACTAATCCAATTCTACGTAAAGCTCTACTGTAATAAGATACTTCTCAATTCTCAGGCGGTTCCGCGTCGCGACTCAATGACAGAAATAAACAGCATCCGAACACGCCAAGCTTATAAGAGCTCTAGCTTACGCCGACGTATAATCCTGATTTAATACTCCTAAATTATGCAATAATTTGTCTTGAATTAAAGGCTTGTAAGTGTTCCTGAGTGAGCGTCTAGTATTTGAGAGTTGGTAAGATTTAAGAGCGTCGACGCTCGCAGAACTGAAAGAGATAAGAGTGAATCGCGCTAAGCCGGTGAATTACCGCCGTTTCTTTGTACGTGTACGACACTGTTCACTCGACAGATGTGACGCTATTCTACAATAAATATTAAACTAGTTTAGTAAATAACATAAAACATTATGCATATTGAAATGAAAAGCAACTTTTATCAGTGATCATTAATATAATATTGGAATAATATTTATAAATATATCAGAAATGTCGCAAATATACAAATATTTAACACTTCAAAATAACACAGTTACCTTGATAATTGCCACGAAACACTTGATTACAATCTATTTCCCTTAGATAAATGAAAGGCTCGCGCGGCGCTCGCCCCGTGCGACACTGAGCAAGTGAGCCTTTCATTTATCTAAGCTTTTTCACATATCATGGGTACGGTGACGTTTGGGATTTGAAGTTTTTAGTGATATAGGGATACAAAAAATTAAGAAATAAAATCGAAATATTTTATCAATATCATTTCTAGTGAAGATAGAATCGATTTTGAGAGCAAATAATCTTAGAAATAGGGATAAATAATTTTAGGAAGAAAAAAAAGCTATATAAATTTAATTATGTTAAACAAAAGAAATCGGACCGCATACAAGGCATACGCACTCGCACTGACGCGAATTGACAAGATGGCGGCACGGCGGCGGTCGCTCCAAGCTTGCCAGAATTGCCATAATAATATTATAACGTTACTAACACAAACACCTACCTATTTAAATTTATTAAGGTTGTCATAAAAATAAAAAAAAAACAGTAAAAAGATTTTTGCAAATTATAAAAAATAAAATCGATTTATTTTATCGTATCAAGTCTCTATAACAAAGCCGTTACAGTACAATTTACTAAGAATTTATTTTAATTTATGTTTTAATAATTACGGAAAATTAAAAACTGTATTTGATTTAAACTGCAAATAAAAGCAGCATTTTTGCTATCTATGACACCGGCATCATTTTTGTATTATCTGTTTTAATAGTTTTCGATACCCAATTAAGTTTCGATACCCTTACATCACAGTGAAAGCAACCTGACAGTCCTGAAGCCGACATTATGTTTTGATCATCAAGTTTCTCGCTAGGGTATCAACAAATTCGCAGAGAAGAAACCTATACCGATAAAAGGTTGTAATTTGGTTTAAATTTTCATGAAACTGATATTTTAATGAAATATAATAGGAAAAAAGAAAAAAATAAAGAAAAAAATAAATGTTTTTTTACAATAAGAATAATTGTATCTACATGATACATAATGCATAACATATAACGATGTACAATCAGTATGTTATAAAAATAAATCTGTCACTAAAAATCACATAATACGTTTGATATGCTATGCATGTCCTTTAGCTTTTTTATGAAGTGTGGGAATTATATAGTTCTTTTTTGTTTCAATACAAGTACGGCTTTGAAATTAATGAAATTAAGTGTAAGTGTGTAACGCCAAATTTTACTTAAATGCGCCCCATACCTCGTGGACGCGAACATGAAGTTACAGCGACATTATGAAGTCAGCTATACTCGTAATCGTAATGAAATGTTTTTACCAACTCCGAAACCCAGCTGCGCGTGAGACGGCTTTCTTTACGAGCTTTATCATAAAATACTACGTGATGACTTCATTTCTTGACTTGTGATGGTGCTAAATTTACAAATCAAGTAATCATTGCTGGCAACTGGGTTATATTGTGAACTAATAATTATAGATAAAAATTAGGGGCCATGACTATTGTCTTACCTTAAACTTTTCACCTTGGCTTTTTTTGGCCGAGGCTTTTTCACCTAAAACTAGGCTGAGCCTGTACGTACAGCGGTGGGTATCAATCGCACTCGCACACCTTATTCAGATTTATCAAAATATTTTCTAATCTTTTCTTTTATGCTTATTTTATCAGTTGGTGAATTACGTATCTAAGTGAAAAGTACAATTTTAAAAAGTAAAAATATTTGGCAAGAAAATATAACGTAACCAAATTATTTTACATCTTTATAAGCAACCCTTCAGTGGAATATACCGTATCGTAATCTTCTGTGGGTGGCAAGGCTATTTTGATAACATTATTCTGACCTTTATTTTCTAAGAAATAATGTGTAGATTTTTAAGGTACATTTAAGTCCTAAAAATATAAACGATTTGTTTTACCTAGAATCAGTAGAAGCTCCGTCAAAACAAATTAAGTAAGTACCTAACGTTTTATTAAATAAGAAACTATCCTTTATTCTTTTGGTCTTAATACAATTATAATTATTGAAGTTATCTTTTAAAATCTATAATAAATGCATAATTCTCATAAGAAAATCACCCTAGTTGTAAAAAGCTGGGACCTACGTAAATTATTATGTCAGAAAACCGAGTTTTTGCACTCAGATTAACTGCGCATTACAAACGAAAGTATGCCAATGAACCACTGTTCCCGAACTTCTTAATTACTTGTGACACTGACATTTTCATAATGAACGTCCGACAAAAATGATTTTAAAGGATAAAACCTTTGAATCTAATAATTTACTTTATGAAGTAAAAGTTAAGCTAAACTAGCTAGCTTGCTAGTTTAGTTACCTTTACGTATCACTTATTTGCTTTAAACTAGCTAGCTTGCTAGTTTAGTT
This sequence comes from Carpatolechia fugitivella, assembly GCA_951230895.1. NCBI lineage: Eukaryota > Metazoa > Arthropoda > Insecta > Lepidoptera > Gelechiidae > Carpatolechia > Carpatolechia fugitivella. Next base: position 12,178,565 of record OX579646.1, on the reverse strand, counting down.
ACCTTTACGTATCACTTATTTGCTTTAAACTAGCTAGCTTGCTAGTTTAGTTACCTTTACGTATCACTTATTTGCTTTAAACTAGCTATCTTGCTAGTTTAGTTACCTTTACGTATCACTGATTTGCTTTAAACTAGCTAGCTTGCTAGTTTAGTTACCTTTACGTATCACTTATTTACTTTAAACTAACTAGCTTGCTAGTTTAGTTACCTTTACGTATCACTTATTTGCTTTAAACTAGCTAGCTTGCTAGTTTAGTTACCTTTACGTATCACTTATTTACTTTAAACTAGCTAGCTTGCTAGTTTAGTTACTTTTACGTACCACTTATTTGCTTTAAAATACTCGTATCAAAAAATTAACTCGTTGTCGTGTCGTCCTTACTCTGGCTGTACAACAACTTTCTGTTAATGAAATTAAAAATGTATGTGAAACTAACTACATTATTCTATTACATTTCAGGAAGCTTGAAAACTTTGCTTTTCCAATTTAACCACGTGTATTTAAATATTTAATACCATTGAAACCTATCACATCGAGCCATTTAGTTATATTAGATTAGTCACATCTTTACATTGGTTGATTAATTGCAATGCGCTGCAGTTCTCATCTGCGGATTTATTTATTTTTTGTTTAATGTTTCAATTTGTGTTTTGTGGTGTTGGTAAGCTGGTGCTTAATGTACTTACTTGTCACGTGAATGTCTTCTTGGCTGTTAGTCTCAACGTAGTTTCATTTTTTTACCTAGTTCTATCTGTGGGAACCTTTAATTGGTTTAAAAGTTGCAATTGTATTAATTACTTAGATTTAATATAACTGTTGGTTCTCCTGTCAAATAAAAAATAAAATAAAAAATAAAATAAAATTTTGTAACTCTTTGGAAAAACCTTTAAAAGTTTGTGTCTAGACTTTACGTTTAAAATGTTATTTCAATGAAATCATCATCATCATCAATCAAATACGCTAGCCACTACAAGAAAAGGCCAGGTAGTAAACGGATGAGCCGCCAAAAACCACTGTTGTGTGAAGATATAATGCCCTATAACGCACGAGTTTTAATTTTTTAATAATACTTCGTAATTGAGCTTGTTTTTGGTCCGTAAATGGGATTAGTAAAAATGAAATGTTTTTTTTTTTCGGTAAATTTTAAAAAAATACTAACTGTTAAATAATAAAAAATACTTTTATAGACTTTTTTTTTAATATATATTTATATATAAAATACATATATATAATATATATATAAATTATTTTACTCCCTACTCAGTACAGTTTAATTGGTATCAATAGGATATTTGTAAGTATTTTTTTTTATTATTTAAATTTGGATTTCCATTTCTAACTTCGTTTTGGCGGCAAACTCTACCTGCCTTACAAAAAAAAATTGTATAATTTTTTTGGTACTAAAGAAGATCACCAAAGCTAATAAAAACAAAAAAATAATAATAATAAATAATATTTAAGATATGATGTAAATTTACATCAGTATGCATTAAAGGGTGTCATTAAAAATAATAAGCACCTTTGGATTCGCAACTAACATGCAGATTTTTCTTTAAGGTTTTTGTCGAGTATCCGATTGGGTCTTCCCTCTCGTATTGTCGGTGTGTCTATAAGCTAGCGATAAATAAACCTGAATTAATTAATTTCATTGTTTTAATTGTGCTATAAACATAACAGTTTTGACTTACATAAATCTTTAAACTAGAAAGAAAAACACTCACCCTTCGTTCACTTCGGGTCGCTGAGCCAACGATGTAAGTATCTCTATAAGTAAGTACACCATAAAACTCAAGAGTTTAATAATTATAAAGCGAAAAATTAAAAATTTTGCCGATCTTGGACAGGACTCAAACCTGCATCTCCTTGGCTATCCGGAGAGAGAGAGTAAGAGTTTAAGTTATCATCATACTTATCAAAACATGAAAAGATTTTTTTAATTGCTAGAACAAGAAAGGGAAGTGATGTAAGGAAAGAAACGGCAGCACTGTGGCATGGCTTGCCAACCGCCCTACATTATTAAAACTTGCCTCTTACTCGACCGCGCTCCACTCTCGCAACTCTGCGGACATAATGAATCGCGCATCTCGAATATTCTCGAACAGGCTCCAAATAATTTCATTCATAAAAAAACGAGTACAAAGTTGAATGCGCTGCACTCGCTCAAGGTAAATTGTATTCAGTTTTGCATTCAAGTTGCAACAACAACGTTTCTTAATTCTCAAAGGCATACAATTCCATTTGTATCTAGCTTTCTTTTCAATCCTGGGAGACTATGAAGTTAGCAGCGCCTGATGGAGTCCGTGAACGAGCTCTGTGCAGTTTGCACCACATGGTGCACTTTATCTCAAAGAGTGTTTTACATAGGCAAGGCAAAAAGATAAACTGGTACTGAATATTTAAAACACAAAAAATAGTACAAAAATACGGCATGAAATATGCTCTTTGAAAGGCTGCTACGCTTTTGTAAACTATTTGTCTTCACAGTATAATATTTTGTGGTGCATTTGTTCTCAATTGCATCATTTTGATCTAACTAACAGCTGCTTTCTATCCACAGGTCGCATTTAAAATCTCACCACGTTCTAAAATGTTAATGTATTTTGAAATTATCAAGAACTTGCGTTTTTTTTAAATACCTACATTACCTCTTTATTCGATGTGAAGGAAAACATGTGCAATTCAATGTATGAAAAGTGATGACAGTAGCCATTTTGCAGAGGTATAGCATTCAGCTTCAAAACCGCAAATCTAAAGAAGGTTGTGTATTTTTTGGATAGGGCTCAAACCTTTCACTCGGATATTTATGAAATGATAACAAGTTTATATTTCTTTCCTAATTCATCAGCAGGAGTTATTATTTAATATGGGTGGGTGTTGGTGTTAGCATGTTCATTAAATAGGTATACTAGAAACCAAAATATTTGCAGGTTAGATACAAAAAAACCTTTACTTTTTAGGTTTACACATTTAATAAGTCGTATGATTAATTACTGTTTCGCAAACGGAAATTTCCGTTAGTTAGTTCTTAACTTGAAACTTTCTAGAATCCAATTGCTTTGGTACGAACTTACTTTATCACACTGGCCACATACCTTTCTAACTTTGTGTTTACCTTTAACGATATAATATGTTTAATCTAGTTTTATTTATAATATGGCAATAGTTATTTTGGAGCTCTTCTCCACAGATTCCGCCATTGTGTTAGTGAACTCACCCAAAAAAATGTAATGACGGATCTAAGTGATGTAATAACATCCTATGGAAATAAATTAATTTGACTTTGGAATCATCTATTCAGTTTGTAATTAATTTTGATGAGGTGACTAATCTTCTTTTTAACCTCTAATGTGGTTTACTGCTGGGCAAACGCTACCAGCAACTTTTTTTGTGCCGGTTTTCTACCTGCAATATTTGTTTTATTGGTATATTCTCGTTTCAGATTGTTTTCAAATACGGATACTTAAAATACTTGACCTTACCGGTACAGCCTGAAGACTGTAATACATCTCATCTAACACCACTTTCAGTTTTCCTGCGGTTATGTATAAATGGGAAAAAATTGGAGTGCATTTAGGATTAGATAGAAGTGGACAGTGGACGGGACGTCAATCACGCAAGGGTACAGTTACAGGGTACAGGATAAAGGAGGGTGGGATTATAAAGGTCTAATACTTCGAGGCAAGTGGATTATTATTATGTAAGGCTACGGTTGAAGCCCATAATTACTTTTATGTAATATATAAATGGGTACATTCAATTACAGTTTTTGTATAGCTTTAATCACACTCACACTTCACACATAAATGTGAAAATATATTATGTTTAGATGTTTAGATGTTTATTCCACCTTCACGCTTAAAGTACTTAACAGATTTGGATTAAATTTGGAATGCAAATAGTTTGTAACCTGGATTAATACATAGGATACTTTTTACGGGAAAAAGTATTATTCCCACTGGAAAATCTTACGCAACGCGAGCGTAGCCTATACATTTTAGGAATTTTAAAATTAACCTGAAGGTAAATAAGTGGCGTTTCTCTTATTCGTTCGTCTCGTCGTCCTTACAACCCACATGATAAGAAAAAGAAGACTAAACAAAAAGTTAATAACTTATCCAAAAAAATACAATTATAAGCCTATTCTAATGTCAATGCAAGAATAGTATAGGAAAACAATCTGTAATTTTGTATGTAACTGAACACCTTCTAATGACTTGAAACGGTCCTTTTAATGATTTGAAATTTCCATCGTGTTTGCAATAAAAATTGATTTGAAAGCGGCAGTAAAAGTTACGAGAATTGCAAATCGAGCGCAGATTGTGTTTACGCGGAATTATTCAAGCAAATCTTCCCTAACGAATTGTTTGCTTTTTCTTCAAACTTTTGCAATCCCAATATTATATAAAATTTCGGACACGTTTTTTTCGCGAAACTCGTCTATTTCTTTACGCAATTTATAACTTCCAGGAAAGAAAGTTAGAAAAACAAGTTTCAAAATCTTCAAACTAAGTTGTTTGAATTGTACCTTAAGATTTTATGTTTACGAAAAAAAGGTTCGGAAAAGTAACAAGTTTCGAATTTTGTAATTTTTTTTCTCACCATTCTGCCAGTTATATCATTGTAACGAAAAATCATCTGGATTTATCTACCTATCAAAACGTCTCTATTAAAGCAAAACTAAACCAAATTCTCCTTGTAAAATGAATTAACGAGAAACTGCTACGATGATGACAGAAATGAAGCTCTAATATCAGTGCGCAGCTAAATTGTAGATTTAATACAATACTGCAGTGCCTCAGGGATATTTGCGGATGCTAGAATTGATGACTTTTTGCAGTCATGAGAAAGAAATCTACATCACTGGTGAGCAGGGTGCGGGCAAGCTCCAATAGGATTTTGAAAATGGTTGGGGAAAGATTGGATTCTTTACTAATGAAAGATTTACCTTTTTACATTTAACTCGTGTAGCGGTTGGCTGATTATTAGCTGTCACAAACTGTTCTCTCTCTCTGCCCAAGGAGCATTTATTAGAAATCTCTAACCTAATATCTATAAACAGTATAGTAGTGGTTTATAATAAGATATTAGTATTCTATAGAAGGTTTTGGGACACACAGAATCTAATAGAGTAAACTAACTCAAGCCGAAGTCTTAAAGCCTTCTTTATACCAATAACCTGGATTAAGTGTAAATTATCTTAATACAACCTTTATGAGTTCTTATTTTAAGTCCTTCTTTAGAGTGAATTGATTATTTAAAAAAAAATTGTTCTTATAATATTCAATACCGTCTATTTATACCCTTTAACAAATAGTTCCATAAGACTTTTCTAGTAACGATACATAAATAGATTCCATTTAGCGTAAAGTTCTAATGGAAAACATAGTCAGTAGTTTTAGTCCCAATAAATAATATTACAAGTAGTTCTATTCTTTTAATATTACCGGACGGTTTTATACAAAATGAATAAAGTAAAACGTTTTAAAAGGACTGGTGGATTTCAACGCAAAGTGCAAAAATATATGAAAACGCATGAAAACCAAGTACTTAGTTTCTATATGACATTTCATAGAAATGAACGTATCAAGTACACAATTGGGACTCATTAGTTCCAATCCAATCCAACCTACACTGCAGACTACAACTGTACATGTAACCGCCGCGGTGTTCGATATATCTTTTTTTAAATACCTCAGTACCACACAGAAATCTGGTATTACCACTGCGGTCGATTGCACCGTGGTGTGGCGCGGCACCTACATCTTAATTAGCTACAGACTTATTAGGCCACGGAAACAGATTGCTAATAATAAGCGTCCTTACCTTTTTCCTGGCTGATTTGTTGCATAAAACACTTCACCTTATAAATTTGACAACATAGCTCTTTAAAAAATTTTGTGATACTGTGAATAAAACAAATATTTTACAAACATTGCGTTCTATAGATGACCATAAAAGCATCATAAGACCTGTTACTCTTTCATTAGAATCAGTAAACAAGTATATTCAATCTAATAGTATTTTATAGCTATTCTATTCATTAAACTATAGAGAGATTGCTCTTATCAATGTTATAACAAAAACTTATTAACCTAATCGCCATTTTTATTTTATAATCGGGTTGTAAATTTTGTAAACAACAAATAATGTCGTTTTTATAACAAAAATTGAGACAAGTTTTGTGAAAAAGAGCATTAAATGTGTAACAATAACATATATTATAGTGAGTTCCCTTGATTAAGTCAGTTTTCTACAGTAGACAGAAAAAAGGTAAATATTTTATAAGTAATAATAAAGGTATATTAAATATACTTGTTTAAATCTGTAAAATAGAGCGGGCGCGTTGGTTTTCATACAATTTTTCATTATCTTTCACGATATAGTTAAACCCGCACGTCCATTCGGGTATTACATAATAGTCAATCGATAAAACAGAATACCTTAGTACTCGAAAACGTAAGGAATACAAGTATAAACGCCATGCTTCAATAAAAATGTTTAACTTGTCAATAGTACGCCATCATAGCATATTATTATTAATCTGTTATAAAATAGTTTGATCTTATTTTTTATTAGCTTTAGTTACTTTGGTGTTGTGATTGCATCAGTAAGAACATCCATTGCCTTAATATTGTTTTGAGACTATCTACAAAACTAATTCGTGCTCTAAAAATTGTTTAGTAGAATTCGAATAGGGTTTTTTGAGAAAGAAGATAAGATACCACTCTTAACTCCATCTACAGACGAACTCCCTCTCTCTCTCAAGGCACTCTTATTGCTGACTATAAGGTTGTGCCCACTTGTACTAAACTGTATATATAAGCGTTCTAGGAGATATCTTGAGGGATGAAATGCTCTTAAGGTAGACAGTCGAACTAAATTCTACAAGATAACGTATAACCCTTATTTAGATAAAGATGTGCTCCTTGGGTGTCTTATTTATTCACATAAGCTTAAGCATTACTAACAAAAAATATGGATTGAAAAGTCTGAAATAAAAATATTTTATTTTAATTTTGTTTAATACAGAAATTAATGTGAAATAAACAGCATCCTGTAACAAAACTACTAATGCCACAAGTAGAACCTGTGTCGACTAAATTCAAAGCAATTAAACTGGCATGTACCTAAATCCGTACCTCTAATTGTTCCGACTCACGATGTCACGCTAAATCCCGACATAGCAGAAGCACGACAAAAGCAGATTGGAGCTATTTACTGAAACAATCAGGCTTTCCAGCCAGCAACGCTCTTCTTGTGTCGGTGGCAAAAACCAGTTGCGGCTAGTTTAGTTTAGAACAAAATACAGAAAGAGCTTGATGATATTTATGAGCAGTACGACATAATACAGACAAAAGAGAGATTTTTTTACTAGCAGGTAGGTATTATAATTTAGAGTAATTAATTATTTGCGTTCAGTCGTTTAGAATTAGGGTTGACGATCTTTGCTGGTAACTATACTTAAATATCTAGTGGTAAAGTTACCAGCAAAGATACTGACTAGCCATATGATCAGAAACTTGAACATATTAATATAAAAAAGTATATTTTTTAATGGTTAAACATTGTATGTAAAAAAAAACTGTAAGACATTATATTATAGAGTTAATAAAGATAATTTACTGTTTCTTCTTAATTAAATTTTAAAATGCTGTTCTAGTTTTTATACCCATTTTGTCGTGTTTAATTGAAAATGTTTTATAGATTGTAATAGAATATTAGATATATCATACACAACAATAACAAGGTTTGAACTGATGTGTGTCTAATTTTTACAATCAAATCAAATATTATTTGAAATTTGTAAAGATCGGTCCTAACAAAAAAATTATCTGTTACATAATATGAACAATGGATTTATAAGTCCGTTATACAAGCACGAATAAATTTTAATAAACTCTCGATTAAATTTGCTATCTGTCCCTTTACACATTGTTTCGCAAAAAGCTAATCAACCCGCCGAAATACACAAAAGACCCAATCCCAATATCTGTTAATTAAAATCAATCCTTTTATTGTTTTAAATTCGTTAAGGTGCTATGAAAGGAAAATAGAAATATCAAAGGCATGTGAACAAAAAGAATACGTGGGTTTATTAAGTGATTTGTGTATTGAAAGTCGAGAACCGGATAATTTATCAGAGGGCTCAGGCACAGGGCGTTCTAAAATACATAGGGCATACTAAAAGTTTCCGGATACTGATAAATAAGACTAGATATAAGACTTACGATACATTTATTGTTTTTCAAAGTATATTCCCTCGCAAATAATGCATTTTTTCCATTCGCTGAAACCACTGTACCTCTTCAATGGCTTCATGTAACGCATTCACCGCAGATTCAGGGCTCGTAAAACGTGTGCCTCTAAGTTTGTCTTTAATTTTTGGAAACAAAAATTAATCGCAGGGTGCGTGTTCCGGGCTTTAAGGTAGATGCGTCATCAGTTCCACATCTGAAGCCTTCATATAGGCTTCTGTTACCTTAGTGAAATGCGTTATCGTGGTGAAGGAGGACATTGCTTCGAGGACGCTTTTCGCGAACTTTTTCTATGACTTTGGGTAAGCAAGTGTTGACATACCAATCTGCAGTAACTGTCCTTTGATCTTCTAGCGATACTGTAATGTAATGTCCTGATTTGCCAAAAAAAGAAGCAACCCTTTTTTCTGCAAATCTTCAAAAGACAAGACCCACCCTGCCGACTGGCTTTTTCTTTCGGGCTCAAAGCACTGTCCCCCGTAATTTTTTTTTATAATTTTACCGCACCACTAGACAGATACGCAGTCGTTTCTGGTCCTCCGTCAAGTCATGTCATGCGGTATCCCGTAAGTGCAAAGCTTCCAATGCCTACCAAAGCACAAATTTGCTGGCAAGTATTTCTTTTGTCAGTTTCAATAAGTTGTCGTACGGTATCAATATTAGAGTCTGTAACCGCAGTCCCCAGCCGACCTTCACGTACAATCAGGTGACGAATTAGCTGACTCCCCTCCTCCTCTCCTCCTCGAAACCGATGAAGTTTTCTTGAGTAATTGTTTTTGCTTTATCATGAAATTTCGTATAATTGTGCAGGTTAATAAAATGTACGAGTATATAAATTGTTATGTAAAAATATAAATAATCACCTGAGAAAATCTCATCGGTTTCGAGCGGGGGGGGGGGGTCAGCTAATTCGTCAGCTGACTGTACCTCGTCGTGGAAATGATTACGTCCACGTCTAAATTTTCCAAACCATGATTACACAGAGCTGCGACATGGTGCTTCATCACCAAATGCCAATTGAAGTCTCTGGCAACTGTCTTGTTGACTTAAGCCACAACGAAAATCATAAAAAATCATTGAATGAAAATGTTCACAAGTTAAATTAATTATGATATACACACAATTTTTAAAAGGACCGGACGTCACAATGAAAAAACAAATGACAGTCTCGCAAAATTATATAGTGTTCCCAATGAGTTACATTTTCTAATTCCATAAGTGTTTTTTCATTCTTTTATTGTAAGTGGCCAGATCTAGAGTCTTTCAATTTGTATGACCCACGTTCAATGAGTTAACAAAATTAATTGCAAATTAGCCTATCACAATGGTAAACATTGTTGTCGTTCTTAAAAGTAAAACACACTTCCAAAATGTCGAGTCGTAAAAAAGATATTGTAATAACTTCGACAATAAACCTCTTATTAATGTCTCTCTGCATGTAGGTTTTTATTTATGTACGCGGTTTCCAATTTCTTGAATTTCATAAAAAAAGATAAGTAGCTCATCATAACAGCCCTCGATCAGAATATATTGTAAATCTCTAAAGGATAATATCGGGATTAAGTGCCTTCATTGTGTATGTAGAATCCTCGGAATAAATTTTTCCTATCTTTCTCAAGAATAATCTGAGCTCCTATTGTTATGCGCTCCTACATTGTATTTGCCATGGCTTTGTATTGCTCACTATTTTATTATATTAATATGGATAAAGGGAACCCTTAAAATATAAAAAAAAGGTATTTTTTATTCGTTGAAGAGGGTACGTATGAGGGTATGTATTTTTGTCAGTTCTCGATATCGAAGTAAATTTAGCATTGGTTTCTGTGACAGGACATTTAAAACTTGTTCAGTTTCATCTATTCCGTGTCACATCTGTATCCGTATAACTTTTGTTTCATAAATATTTCTTAAATTTTAAAACAACTGTAATTCAACTTTCAAAGTAATAATAAATATCACGTGTTTACATTAGTTTAAAAAACGTTAAAAGCGATTGTATTCGTAATCATCACATCGTGTGGGTTGTAAAATCGACGAGAAACTCCACAAACCTGGAACTTGGTGGGTTTTTATTGTATTAATATGATTATCTGCCATAATTTATAAAATTCTAAATATTTGAATTGTTTTCCATTACTTCGTTTAGATTAGGCAGTCCTATTTTACGAGTAAATTCCGCGTCATAACTCAATGTGTCTCGCAGCTTTTTCCCCAATGTGTAATTTCGTTTCCTAATAAGTAATTTGGGAAATTCTCTTTAGCGTGCTCGCTCCACGATGGTATAATTAGATACGTCGTTAATTAGAGCTACCTCCACGAGAGCACTCTGGGGCCGCCTTCGCTTACTTTCAGCCATCTAGCTCTTTCCTCGTTCTTGACTAAAAGTGGCAAAAATTATAATAAATTAGCGTACAGAAGTAGTTTAAGCTTTCTGGGCAATTAAGTACATTACATTTTTTCCATGTTGTTATTTTAGGTAAGGTAAAAGTGTAAATTTTAAGAAAATATTTACACATATTTATTGAACTTCTTAAAAGAACCACCGTGGTGCATGAAAATAAAATACAGATAATAGTTTAATGAAGGCACAATGGGAGAAATACTGTGATTATGTCAATAACCTTACTACTAAACAAAAATATGTTTCATTATAGTAATACTTATTTAAATTATGTAATGTAGTATTATCATCATTATTCTGGTTACCACTACCAAACAATCAGAAAGCTTCCAAAACAGAACACGAGTATAATGCCTCGATGTACGAGTTCAATGAAAAATAGCAGCTAAGAATAATATCCGCCGGCCTACATATCGGAAAATTGTTAATATATTACTAGGAAATTTTATGTTTCCGAGCTTTTTATGGGCTCATATATTGGGCTTATTCTATACTGAAACCATATATTTACGGCTTCGAGTCTCTTAGTTGGGTGTAAAATTACATGGCGGTGTTGAGTGCATTCTAGTTTTATGCTTTTAGTAGCCCATGCTCACGTACACAATAATAACGAAACCAATTAGGTTTGTTAAAAATATTTTGCAAATTAAGCTGTTTTTTACCAATTGTTAACCTTTTTTTACGTAATAAATAAATAAATTAAAATTTCATCCCGTATTAAACGACTTTAGGACTCCCTCTTGGGGAAGCCATGTATACAGCTAAATGAAAATTACACCCACAATATTTGAAACCGATATTAATCAGCATTTCATTTAAATAATCAGTCCGAATGGAAATCAAAACCACGATTGTGCCGGAGTTAGACCAGGGAAAATATAAAAAATAAACATTTAAATTCCATCAATATGTACTTATTACCTAATCAATCTTTCAAATATTTTTTTTTATAGGAATAAATCTTTATAATATTTAAGTCCTGTTTTTAGCCTGAGATACAGGATTTTCCTAGTTCCGGCTCGTGTTGTTATTTACTTTTGTATTTATTTAGTCTGTAGTAGTTTTATTGTACATATTACTCAATACATTTATTCTTATTCTTTCTTATTCTTCTTTGTTTTTTCAAACCATGATTTTTATAAGTAAACACTTTTAGATTGTCGCGGTTAAACCAAAATATAGTGGTAATAACCCGGTAGATGTGTGTTATTCGTGATTTTTATTTCCACAAAGACCACTATAATTGATCTAAGACAAAGACCTTTCAACCCATCATCATCTTAAACATACAATAATAGTACGTCCATCCGTCAGACCGATATCATCAAAATTTCTGGTGCTTTTTTTCATGCCTCCATAAAAACTGCTGCGGCGAATTGCGCCCTCTAAGACTCAGCTTTATGAAATCACGAGAGCGTGTTCTTTTTAAATATCATAAATATCAGAAATTTTGATGATATCGGTCTTAGACGGGTGGACGTACTATAACCAAATTATTTAATTGCTTAAGGAGTTCCTTGACATATAAAACAGCGCGATCACAGGCGTCCCTCATCTACCAACAACGTATCAACTTTTAAGATTTTGTAGACCCCGAACATGGCCACGAATACAGCGTAGTATTATCTGATGAAACATTCAAATGTTTTAGGGGCGCAGTGAACACAGATGTGCTATCCATATCTATATATAGCTTCGTCTTACTTCAAGCTACTCATCTCAAGATACTTTTAAAATAATTTAAAAAAACGGTCGATTCGATAAAGTGATATTAGCCTTAAAACGCAGTGATTGATCGTGGTAAACAGCTCGTGATGGCGGGCTTGCGACGAGACGGAGCCCGAGGCGCCCCGCCCCGCGCCGTCAAACTTTACGATCTACCGTCGCTTTTAAGCTCCAAACCAAAATTGCCTAAAATCACATGATATCACACTATAATAATAAAAGTGAAAATAAATTTGGATGTTTAGATGTTTGTTCCGCTTTCACGCTTAAAGTACTCAACAAAGGGTGATATTTTGAATGGAGATATACCTGGATGAACACATAGGATACTTTTGGGAAAACCTTACACAACGCGAGCGCTAGTAGAGAATAGAATCTAAACTTCTAAAACTAATCAGAACAATAAAAAATAACCGGCCGAGCACGTTTCGGGCCACGCAAAGTGTTTGGTTCCGTGGTTGTCCAACATTACTTAGGGTACCTTTTAAGACAGTAACATTCATCAAAATATCTTTCTATGATATATTTTGTAGTAGGTACCAAATTTCTTACATGTACAAGTACATTTTATAAATTGGTCTATTATTCGATAACCTGTAAATCCTACTTGATGTTCTTCTTCTTCTTCGTGTCAATGATAAAAACTCATATTTTCTCGGCCCAGTACTTTGCTACAGCTATGGCGCTGGGTGAAGCCAAATTTAGGTCTTCCTTTGTACAGGTGGAGGGACACAATGGGCAAGAGAGCAAGTGTTCCATGCTTTGAGACGGGGCTCCACAATCACAATGGTTATGCGTCTGGTCTATGAAACCCATCTAGCCAAGTTTTCTCTGCAGCGGCCAACGTGGGTACGCAAGTGATTTAGCGACTTCCATGTCGACCACTGCAGTTGATGTCCAGGTGGCAGAGAGTCCGCAGCCGTAATAAAGTCTGGTGGTGCTGGGAATTTTGCACGCCACAATTGCTCTCTTGCCGATTTCGGATCGCAAATAGTGCCAGAAGTAGACCTCAAAAAGCTCTGACGGCTCTTGAGGCGGGCAGTGGGAGTTACGTAGTCGTGCAGTGGGTGTCTAGGGTCTTCTTCTTGTTTGTTCTTCTCCACCGTACAAGCTACTTCTCGCCTTACTTTTGGAGGAGCTATGCCAGCCAAAGGGTAGAGCATGCAAAGTGGGGTAGGTTTTAAGCAGCCCGTTATAATTCGGCATGTCTCATTTAGGGCCACATCAACTTCCTTAGCGTGGGCGGATCGATGCCACACTGGACACGCGTATTCACCCACGGAAAATGAAAGTGAGAGCCCTATTGTACGGAGAACATGCGGGGCTGCCCTCCAATTTGATGATGTTAATCGTCGCAGCAGATTATTTCTTGTACCTATCTTTTGTTTAACATTGCTGCAGTGCGTTTTATAAGTTAAGGCTCTGTCCAGCGAAATACCCAGATAGCGAGGGTAGGGAGAGTGCACGATCTTGACGCCTTGCCACTTCAGGTCCAGAGTCCGGTTTGCTTCTCGATTGCGAAGGTGGAACGCACATGATTGTGTTTTAGACGTATTTGGCCGGAGCGCATTTGCGTCGTAATATTTACCGAGTGCGTTCAACGCCACCTCGAGCGATCTCTCGACTTCTCTAAAGCTTGATGCCTGAGCAGCTAGTGCGAGGTCATACTTGATGTTGATAGTTTTCCTTTTAATTCATCATATTATACACTACTACCGTAATTTTTTTCACATTTCCAAATACAACAGTTTCGTGGGGGTCACTTGACTCTATCAAAAATAAACACTTTAAAACGATTTTTTTCTGAAACGTACTCTAGCATCGAAAAATTATTTTAGCAAACCCGCATTATATTTAAAAAACCTATCCAACGATACCTCACACTACAAGGTAGTCATGAATAAAAAAAATAACCCCCACTTCACGTGTACCAGAGAAAACCTAAAAAAATGTTTTTTAAGATTTTATTCTTCAGCTTTGTTGGCCGGCATAAAATGTATATTCATGCCAAATTACAGCCATCTAGTATTAAGATACACTGAGCTAAGCCACGGACGAACAGACAGACGGACATGGCGAAAAGGACTATAAAGGGTTCCTTTTTGACTACGGAACCCTAAAAAAGAAAATAAGCTTCTTTAATTTCCGCCAAAGGTGCATTATTATACTCGTATAGTGTCTGTTTAAGAAATATATTCAATTTGATCTATTGATTAGTGCCTCAATAATTTGACGCGGTGGTGGGGAGTGTCATGGGCTGAAGAAGAAAGAGAATTGTATTGAAGTTAAAGGCACTTAGAATGTTATAAGCCATTTAAAAATAGATAATTTTAGAAACTTCTTCTATTTTCTAACGGTCTACTTAATTGAAATAACAAACAAAGCAATTTCATCTTGAACAATCCGTTTGAGGTCGTTACTCGGTCGAAGATAAAATATTTACTTAGCACTAGGTGTTGTTTCAGGCCACATCCAACTCTGAATAGCTGTTTTTATTCAATTTACTCGGCTTATTCAAGTTTAAAGGGAGGTTTGTTAAACAAATCTTGATTGATAGCTCGTACGAGAGCCATCAATTTCGACCGATGCTGAATTTTCACTTTAATAGGAAGCAAAAAATAGTCCCCTAATCTGACTCATTAAAAAGTGAATTACACTGCAGCATATTTTTATTAACCCCCGACGCAAAAAAGAGGGGTGTTATAGTAAGTTTGACCGCTCTGTGTGTCTGTGTGTCTGTCTGTGTGTCTGTCTGCGCCACCGTAGCTCTTAAACGGGTCAACCGATTTGGATGCGGTTTTTTTTATTTGAAAGCAGGTTTTCTAGCGATGGTTCTTAGACATGTTTCATCAAAATCGGTTCAGCCGTTTCAAGGTCAGCAGCTCTTTTGTTAACTGCGGTAGGGTTCTTAGACGCATAATAAAAAATATCGTATCAAAGCAAGTTAGTCGGATATGCTAACAAATTAATAGATAGTCAATCAAATGAAGCGTCTGACTTAAGCTTAAGCGGTACCCCGACGCGACATTATAGCGTCATTTCAACGAGCAAACCAAATCGTGCCATCCATCAATTTCTCTAATAAAATTAAAATATATAGGTGTTACTTTATCGAATTTGATGGCTCAACAATAGGTATTATTTTTTACTTTTTAATGTTTTGCTTTTTTGCTTCGGGGGTTTTTAAATTTTTAATTTATTTTTTATTTCATAATTTTTATACTTTATAACAAATAAATTATGATATATGAGTACAGTTATATCTAAAAGAAAATTGGAGAGTATTTTTACTTTGATTCGAAAGGACATATGGAAAGTAGTCAGATCCCCTCATCAACTATTAAAGAGCTGATGATCTTCAAACGGCTGATCAGGTCATGGTTACCTTTCCATATGGTATTATTTTTGACTTTTTAAAGTTTTGATTTTTTTGCTTCGTGGGTTTTTAAATTTTTAATTTATTTTCAAGACTCAGGTGACTTTTGATGCCAATGTGATACAAAATAACCTCTTGTATGTATAAAAAGAATACAAAGATGACACAAGCACTTCTTTAATTAATGTTACGTGAAAAACATTTTACTTAGTGAGCAACGTGGAGATGGCTGTAAAAGCGACATTTAAAGAAATTGTGCATTTTTGTTGCCTTGAGTAAAAAAATAGTTTTCTTAAAGAGAAGATAATCCATCTAAGCCCCAATTATAGCCTTTCTTGAGAGTGGAAAAAGTAAAACATTTTACAAGGTTTCAATCATGTATAAATTTAGAGGAAGGTAACTGTCACTGGTTTTAACTGGTTCAAGATGCACCCCTTTCACTCAGTGATCTTAACTAGACCTCAACGATTTCCGAGTCCACGTTTGCAGGAACCCCAACCTTCCTCTCATTAATAATGAACCATGCGTAGCTTTAACAACCTCTTGGGAAATATATGGAAGATGTATCAGTTGCAAAGATATCCGTATGCTAAGGCTGGGTTAATAAATTTATAATACAACCTCATATTCTCAATCAATGTCGGGCCGTACCAAATATATGCCATGTCGATCACCTATTTCTAAATTGTTTTTTACACTAGGTAGGTTATACCTTTTGATAATCCTACTCCTACTCAAGTTCAGCATAGTTAAAGTTTGGTTTTGAATATTTTAGCATTTTCACTAAAATTAATTCAAACTAAAAGTACTCAGGGTAGGCTCGAGCCCCTCAGTGGGGACGTACGAGCTGTTGATGAAGATACGTAATAATTATTTTTTTTACGTTTGTACACAGTTCAAATTATTTTACAAAATTATACATGATTATATTATATTATAATTGAGCAAATAAAAATAGGTGCGTGTGGTTGACGAGATGAACGCGTTAATTATAATTAATATACGGAGACAGACATTTCACACAAATTCATCATATTTTGATAATACTACCTATATATAGGTATATTATGAAATTCAAAACCTATAAAATCCTTTCTTTTTATGTTTTTTCCAGTTTCCCTACGTGACTCATTTTAAGCTTCTGTATCACCTAATGTATTTTTATTAAAATTTACACGAATATAAAGCCCCGACATACTCTAAATACAACAGTTTTTTCTAACAAACATAATGTTTTTGTGGGTGTTATTTTATCTGCTGTATCAGAGGAACAAAAGACGGTCGCGGCGACGACGGGCATCAGAAATCTTTGTATACTTCGATCGCTCTGTATAAAATGATATTCGTCTGTCACTGCTGCTGTAAAATAAGCTAGGATCAACTTGTTCCTAGAAAATGAGCAATGAAAAAGAAGGAAAACAAACAACACCAAAAAAATAATAATCGCCTTTGACATTAGTTAAACGGATTTTGGTTAAATAAAGTTGCTTTTATGCTTTCAACATTTTCATGTTAACAATAAAGTAAAGGAAATATGCAAAGCACGTTAGCATGCATGATATTAAAAGTGACGTTGGAAACACAAAGCGCTTTATTAAATTACAGGCTGGGATTGTGAACACATTCTAATTACGTGGAAAACTAAATTTTCGTAAGCTTTTTAAATTGTTTGTTAAAATAATAGGTTAAATTTAATTTTATTATTCAAGAATGTCACAGGCATACAGCAGCAGGGGTTAGTCAGGCAGTAGTTGAAACGTCCTATCAACGGCTGGCTACTCGTAAATGTCAGCCTTTACAGTACTAGGAGAGCTTTCGTTACACACACGAGTATTAATAACACACATATCTACCGGGTTATTACCACAGTTTTGGTGTAAAATAAGCTTTTTTAATGAGCTTACTGACATTTCGACTGAGTTCTGCCGTGATCATGACTATTGCAACATAGTCGAAATATTGGTAAGCTCATTAAAAAGCTTATTTTAAACCAAAATCGTGGTAATAACCCGGTAGACATGTGTCAACCGCGAAAACCTAATAGTACATTACGATACAAGGATCGTAGGTGGCATATTACAAACGAGGTGACTTTTGTAAGCCTGAGCCGCAGGCCAAGGTTAATGATGTCACGAGTTTGTTATTAGACCTAAGATCCGTGTGTTGTACGACGTTTTTCAATACACTTGTGAGAAAACTGATGGTAGAAATAGAAATGGTTAAGAAAGGTACAAAAGCTATGATAATACAGGTAAAATTGATCATGTAGAAGTTGTAAAAACTAACCTTTAATTATATCGCGCCCAGTTTAAGTATCCTTACTATTCACATTTATCATTAAATATCAACACTAAAACACTCATAAAACAACATTCATTGTAAAACAATTAAATGAAAATTTTAGAAACGCGCGCCAACTACAAGTATTATATGTTTCTTTTTTTTAAGCATTATTACGGAGAAAAGGCTCTCGCGGACATTCAGCCTCTACGAATATTATTTGTTAAATTGAGATTCTATCTTTTAATTAAAATATTACTTGCTGATAATATTTTTGACATAATTTGTTGAAATAAAGAAATATAAAATACTTTTCTTTTTGTATGAATCGATTTAAATATTTTTAATTGTCAAAATGATCCTGACTAAATAATAATTTTGAAGACCGTAGGAATTAAACAAAAATTGTAATAAAATCGCACTAGTGCGGTAAAACGGTTTTACTGCCTTCGTAAGTTCAATTTTCGAGCAAGGTGTATTGAAAAAGTGTTTTACACACGAATATGACTGCAAAGTTTAACTTACAACAATGAATTTATTTAGGTTCCGACATCATTCTTGTTATTTGAGGTGTGTTCAGTATTCTGCTCTATAACTTCGCCTATATTATATTCTTTAGATTTCCGTTAATCTTTGAAAAGGCTCGAACCTATCCATTAATACAGGCTTGCAATTCCTATGAATTTAAGTAAGTGGTCTACATGTTGCTTGGCATAAGTAACCATCTAACTAACCGAATTTCTCACTCAATTGGTGCATTTTTTTACTGTAAAAATTAATTGAAATATTACAAACGCATTATAACGTCCAATTTTATATGAATGTACGTAAAAAAATATTTTTTGTATTAGTTTTGCTTTTGCTTTACCATAAATCCACAGAAATAAAAATCATGTGGACGTGCGAAGATACGGGCGGACGATTCACTATAAAAATACGAGAAACACTTATAATTACAAATCTGAATCCAACAAATATTCAAATATCACTGTTATACACACCCAAAAGAGTTCATAGATATACATCACATAAAATAATACCCTTTTAGAACCACAAAGTGTGTTCGTCAAAGCGTTACGCCGACGACGTCTTTCCACAAACCGATGGATGTTGGAATTGTGCGGGTTGACAGATCAAAGCTGAGCATTCCCAGTAGTTTATCTGAAAGGAAGTAGGCAGTTGTTTCTGGTATTGAACACATGAATTGAAATCTAAAGATCTTTTGTTTTGATATTGTATTGACTAGACTTAGTGATTAATTTACGGTTACGCTAACGATAGGGAAAGGGCAGTTGATGTATGATCATCGAAAGTGTGTAACAACGGAGTAACAATTAACATATACTACAATGACTATCTTATAATCGAGTACGATACATAGTTTCGAAGTACGGAACTTTGGAACACACGTATACGATTGTTTGCTATTACGAATCATGAGATCCCGAATTACGGAACAACAAATGCACGCAGGTACGAAAAACTACGAAAAAAAACAACGAAGTTACTTCAATAATTTATAGTTATTTACTTATGAACCTGTACATTTATTAAATTTAAGTAAAGTAAAATCAAGCCACATATTGAAACGAAACAATTTGTTAGGTATGTGTACGTACCTACAAGTATACCTCTTTGCCTCTTTGGCTGTTGCTGGCCGTAAACATTTGGATTTATTTGAATTTGGAATATAAGTTTTGACGAAGAGAGAGGATTCAAGGTTAGACTGCGCGTGTGTAAAGATCTTAGCAAAAGAAAATAAATACATCTCTTGAGAAATATCTACCTTTAAGTTAAAAAACCACCTCCACCTTCGTTCTACAATTTCTAGTTACATGACGTATTTACTTACGGTATTTGTTTTTGTTAGATTATTTTATTTATACTACAGGTATGTATTATTTAGCTAGTTTCATCTCAACTTTATACTCTAAACTTTTAATAAGTGACTTATCATAATTACAGGAACAATTAAGTTATTTACCAAAATATACGGAAATATTCAAATATAACATTTATTTTTTCTTCCAAAAGGTAGTACGTATAAGTTTATAAATCTTGTTTTG
The DNA here is from genome assembly GCA_951230895.1 of Carpatolechia fugitivella. Taxonomy (NCBI): domain Eukaryota; kingdom Metazoa; phylum Arthropoda; class Insecta; order Lepidoptera; family Gelechiidae; genus Carpatolechia; species Carpatolechia fugitivella. The sequence continues at coordinate 12,158,459 of OX579646.1, read as the reverse complement.
CTTCATGAAAATATTGTGTAAAGTAAATAAGGGAACCAAGCCGCCAAGCCAGCAAAGCCCAATAAATTAGCAGCTCTTAAATATTTAATCCACCACGTTTGACGAGAGCGCGCACGAACAAAATTTACAGCTACTTCTAAAATTACTCCACTCGCGCCTAACATTACGGGAGGGGAATAAAATCAATAAATCATTTCACCCCCGAAAATATATGGGCGGTTTTCAATAAAAATATTTTAATAGCCCTTTGAATAATGTCAATAATGGCTTCCGTGAGCAACAATGGGGTTCCGTCCACCGACAGAGCATTGTCAGGCTCTCAGTACGCTGCCAGTGGAAAATGGCTTCTCAAAATATGATTGCTTTCATAAACTTAACGAGTGAAAGAATTGAAATTTATTTTTTGCGGGATATAATTCTTTACAATTATGCTGTTGTGACCATCCGAATGCTGGTATTGTCACTATATAAAAGATACTACGTAGATGGGACGTATAATATGAGCTGTTGATAATGGTAATGATAATGGGGAAATGGTAGTATCAAAATACGTAAGCTTACCATGTGGTTACCGTCGACATTAGGTACTAAAAGACAACGATCGATATTTTTATTACTATAAGTTTAAATAGGAGGGAGGGTCTCCACCAGCAAGACCGCAGCTCTTAAATTTATTAGCAGCGGAAGCTTTAAATAACATTATATAACAGGTCATCAAACATTGGATCTTGCGTTATTTTGTAAGCTATCTTTTACTGTACCACTGATAGGTTATTTAAAAAGAACAAATCGTTTTAAGTGATACAACAAAGAGAAATATTAGGTATTAGACAAGCCGTATTATATATTCTGATTATTTCTTTTCATCAATTTCAACAATAGCAAAGAAATACTCCAATTCTTTTATATTCCTTTAAAGTTGGCAGCAGACAAAAAGTGCCTGTGATCGCAGAAGCTATTGTCCATCCTTTTAAGGAGCTTCTAATGCCTACCCTCGTAATGTGCTCTACAACAGAACCCTTTGATGGTTTTGGCTCCGGCAATCGGATCAAACAATACAATACTGGTTCTTAGTTCAATCGCATCAAATATTTTCGGCATTAGTACATTATTTTATTTTTAAGAAATATTTGTGGGACATTTTGATGACATGTATTTTCAGACATTTGTGGGTTTGTACTGGGAACCCTTCTGCAGGACAGTTATACCCGATTTTAATGTGTTGTTCAATCTATTTTTAGAAAAGTTGTGTAGTAGTCTATGTTGGACAGATTTATAAATAGCGCCTTTATACTTGAAAGGCAACAAAATTAATAATAATAATAATAATAATTCTTTAATTCAGACCAGGGATCCATATAAGCACAAACTAAACTAAAAAATAAAATTAACAAAGAAAAATACATGCTAGGGCATCACTAGGCTGCCAGGTCAAGCCATTTTTGGTAGATGGTGGTGGCCACCATCAGGTCTGAAAAACCCACAACTATTTCATTCGTGGATGCGCGGATGCGGTCCATAAATGACGCTATTCTGTTACGCACGATAGCATTAAAAGTATTGACCTAGCTTCAAAAAACATACCACTGGCACTACACCAAGGTTGTAAACCCATGAGCTGTCTAAAGATGTTGTTGTATTGAACTCTAATACTATCGTGCGCTTTTTTCGTATAATTTGTCCAGAGTTGGCATGTATAAAAAGTCTGACAGAAAGATTTGAAGAGCGTCACCCGAACAGCATCCGCACATCCTCGAAACTTCCGCGCCAACATATTGCCAACAACAGACAACGACCTCCTCTGACGTTCGATGTCATGATCGTCCTTGCGATCTGAAGACAAAATATGGCCAAGATACTTGAACCGCTGCACCATTTGAACAGGCTGCCCGTTCAACAAGACCGGCGGTATAACATCTGGACCCCTGCCCGACCTGAACACCACCATCTCAGTTTTTTTTACGTTATACGTAAGCCCATGCTCACGGGCATACCTATCACAAATAGCGATAAGCTCCCTGATTCCCTTGATAGAAGGACTGAGCAGCACCATATCGTCAGCGTAGCTTAAATTGTTCACATACCGATTCTGAAATTTTATACCCACTCTGGTGCTGCTCAGCTCTCCTATCAGGTCATTAACGTAGAGGTTGAACAGGTCGGGAGAGGTCAACCCGCCCTGTCTCACGCCATAATGCAGTCTGTAGTCCTCAGAGTAAGATTCACCCCACCTAACATTATTAATTTGATTTTTATACCAGAATTTAAAAATTTTGACAATATTAGAATGTACCCCAGATTTAGACAATTTATCCCAAAGAATATTATAATTAACTGTATCAAAAGCGCCCTTTAAATCCAAAAAAACTGTGTAAACTGATGTCTGTCTATCTACGTAATAATTAATAGCTTGTTTTAATGAGAAAATAGCCAAGTCTGTTGATAAATTTTGACGAAATCCGAATTGCGCATCATCAAACTCTAAGGATCTACCCATATTCTTATGGAGCAGCCGTTCAAATACCCTGGCCAACACAGTCGCTAACGAGATCGGCCTATAATTACCTGCACTCGATATGTTACCAGTTCTATTTTTAGGTATTGGTACCACCACAGTACGTAACATGTTTATAGGCATATAGTTATGCTGCAAGCAGGCATTATAAAAACAAGACAGAACATCACATATTCAAAAAATTAATTCCATAATTCCAAAAAAATAATAAATGATGTTTAATACCTTTTAGTAAGTAAATATTTTTGAAATATAGTTCTTTATTATCTTTTTTTATAATTGGTTATATTATTTTTAATACTTATAGAGCGAAAATGTAAAACTTTGCAGAGCTTAGACAGGACTCGAATAATAAGACATCTCCTCTGCAATTCGGGCCAGACACCACCGGCGCATTATTCCACCTATGCTATGTTATTTTTATAACACATATTGCGTATTCAAGACCTGTCTCAAGCGTTTACGTTTAGAAAGCGTCCCAGTGGACGACAATGGTGCGCGAGAGTGCAGCCGCAGCAGATAAAAGTTTTAATGACTCCGTACAATATATGCAACGTCATCGTTTCAGGAACGAGGATAACATAACAGAAAATTCTGTTCGTAATGATAAAGAAGAATAATGTCAGTGAAGATTTTTATTACCTGAAAAGAATATGTGAAGTGTTCGCGTTTTTAAATAGTCGTTATAACGAGCCACCTTTAATGCCTCCGTAACTCTGTGAAATCTTTTGCTCGTACAACTTGCGCGATAAAAAGAATAAAACTGTGCATACGCTAAAACTGTTTTTAATAGATACTTAATTCTCAAAATAAAATAAATTCCAATAAATAAAAATATTTTGGGGGCAGATGGTAATTTTTATTCCCATGGGCCCCCAAAAATGAATCTGGGGGCAGACATCTGGAGGCCGATGGGAATAAACGTAATATATACTAGCATCACCGTTTGGAATGATGAATAAGAAAACACATTATGCATTAAAACTTGAAATAATGCATGTTCTAAATCCTAGATTAATCCACAGTACAACTATTAAATACCATCGTTTGGTTTGACTTGAGCAGTGACAAGAGCACCACTATAGAAGTAAAGAAATATTTAAAATTTAATTTTAATTTGAGATTTAAGTAATAATAGCACGATGCATATTTCTAAATTCTTAACTAAATACTGTCGAGATATTTTAACAAAATCATACATAACACATAAATATCGTTTGTTAACGTGAAGTATTCGCAAGGTAAGTAGATTTTAAAAGAGGAAGTAAATTAATCACACGAAGAAAGTTTTTCGAGCCCAGAAACTGAAACCCGCCAGTAAAACCACGCTAACACGGAAGAAACAATATCGCCCATCTTTTAAAGCAGGGGTAACCAACATTGTGGTATAGACAATTCGCATTTTTTTACATGTATTATAAATTATGATGTATCACGACATAAATCCTAATTTATTTTCTATTTAATAATACTAGGTAACCAAAAGTGAAACGTTACCACACTTTCATTATAATGATAAACACCACAAATGGCGTAGTGAATGCTTAAACACCGAATAGTTTTTTTTTTTTTTTTCCTTATTTTGGAGAATATAACAAAAATTAAATTTAAAAATTATTTTAACTTCTGCTCTTAACTTTAAGCATTACTCTTTTTTTGCTATATTTTCAAAAATCGTCAAAAATAAAAATACTTGTAAGTTCCTGATTTATTTAAGAAGTTAGATAGATTGTTTAATTGATAATAAGCTTTTTATACGAAATCCAAATTTATTTACTATGTCTTGGAAAAATATCTCAAAAACTGAAAGAAGGCAGACTTAGCATTCCTATTTTGTTACTTATTATTTAAAATAAAAAGTGTATTTATGTCACACATGTGCATTCAAAATAGTCAATTTCTCAAATGATATTATCAATTGATTACAATAACACAAAAATAATAAGAAAAGTAAGATTATTATTCTATTATGTTGAGTTTGTTTCCGTGTACAAAAATTAGTTGAAAAGTTTTGATTTTAAGAAAAATATACAGGTTAGAATTACTAAAGTTACTTATTTTTGCGTGTCTTTTCTTAATTAATAAAATAGATCATAAAACACTAATCTTATATCATAATACAGATAATAAAACAGAAATTCAGTGATGTTTTTATGGGACAGTAACAAAAAAGGAACAATTGGTAACAAAGTGGAAAACTTTTTGTAAAGGATTTATTTTGTTACTTTCATATCCTCTTATACGTTACTACGGCAAAGTTGCGAAAAAGTAACGAAAAGAAAGGTAACGAATACGTGCTTATTTTTTTATTTATTTATTTATGAATAATATTTTTATTAATATTTATATTATAATATTTAATATTATAATTAACATTTTAATGTACTAAAATTTATATAACAACTATTAATTATACACCAAATTGTAGTGTTATTTGTAAACTATTACAAAATGGTAAATTAATATTGCCCACACATCAAAACAGTAACAAAAATTCACAGATTTCGTGCCTCACACGACTATTGAGCACATTAAACTTTTTCTGGGACAAGCTTCAAATTCAAATTTTACCATTAAAAATATAACATATGACATATTATATACACATAAAAAGTCAATGAAATGTGGACTGTCTTTACTTAAAATAAGATTTTTAAAAAAGTATAGGTTTTCTTTTACGCCTTATGGTGACGGCAGAGTAGAATACACTTGTCACCAACCCCTACTCTTCCCGTGAGTGTCGTAAGAGGTGACTTAGGGACTACACATTGAACAGGGAACGGGCAACAGCGCTCTCTGGTACAGTAACCTTTTAATCTGCGATCTCCAACCCGCCTGCCAAGCGTGGAGATTATGGCAAAACCATCCACTTAAGTGGAGGAGGCTCATAGTCCAGCAGTGGACTGTAACGGGCCGTTGATGATAGGTCTTTTGGACTTTATCGAAGTAATTAAGTTTCAAATTATGAACATGGCACATTCTACTTTTCATTCACTCCAATTTTCAAAGATTTATAAATTATTTGTTTTATTTTTTTAGTTTTTTTTTAAATTACTATGATTTAAAGCTTTATTTTAATAGTATGTGTCAAATATATTAAAAGTCTTGATTTTAAGCAAAACAGTATCTGCTAAAAAGCAATTGAAAAAAAAGAGAAATGTTCAAATAAAAAAGAATGAACAATTTATCCTTACCTGTTAAATTGAAAAAGTTGGCGAGACTTTGTCGGGACTATAGATTAAAGTCCCGCAACGATATATTTTCAATTTTGTTACGAGTTAGACACACAACAACTTGTTAAGTAAGCTGATTTGTAGCATTCAAACGAAATATACATTATCTTATACTTTAAACGAGCAATTCTTGTATATACCTATATATATAATGAGAATCTCAGAAACGGCTGCTACGATTTCAATGAAATTTGGTATATAGGGGGTGTCGAGGGCGATAAATCGATATAGCTAGTTTTTTTTTGGTAAAACAGGATTTCCCTATGTTTTCGGGCTTAAAAGAATTTGTACGCCATATCATTAAAATAGAAGGTTAATTTCACCACTATCCATAACGACGAGGTCTGTATGTTTTTTTATTTATTACTTACCGTCGTCGTCGTTGTTATTACTTATTTTTTCATTTACTTAGTTGAATTAAAATACCTTTACAGAAAATCACTTCGTTTTTCTTACACCGAAAGTTCTGCAACAGATAGCACTACAACTCATATAGTGTCGAAATTTTCTTCTAAAAAAGCATTTAAAAGTATTTTGTTATTTTTTCAGATATGTAACACAGAAATGGTATTTGCTATTTAAAATGCTATTTTATCCACGGAGACGTTATTTAATCCACGCAACCTCAACAAATTCAATTTTATATTACTACTAGCGCTGCCTTTACCACTGTTAGGTATGGGAATAATAATTTATTTTCCTTTCTGAATTCTATCCAAATTCCGATCCTAATTTATTGTCAATACAGGGAAATCTATTTTTACTAAAAATTAAACCTAGCTAGATCGATTTATCGCTCCCGAAACCCCAAATAATGCTTCATTGCATCGAAATTATCCACGCAACCTCAATAAATGCAAATTTATATTACTACTAGCGCCGCCTTTACCACTGTATCTGTGAAGTGGCCAAAATTGGAACTACTGCTAATAAGTTGGTAGGTTAGTTGGTATGGGAATAATTTATTTTCCTATAATAATCCTTTCTGAATCCTATCAAAAGTCCCATCCTATTATTTTATAATACATAATATTATATTCTTTTCCTCTTTTCTTTTCTTTTTCTTCTTTGACTCGGGCCATCTGATGGAAAACTTTCAGACCACCAAAAATTTTATCAGAAATTTTCTTTCATTTTTGTATTTAAATAACTAAATGAAAGAATAAAAAAAATATAAAAAAGAAACAAACGAAAAAAGAACAAAGAAATAAAAAAAATATATTTGTCGAGATTCAAACTGCAAACTCGCGGTGTCCCGACTGAGCCAAAGTTACCTTTCTATTTCAATGATATCGCGTATCAGTTTTAAGCCTGAAAATACGGGGAAATCTATTTTATAAGCTAGATCGATTTATTGCCCCCGAAACTAAATTGCGAAATCGTTGCAGCCGTACGTTTCCGAGATCCTTATTATTCTTATCTTGCTCGCTTAAAGTATAAGAGTGGTGCTACTATGTCTAGCCGCGTGTACTTTCTTCTGAACGTATGAAGTAAGTAGAGTTTATCGAAATGCGTAGGTGTTTTACAAAAAAAATAAACGAGCTAAGCTCGGTCAACCAGGTACTTTGTATTAAGTTATAGGATTGTGTGAAAAACACGTTTTACACTTTGCTAAATATCGGATGGTTGCAGTTAATTTACCGTCTCGTCTCTCAGAGTGTACATTTAGCCAAATCTAAAATTGCCTAAGCTTAAGTATAGTGGCTTAGATCGCTGCCTTTCTATTCAGGAGGCGGTAATTCAAACCCCGCCACGTACTAATGTATTCAAATCTACATTTTTCTACGAAGAATTCCTAAGGCTCCGCGTGTAAAGTCAGCCAACCTACATTGGGCTTGCGTGGTTGACTAATTCAGTAGGCTCAACAAGGATATTTTAAGAAAGATACGTCACGTTCATACTGCACGCACAACATAAATTGTTCCGCGACACAGACACGCTATAAGTGCGACAGGAAATAGGCAAAGCGTAAGAGTGAAAGAGACAGCGATCACAGCTCGACTGACTGTAATGGTCACAATTAGGACCAATTCACGGCACGCGTTTCGTGCGTTGGTGGCATATCTACCTCTTATATGTATATAATATCATTGAGCTCAAGCAACGGGCAGTAGGTTCATTCAGTGGAAAGGTATAAAGAAGGTTATTAGGCGTCCTGAGAATTCTAATAACAGGACAAACGGATTGGTCACTAACCTGACGGCAAAAATAAATAAATAAACCGGTGCAAAAATATAAGTATCCTCTTGGATAGTAATAAAATAGCAATTTTACTGTAGAAAAATCTAAAAATATACTAAAATGTTAACAATTTTAAACGGTATTCATATATCGTAGCGTAGTGCTAGCTGGGCCCCGTTTCACGAAGTAACAAGTTACTAGTAACAAGTTACAATTTGAAATACATTGCGTAGCTAATTCGCCTAAACTGTAAGCCCTTATCGTTTTATCTCATTGTCTACGCAATGTACATCGAATTGTACTTGTAATTTGTAACTTGTAGCTTCGTGAAACGGAGCCCTGTACGTACGTCGTAGCTGTAGCATGTACAGCCGTGTCGTAGCTCGTAGCTACGAGTAGTCCGGCTACGAACTGTCCAACTCGTTGCGTTGCGTTGGTATGGAAAACAGTCTGCGCGATTAGTTTAGGCTATTTTTAGTGATTTTTATGGTTTGTGCATTCTACACTACTATTTTTTATTTATAATTAATTTATGATTATTTATGATTATTATTATTATTTAAATGATTAAGCTATTTTTAATTTAATCGTTTTTTTATTTCTATTTCACTTTTTAGATTTATATTAAATACAGCACAGAGAAAAACCAAGTTAGTGCATGGAGACATTTTTACAAAGAACTTCATTTTTTATTTCCTACAAATGAACTTACTCTTTATATTTGTCTCACTGCTGAGTGCAAGACTGTGTCTCAAAGCTCAACTTTATTATTTGGGTTTAAAAGCTTTAAAACATTTTTCAGATTACGTAAGTAAGTATTTATTTTTGTTGCAAGCATAATATGTGTATTTCAAAATAAATGATAATTAAATGAAAATATCGTGCAATAAAAAATATTTAGAAACTAAAACTTTACATGAATTACAGGAGAGTCGGATTATATTTTAAAATACTGAATCTGGTTGTAGGCACACAATAGCAAAATCAGCACCCAGTTTATTTACAATACCTATTTAATTGGTAGAGTTAGTGGGAATTAAACTCAAACCAATCATAAACTATAAAATTAGAAATTTCAACAATACAGTGATTAAACTGCCATCGTTCATCGCTGTTATTATGAATTCCATCAATTATGCAAATCACGTAATATCGTGTAATACATACCACTTACCCTTCAATTAGATGAAGTTTCTAATTAACAGATAGGTTCACAATTATGATGAACTACCTGTCTGCCTGCATTATCTGCAGATTATATCGTTTTACATTTTTATTATAAGTAACAAGGACGCTGTTAATGTAACAGATTAGTTACATTCTATAACAAGGAGTGTCCGCATAAACATGAAGTAGCAAGGGTTCACCATAAAAAGCTGTTACCGCAATTGAAGCCAGATGCCGGCATTTAATAAAAAATAAACGAGAGTGGCGGCGGCTGGCCGGCAATCTATCACGCTCTCGTCATAAGCTGACTTTAATGCTGGGTCACTTCAGGCCTTTGTTCACGGTAATTTAACTTAGTGATGTACTTAAAAATATTATCATCAACAGCTCATGTACGTCCCCACCGACAGGCTCGAGCGAATTATGCTCCATCCTACCCTGAAGTAGGGCGATCAGGCCTTAGTCGACCACGCTGGCCCAGTGCGAGATGATCGACTTCACACACAATCTTTGAATCGAATAAAGGTACACAAATGAATTCTAAATTCAAAAAAACATTGGTACGTGGTGGGGATCAAACCCGCGTCTCCCAGATGAAAGGCAGCGGCCCTAGCTACTACACCGTTGATGCTCTTAATATAAAGTATTTAAATTAGTAGTTTTTCAAGCGGGATAAAAGTTTGAAACATTTTATACGCCGTCATTGTCGTGACGTGTCGCCATTCAACACTTTCCATGTACCTATCTATAATATTCGATTACTTCACAATCAATAATGACTTAGTTTTATGATTCTTTGAATTAATAGTGTTATGTGGTTTATTTTTTCTCTACTACCACGGATTTACTTCTCATTTTCTGTAATTTATTTCCATACCTAAAAGTGGCTTGGAAGAGATTGCTAATTTTGTAATAAGACCGCTTCTTGACTTTTCTTTTTGTATTGTTTTTATTTTGTGTTATAAATAACCTACCTTTGATGATAAATTGTATTGTACTGATGGTTTCACAAAATACCAACATTAATTACAACAGACAGGTTATTTTGGTCGATTAAGTAACAACTACACCCAATTTCAACTAAAACATGTTTAACCTACCTTACATTTAATTATTTGAAATGCGACATTACATTGAATACTTTAAACAAGAATAAACAGCGTACAGTAAGGCACTTCAAAAATGAATCCATTGACAAACGTAGCATACCGAAGTAGGGCGGACACCTCTAGTGCGGTCAACATGTAAGGGGTGGGCTTATACCTATAGGTACAATGCTTCCTCGGGTAATTTCACCCTTTGTTCTAAATGACAAGAGTCGTCTCCGTCAGTCACTCGTTGAGAAGAAAGATGTCACTGTTGCTCTTACTCCCCTACACTCGAAAAGTCGAGTTTTCTCCTTGACTCATGATGCAAGAGTGCACATTTCAACAGCCTTTTGTTGTAAAGCAACTTTACGACTCAGTTGGTCTCGTTCGTTTTTGAAGGATAGAGCGAAAGTTCTTAAAACACACAAAATGATATATTTTTCTGTCGATCACTTTGCAAAGTTCCAAAATCAGATCGACGAATTTACGTAACATGCGAAGTAACACCTAGAAAAATATATTTAACACAATTTACTCAGCACAAATCGAACTCAAACTTTAAATCTTCGTTATCTACAAAGCATAGTTTTCATGTACAAAAAATATTTGCAGATCGTTTAAAATCTATATTGTTGAGTAAAACTACCTATACTTTCAACGAAGAACATTATAGTTATTAATTTTCAAGACGATAATGGCTCGTAGCCGTAGGGAGCGGCTCTAACTAGTGTAACGTAAGCGACAAAGGCATACTTCAGCGTAAGGAAGGAGCTAAACACGCGCGGTATGTACTCCTAGTACTCCAACCCCCTACTTGCCTACTTGAAGACTGACTAAGTAACCAGGCGTGGTACATTGCAGCTCGCAACGCAAATGAGGCTCGCTCTCCGGAGGCGAGAGCAAATGAGTTTCTCAAATGAAACTCTACCTAACGCCGGCGACGATGGCACTCGAAATCAGTCATTTTGAACGCTTCGAAATTCGTGAATTACGAATAAATTCGCTCATTTTTACAATGGTGCATTTACAACAATTCATTTAGATAAAATAAATAAGTCATGAAAGCAAATCACCACAAAAACTCAACAGATTACATCCATAACCCTCAAAACTCTAAAATACAATCCATTTTAAAATACCTATTGGAGTACAGGGTGTAACAAACAAAGAGAATATACTGTGAAAGCTCTAAAGATAGTGAAAAATGTATTTTCTTTCGCAAAGCATATAACGTAGAGAGCATGAAATATGGTCCGGATTCAGTTCGGCTCAGCGTGCGTTGGGAGCCATATCGGTTTTCGCGACTCGAAAAGCATCGAACTTATTCCGAACATTTGTTTTCTATTCTCAGTATGACGATTTGCAACGCGGAACATGCAACTTTTGTGAAAACGCATTATGCGATTGCACATGTTTATTTTAGAACTGGAAAACATCGGTTTTAGATAATAAATAGTGAAATCAGATCGGTTTCTTCGAAAAGCAAAGTCAAGATGGATATCTTGACGATCTTATAATGCAACTTAAGTCCAGAAATATACTTATAAACATGTGCTTTTATAGCTCTAGATCCCTGTGTCCCCGACAAAACGGAAGATGAAACAAATGCGTTTTATATTGGAGGCCACATTTGGGTAAAAGAGGTGTGGGCAGACAACCACACGGAAAATCATGAAACCAGAAAAACTGAGGATCGAGAAGCTTTGTAGAAGAATATAAAATATGCCTAACAGCGAAATAAATGCTTGAGAAAAAGATGAAGAAGAGATATCTATAGGTAACTACACTCTTCAAAAGTGTCCAGGAATTAACTTATTTCACAAAAACTTAAATAACAGTCAACCGTTTATATCAGCGTCAGTTAAGTATCACTTTAAATCCATTTTCTACCTTCTTCAAATTCTGAAAGAGTATAGACAGTTTTATTCAGGTACAGTACGAAGACATAAAGCGTTTTTAGTAAAACGCGCGCGTGTGCGCTTGTGCTGTTTTATTTTTGTGAAGAAAAAAAAGTTAATCTCTAAACACATTTGAAGAGTGTAGTTCACTATAACTAACTTTACTCTGTCTTTATATAATAGTGTAAATAATATTCAAAGATAAGATGGATTTTTGTGTTGATTTGCTTCTTACACCAGGACCAAATGAACGTCAGACGATTAAGGTAACGAGTACACGCCTCAGACAGCCGTGCAGAAATTACATTCACCGTTGACAAGCCTTGAATTAATTAAAGTCAAACAACGCAACCATTCTGTGAAATTATCTCCATCGTAAACGGAATTAATAATTTCATCTCGCGTGTGTGAGCATGCAAGATTCAAATAAACATTCCACAATGTAGAATAAATATTTGTTTTATTCGAATACTGAGATTGATAAAATTGTTTAAGATTTGATGTTTAATGAGCAACCGCAGCAGAAATGTTAATATTGGTAGTAACATTATCAGCACAAGAACCTACTTTCAAACCGGAGTGCTTAAAACCTTGTTCATCATGTCCATCCCTATTTTTTCCCCAATGATCCAGAAATATTATTTCCAAAAAGGTATTAATTGATTTTTTGGTTCTTTTAACAGTGCATAATATTAAATTTGTAATATTTTTTACCTACTAACTGGCATCAGTTTTTTTTTACTATTGCAGGAAAAAGTCCACTATTTCATTGTTGAGTTCAAGTGTCGGCATTTATCAGTAGCACAACGCAGGCAATGAATTGTGTCGATATGTCAGGAAGCGGACGGCAGAAAAACGTTCACTATCGACTCAAATTGTAATATCTCGTGAATTCTAGTGGCATTTAAAAAAAAACACGACTCACTGTACCAAAATGCTATTATAGCAGAACGGATACGCTTTTGATTAAAAATATTATTCAAAAAGTTATAACCCAGCACAGTTTAGGTAATGCACACAACTAAAGTGATCAATTTCATACAGATTTAAGACCCATTTGGTTCTGCAATCACTAAAACATAGGTACTCCGGATACACAATTGCCTTTAAAAACTTTTAAAGACTTAAGTATTTAAATCGTGGATGTTCTTCGAAAAGCAGGAAGCTGTGAGTGAAACAACACAAATCATAAATCATCATCGTCATGTTCAAAAGGCACCTGAATGAAAACTCTGCCTCCGTCGCCACCGAGGCCTTTCATGTACTCGTATAAGATATTGACTAAATAAATTACTAAAAAAGCCTTGGAAAGAAACTAATAGACACCGAAACATTACCAAATTACATTTTATCATTCCGGAACTTCAAGAAAGGAAACTTACTACTAACGTCACATCACACACATCACACGGAACCTGTCCTAGAATATCATGCCAAATTGTTTTAATTCGCATAAAATTTAAATTAATTTCAGACATACAGACTATATGCATGCAACCTACATTTATTGCAGACGATTTGGTACTAATTTACACAACGATAGAACAGAACTAACAAACAGAAGCCAAGTTTAAATAGGGTTGGAGGGTTGGATTGGATCCGATATTGGATTTAGTTTACCGATACCGCAACATTCCCTCGCAATTAATGCATTTTTGCATTCGCTGAAACCACTGTACAAAGCAGTTGGACCAGTCTTCCTTAGGGACCTCTTCAATAGCTTCATGGAACGCATTCACTGCCAATTCAGGGTTAGTAAAACGTGTGCCTCTAAGTTTGTCTTTAATTTTTGGAAACAAAGAAGTCACAGGGTGTGTGGGGCGGACTGTAAGGCGGATGCGTCATCAGTTCCACATTTGACCTTCAAATAGGCTTCTGTAACCTTAGCGGAATGTGAGGATGCGTAATCGTGATGAAGGATTGTTTTCCAAACAACGAATACACAGAGCTATGACATGGTGCTTCATCACCAAATGTCAATTGAAATCTCTGGCAACTTTCTTGTTGACTTAAGCCACAACGAAAATCATAAAAAAATATTGAACGAAAATGTTCACGAGTTAAATTTATTTTGATAGCGACACACAATTTTTGAAAGGACAAGACAATGGAAAAACAAATGACAGTCTCGCCAAATTATAAAGTAACATGTTCCCAAAGAGTTTCATTTTCAAACTCCATAATTGTTTTTACATACTTTTATTGTAAGTGGCCAGATCCAGAGACTTTCAGTATGCCCCACGATTGTTAATCTATTTTATCTGAAAAAAGTCGTATACATGAGTCATGTCAGGCTTTCGGTGGCTTTATTACTCTGACACAAGGGTACATTAAGTCGTCGTTTGTCAACTTTATAATCCACACTATAAAAAAAAGCACAGTATCTGGTTTTTCAAATACTTCCAAGTTTTAATGAAAGTAAATAATTATTATATCATTAAATCTAATTATACCATTTGGTGTATTCTTTCGAGGTCTAGTTTTGTAAGGTGTTTTGGTTGACTTGAACGCTTTGTACAATTACATTACAAGCTAAGCTCACTTGCAGGAGTAATCTCCACTTTGTCTTCGGAGCTCGCTTATTAATGTACAGACTTATTACTTTGCTCCAGGTGCAGTGTTTGAGTGTAAGAAGTTAAGCTGCTTTTTGACGCAGACAAAGTGGTGGTAAGCAAATAAGTTCTAGGTAAATAGTTTATGGTTTTACTCTTTGTAGATACTGGAATTACTGATTTAATTTTATAATATATTGCAACATGTTTTCTAAATACGTTGATATGTACGTCATCTTATCACAGGTAGACGTACAACCAAGTACCAACTAGTCAACAGAGCCGACTAATACAATACAATATCAATATTAATATCAATAAAACCACAATTTTGTTCAAATTGAGTTCTATTCCTTTATCTAATCTCACAATGAAACCACAGACATTTATCTGAAAACGTGCCCACATAATAGAGTTCTTGATCAAGAACCCGAGCCATTTTGTTTCGGGGATTGCCGCGCGCCCCGAGTCGGGAAAGGAATGAAAGGGGCATTTTAAAAAAGGTCCAGCCATTGTGCGATGCGTCGCGATGCTTAACCCAGCAGTCGGGACACAAAGCCACTGCAAAAGGTAAATGGGCTTTCTGCTCCTGGAACCAGGGCTGGACTTTAGTTTTACCATATTAAATAATATTTGTTAATCAGAATTTTAATAAAATTGTCACGTGTATGAGAAGAATAATCATGCAATGTCTTAATAAACATAACTAATTAAGAACAGACCACACTGTGTGACTGCTGTAAATTATGTCATTAACATGTTTTTTTTTATTGACGTGGTTAAGCTAATATAGATGGATTTAACCCATGAGCAATCTCTTCGTGTCAGTTTGAAAGTACTTAGAAGATGTATACAAATGATAAGAGAAATATATTTGTTACTCTGGTAAGCACAAGTCTAGCTCTAGAGCTTTCCAAACTGTATTACGCTGTGGGTATAATAATAATAATGACATCACATATTTCCTGGAATCTTCTCTCTTGTCTCATTTTTTATGCCCTCTATCATTCCACATCCTCATTGCGACCCTGCCTCGGGCTACGCTCATATTATACTCCAGAGCATGAAGCAGACAAAGTGTACAACCCAGAGCAATGTTGCACCATCTTATTACTCTGTGCATAATAGCGTATCATTTTTACCCGACACCATCACTGTACCCAGTTTATTAGGAGTATTTGTTGATTTTATTTTTAATACAGGTGGAACTTGATGGTTCCGTTAAACTTTATCTCAAAATGCTAAGAAAAAAAAACAATAAGACCACCTCACTTTTCTATTTCTTTCGTGATTATTGTAAATGTTTTTGTTCCTTGTGCAATAAAATATATTAATTCATTCGTTCAAAATATTTTTCCTATTGATTTGATTGGGATTTTTTATCTAAAATCTACAGAAAATATATAAATACAATAAAATTGTTTTTGCTGTTTGTTACTAAATCAGCCAGAAAAAGTGCCGGTATACCGTATGGAGCTAATAAATTCGTGGCGCGGGCGCTGCAAATGATCCGTCAATATCAGCAACACGCGGCGGAAGATGTATCGTGTTTCTTATTTGTAGCCTATTTGGATTGTTATTCAGGAAAGTAAAATTAAATAAAAAACGCATTTCCGTAGAATGCACGTGCTATGTGCTCGTTGTTCTTATAGTTGAAAGTATGTATACTTTTATTTTTTAATTCGCATATTTCAAGTTGCCCTAGTTTATAGACATCGTAAAAGGTAATCTCTCATTCTGGCGTCCTATTATTCTATTTATTAAGAAGATGTTTCAAAACAGCTCGAGATTTTAATTCAAGAAAAGCACGTTTTTATAACACATAAAAAAAATGTTTCATTCTCTGCTCAATTCATAATATTTACCTATTTGGCTTACAATAGAATCTAAAAACAACCATAAATACTAGTATTGTTAAAAGTTACGAAAACACTCAGAAATGAAATAATTATGTTATAAGTGAGATCCTTATTTTATTCAGCCAGAAGTTTATAGCACTAGTATGGATTCCAGACTCCCACAGTATTATTATTTTTTTTGTATTATTTATGGGAGAAAATAAAAGTTTATGGGAAAACTTTATTTTTATTATAACTCATATATTACCTATATATAGGTATTAATAGTTTACAGCAATCCATATACTGAGTGTCTTCTCGGCAATTACATACCCAAAACGTGCTAAATACCAAATTAGGTATGGAAAGCTTCAGTTTTTTGTTTTCAATATGATGTAACGTCATCCTGAACACACGGAAATATTAAATGCAATCAATGCAACGTTTTCATATTAACAAATGTTTAATCACCGAATGACAAACCATTTGACCGAAATTGACGGCTATCGAACTAATATGTTGCAGCAGACTATTTGTTAAACCTGGTTATTAGCTGCAATCATGCTGTTTTGCTCAATTTCTATAGTGCATTTATTTATATAGAGGAAAACGAAGTATAACTCTCATTAACTCTATCGAACTCTAATTAGCTATTTGTATTTTTGTACCTACGCATCAAAAAAGCGGTCCGCCGGCGGCTACGCTCGCGTTGCGTGAGATTTTCCCGTGGGAATAAGACTTTTTGACATAAAAATACCATTATGTTAATTCAGGTTACAAACTATCTCGATTTCCAATTTCATCCAAATTCGTTGAGTAGGTACTTTAAGCGTGAAGGCGGAACAAACATCTATACACCCAAATATAATATTTTCACATTTTTAGTGTGATTATGCCTACAAAGTTATAAAATACGAGTACAGTAGACAGTTTCTCATTTTGCATTTCTTATTTAGTTGTTAAGTCGATGGATGATGAAGTTCTAGCATCAGAGTAATTGAGCCACCAAAATGTTATTGCACTAAATACTAAAAATAAAGAACGTTCAATACTATTTGGAAATAGAACCGTACAAACCACGGTACAAACGTTCGTCCTCAGACAGCGCTGAACTCTAAACAAATGACAGTCAGGCCGTGTCGTCCCCGACTTTGAGCGACTTGTCGTCATCCAATCCGATCAGAGGCAATTTCTCCAGACAAGGATTTTCTATCCTTTCAGCAAATATGCACTCATGAGTCCGCGAACTAACATGAAAGTCCTCGTACTAAATTGAATTGTATTTGAACACAGAGAATGTCGGGTCTCTTGTTTATTTTCGATACTATTGTCAAATATTTTTATATGGATGGATTTACAAGATTCAATATACCTACTTACTTATAAATTAAAATATGAACTTTCTCAGATCTTCGATTGGCAAAGCTCAACCAAAAACCTTTTTACGAGTACAACTAGCAAAACAAACAACTATTTCTGTACAACAGAAGCGTCCAAACCCTCAAAAAAACTTCAATCAATAAGACCGCATGTGTTGGGATCCTCGACAGACAATTTTTTATAAAGTCTTATACCCGACCCGCTAACGACATGAAAAAGTTTTGATGGATTTTTCATAGCTTGCCTAAAAAACACAACAGTGTGCGGTCACTCAATGCCTAAACTTACCAAAATTTGTTTCTGACTCTGATTTAGAAACTATATTCGTGTGAGGAGCACTTGTGTTTGCCTTGTGTCTGGTTGTTGTTTTGCTATATAAGGGTGTATTTATATATTTATGTATTATATATCAGCTGCCTGGTACCCATAGTACAAGCTTGGCTTAGTTTGGGATCAGATGGCCGTGTGTGTACGTCCTTATATATATTTATTTACTTTATTTTATCTATTCACAACAAGAGGGTTATTCTGCTTAATAACACTTCTGGAAATGCATTTCATTTCATTTTTACTCTTTTGCCTATCAAAATTGTTCTTATTTTATATGCGACTCGTCACCACACATAAGTGGACTATCTTAAGTGGCGGCTACATAGACTAAGTGAAGATGTATATGCTTGTTATTGGATAATAAAAAAAAAAACAAAAAAAAAGGCTTCTTATTTTTCGAGGCTGTTCCAAATCTGGGACCCCATGGGTCCCTAAATTTGTTACTGTCATCAAAGCTTAGATAAACTTAGCTCCACCTCTTTTTTGCCTGAAGGCATTTCGTTTTGCTTGTATTTGAACCTGTTGAGAATGTCATGAACTACCATTTTCAAGTTGGTACTTATGTACTTTAAGTCGTAGCCGTTTTCACCATTTTATCTTGCGTGCGTTATTATTTTTCATTGTGTCTCGTTATTGCGGACGCGAGATGGAAACACAACAAAATAAAAAAATCAATTTATTTCCCTTGCGAGCGAACATGTCCCGAGCTAATCCAGTTTGTTCGACCGCGCAAGGGTTGAATCGTCAATGAGGACACAGTCCAAATGTAAAAGTGTGCTACTCAGGGAGAAAGTATCGAATATTGACTCTTCGCAATAAAAGCCCGCTCCTGAATAAGGTCTAAACCTATTCGACATTTTACGTCTTTTGTCAAGCCTGGGAAAATTACATTAATTTTGTTATTAATTGTTTCCTAGAAGTTAATTTTCCCACGGAATCTCTAACAAAAGATATAATTTTGTTCCTAACTATAAAAACTATATATTTTATTGTTGTTTTAGCAGTTTTCGTCCAGGATAAGCGAACTTAAAATAATTTTAATCACTTATGGCAAATGGTAATATGATCGCATGGCATTGCGGTTGGTATGGCATTGAAGATATGTAACAACTGACTTCTTATTCATTATAGGTACAAAAACAAGTAAGTATGCAAAACCAAGCTTTATTTTTTTAAAACGAACCTTGGTTTGAAACTTATCGCAACGAGTCGGATGCTGCTCTGACTGCAGGCTTTAGAGCAGAAATACTTATGAATAAAAAATGAATTCCTTGGTTTTAAAATTAGCATCACAAAGAGAGGGTAATTCCCGTACCTTCGCGCTCGCAAAAGAAACGTATAAACGGGCCTTTGTCGTTTATTGTTAGTGAAGAATCAGCGTTTTACCTCGCGCGATCATCTCGAGCGTTCTGCTTTTATCTAGACTTTTTATTGTTATCACGTTGCGATTGCGTCTGGAAACTGGTAAAGGATAGATAAAAATGAAGGTTTTTCATTCCATTATTGCGCGCATTTAGATGCGTGCATAACTGCTACCTTGGTACTGCTACATTTAGAATTTAATTCTGCAATGCGACTAAGTAGGGACATACCTATAAAACCATCTTTAAAAAAAAAAAAAACTCACTTCCAGGGTCTGCTGTAAGACATTTCTTTAAAAATAAGCAGTGCCTGTTGTGTCGTTTTTCTATTTGATCATTTTCTGTTAACTTTATTGTGTACAAAAAATAACAAAATAAAATAAAAATAAATTTTATACCGCCTTGCAAGTTGTAGACATAATAGCTAGTTGTTTGTTGTCAGCTCATGCGCTGTGATCGAAGCTCGAATATCCTGAATTAGGATGATCACGGCCCTAGTCGACCTCGCTAGCCCAGTGCGTTGACAAGTAATAAACAAATAACCTATATATCTACTTTAAAATAATAATGAATTAAATTGGTGTATCAAAATTTTCTGTTTCCTTTTTTCCGTACTTAATGTTAGGTGCGAAAGTAATGTGTAAATTAAAAATTAGTTACAGACTTGCAGATTGCGGTCATTCGCTTATACAGAACGTGTTCACGGAAGTACGAGCGAGCTAGGGTTGCCAAACTACTAGAAACCAAGACTTATGCTCAATATCACAGTGTTGGTACATTTCTCACATTATAAGGTAGAGATCGAAAAAAAAAACTATAAATATTTGGTTAGAAATTATTAGGTTCTTAGTTTAGAATAGAAAGATCTGTTTTTAAATAATTTTCACCACGGATTTCGACCTATGTGGAAAGTAGTAGAGTGTGGTCATACATTCTTTAAAATTTCATATTAATTTGCAGAATAAATATTTGCATTGTTCTGCCCTGCTACGTTGCATGCTTGCAAACAATTGACCGCTAGGTATATAATCTTTGCGTAACATGGGTTCTTTTAACCTTTAAATGCACGAGTTTATATTTTTAATAATACTTGGTAATTGAGCTTCGTTTTTGGTCCAGAAAAATGAGATATGTAGAAATATATATATATTTTCGTTAAATTTTAAATTAACAATATCAAGCATTAGGCTTAAGTATGAAGCACAAAAAGTTTTGTCAACAAAAACAACACATAAATTGTAAAAACAACTCAAAAAGTTTCGTCAACAAAACAAAACATAACACACAAACAACCTCAATTAGGATTATAGACCTAGGTGTAGGTAGCCTAACCTTGACTGACAAACCTTGAACCTATCACAACAAGACGTAAATAATCTCATGCAAACAAGTACTAGAAAATAAACTAAGACCCAAGAAATATGGTGTTACAAAGAAATTCACAGGTTGCATGTGAAGATAACCTTAATAGGTACTTTACTTAAATTAAAACTGCGTACTGCATTTTAAATAACGATTGTAAATTTTATTTATAATTGAAATTATTTGGGCTGAAAGTTATGGGAAGATATTCACTTACAATGTCCACACAGATATAAACAACTTCTAACTTGTAAGTTTTTTGACATTTATGTAGCCATTCTTTATTTTAAATATCGTGTGATAATAAAAAATCTTTCTAGCAGAATATTTACTTGCTTTGATTTTGAAAAGAAAAAACACAAATAAAAAAAGATTAAAGTGTAATAAACCGAATATTATAAATGAATAAGAAAGTTTATTCTGTATGCAAACGTCGAGTACAATAGAAAAGGTAGTTTGTGAAGAAAGGCATCTACTCCGCATAATCATGAAAATGTTATCGTCTCGCTGAAATCAGCCTTTTCGAGGAAAATGACTTCGGCACTACACGAGAGGGTTGTAAAGTATTACGAAGGTACTTCGAAGCTGTAAGCCCTTAATAGAATAGGAAGTAAAATTTTAATGCTTAAGTTTTGTGAATAATAATAAATAAAATTTGCCGCTCTAGCTCGGAAATATTGCGTTGCGTATCATATCCAAAAAGCATTTTTGCTCTTGAGAGGAAAATCTTTTAAAATTTCGATAATAGTTATTTGTTGGGTAAGAGAGGAATGTTGATGCAAAAGAGTGTATGTATAATAGAAGCACGAGCAAAGTGAGTGTTTAAATATAGACTTCTGAAGCTCGCGGGGGATTCTAAGGTTCGAGGTGAGAATAAAATTCCTCTCAAACCCAACACATTATTTTTCACCTGTTCCGGCAAGAAAATAATCAAATATTTACTTACCTACGTAAAATTTATTCAAAAATGTACAAGAGTTCTCTTATTTTCGATATAATTCTATGAGATAAGACTTAATTTATTGTATTTTATCAGATTAATTTTTAATCTTTAGTTTTTAAGATAAAAATAAACAATCAACACGCGGTTATGGTTTTCCAAAATTGCATTTAAAATAAAAATCTATAAAAAAATATATGGCACACGTCAAATAATTTACACGCAGATATACGAAATTTTTTTCCTGTGTAAGGTAATGTTCGAAATTCAAACGAATTTTCCTCTCTAGACATGAAAATGGTTTGTATGTCTAGAAATAAATAAGCGATTTTCGTTCCTGTTTTCGGGCATTAAAAGCCAACTTTCCGAGGTGGAGAGGTGAAAATACATTTCCAGGTTCATTGCGCACACCGAACGATTCAAAAATAAAATGTATAATCCTTAATACAAAAAAGGCAGACCATTTTTTTTCTCGAAAAGTATCAACTTTGCGACATATTATAGGAATAAGAATGGTCATATCAATAGTATAAAAAAATCAGGTCAATATTCTACAATTTATATGATAACGATTTATTAAATTCAACCTCTGTGCATCGTTGACATTCCCTTTAATTAAGATGCGTTCTGCATTGGAGTTGGTAACAATACAATTACGTACTGTAAAATTATTAATTACAATGCAGTTTTTAATTAAATAACAATTTTAGACGATGTGCAAAAAATACATATTAGTAATAAAAAAAAGCTATTGTTTCGGAGCGCACCTATTAAAAACAAAACGTATTTGCTTCGCCTATTTAGGTTATTTGTTTTTTTGCATACGTTTTTAGCAAAAAAAGCAAATCTTATTACAAATAACAACAACATTGTCATACAGGGTTATTTTAAAACCACTGGCCAAATTTAAATATAATGTTTAGACCGTTATAAATAACAACTTTTCCAAAGAAGCATGTGTAGACACCGCCAAAAAACAATTGACCTCCCATACGAAATAGTACAGTTGATTGTATATTTGTATGAAAGGCTGAATTTTTTTTTGTGTTTTTACCCATTGTTATTATAATTGTTATCATGATGGTCTAAACATTATACAGCATGAAATTTACATCGTTTTGTTCCCGCCGTGTAGTGATAGTACCCGTTAAAAAAAAATGGGTCGGTCGGGAGTCTCACTTTGTATGGAGAGGCCAAAAATTTTTTTGTCGCAGGAAATTTCTTTTTCGTGAAAAGTTGTTCAGTTTGACGGGGACTATCACTACACGGCGGGAACAAAACGATGTAAATTTCACGGTGTATTCATTTTTGGCCAGCGGTTTCAAAATAACCCTGTATATAAAAAATATAATTTATGAACATACGTAAATTGTTAGTTTTACATAAAGGTTTTATTGAATAATTTCCTTGCTTCCTTGCTGTTATAGGTAGTTTGGTATATAGGAAAGAAGACTGTTTCTCAACTCAAACTTTGGAAACACTTCGCTCGTAATTCTATTATACACTCCTTTGGCTGCTCACGCTTATCAGTTCTCGTTCGGAAAATCAACTTTTTTCCTAAGTACACAAATAACTAACTTCTGGTGTTTTTTTTTACGGAAAACATTTTTTCTAATACGTCATCGTCGTCAAATTTGGTGTATTGTTATTTGCCTCATACGAACGAGTGACGCGGACAAAAATATATAAAAGCATCGCTGGAAAGTGCTCCGGCCATCATGTCATACAAAAAGCAGTGACAGCGGAATTTCTCATTACTTCCAAGCAAGAGATCCCCATACATCACGATGGAAAAATGTCGCTTGTGCTTTCAGCAATAAGTATCAAACAAACAACTCTTGAATTTATTCCTTTCTGGAATTATGAGCTCTGGAATCTATAAATACATATTATATTTGATATATTAGGTAAAAAACGATAAAAGAAGATGACGAAAGCTGAACAGGGTGACTATAGAATTTTACTTCTAATTTCGTTATAGGCAACCTTGCCACAGGCTAAAAATAGCGCCCTTCGGTCTTCCAGGTTAGGTAGATCGTTAATTTCTTACAATACTAAGTTACATTATATCTAAAGAAGCTTGAGTGCTAAATTAGGGCGTACCCAGGTAGACAAAATAACAATAACTTAAAACAGATTAACTTTAGTGGTCTTAAATTCAATTTACAGCAGTTCTCGTTTAGAATTACTGAGGTTAACTAACTGCAATCGGCATTTAGTAATTCTAGCGTCCTCGAGGGAACCGCTAAACCTTCCTTTTCATTAAGAGAAGAAAACAACTGATCTCGAGATGCAATAATATAAGACAGACGACGACACAGAGCTTCTAATTTAGTAACTAGTTCAATTAAATATTTATAAAATGGCTTCTGTCATTGAGGTGACAATTCTGCCAGTGTCAGGGTTGGAGAATACACATGAATACTTTAAGCAGGAACTTCAAATTACAAACGTTACATTACTTTGAAGTTGATTAGTATTTTTCTGATCGTGATTTTTCAAATTGTTTTAATCTGATCTGGGAGTAAAACATGACTGCGTTCTTGTAGGAGATCTTTTCATTAGTTCAATTGGCTCTTAATTAGCAACAATCGGGAAGGTTTCGAAGCTAGGGTGGCCTCGCCGCTCGGTTTAATCCCATCATTCAAATTCATATCACGTGTCTGGAGAGTTTCTATTAGCACGCCAAATGTCAATAGAAGTTCGTCTATCATCAAAATTATAATCGAAGGGTCTAATAAATCGCCAACTCTTAGAAGAAAATTATGTTTTCCGTTTCAGGAAGAAATTATTAGATTATAGAATGAATTTAATTACTTACTTTTTTAGAGATTTAGTTTTAAAGTATTTTTTTATTTTTATTTTTCGTATATAAATTAAGGCGTGGATAGTAAGCCCGTAAAATAATGTCTTATAAATGTTATGATAGTGACAGTATAGGTTTAAAATCATACTACTAGGTACTACTACTAAACATTTAGCATCTACCCGCTAAGCATGTAAGCTAAAAACAAGTCGTATTATATATATGCTAGGCTTCATGATACGAGTAGCCTAGTCTTAATATTGAGCTAGAAAACTAGATCCAACCAGCTTAAACCGGATTAAAGTTAGCTAGGGAGAAGCATTAAAGCTACTCCATTCAGTGTGCTATACTATAGGTAGTTTAGCTTCTACAATTTTATTTTTTACAAAAATACATGAATGGATGTCCCATATTAAAAATGATAACGAAATAGCCCAGTTTTTTAAATAAAAAGCACGGGCTAATTGGGAAGTTACCAAAATATTTTTGTTCAAATACGATAATAATAAATTTTCCTTAACCTGAAATAGGTTCAGCATCAGAAATCTCGAGTTTGTAACCCTAACCCAACGACCATTTGGGTTTTAATAGGGGCAACCAATAAACAACATTGCCAATAACAGGAACCGAAATAACAATAATTGGTACACAATAACAAGTTTCATAATTTCAAGAGGAAACTACCGATAACTGGTAACAACGGTTGGGTCGGAGCATATTTTATCAGTTGGCGTATAAAAGCTATCAAGTACACCTGAGACTTATTTTACGCCCGTGTGCCAATATCCCTATTCCCCACTATTGGTTTCACCCTAGTTTTACCTGTGAAGACTGGGTCCGTGTATTTACTGAATACATACATACATAAAGTCACGTTCCTGTCTCTTAGCAGGTGATCAGAGCTGTTAGGACTATATGGTTGGTGAGGGAGGAGCAGTTGGGGAGCAGCCATTTAAAATCACGTTCGGTATTACGCCAAACTTTGTGTTTCTCTTATTGCACCTAGTAACATAAAATGTTGCTGTAAGTAAAACTAGAGTCTTACCTTTTGTTTAATTATTTATTTCATCTGTAATATTGTTAGCGTAGTTATCACTTTTATCTTACAGACTTATAAAAACTTTTTTAACACGATTTAATCCTTCAACTTTTTTAACATGTCTGTCGTTATTGCGGTATACCTACAAAATAATACACTAGTCGTAATTTCTAATTCCAGCCAGGTACCACAATATTTGGCTTCTCAAAACTCCAACTATATTTGCTAAAGGAACATCGCTACAGTCAAGTGTCTGGGCATTTGTATTCGATCAATTTGCTTGCGCACATCTCGTATGCACTGGCGCGCTGCCGATCGTTTGCGCGCTATGTGCCTCGCATATGTCATTCTACTTACGCGTGCGAACTCGGTAAGACATATTTTACGAGTATCTAGTATCTTATCTTTGTTCAACACTTCGTCATAGCCAGTTTTCTAAGATATACAGAATTGATTTATTTATAGGTATATTAGTATTCGAACGTATATCTTTTCTCTATCTGACTGATTGACTGACAGATCACCGCAGGGCCTAAACTATTGGACCTGGAAAGTTTAAGTAGATTTAGGAAGAGATAATTCCCTTCCTAAAGGGAAAAGACAGGTAGAAATTTGAAACTTTAGTAGGTATGAAAAACTACGTAGCTATTTAAAAAAAAATCCCTAGTGCGTGTCCGACACGCGCTCTAAAGGGCGTCACAGACGGTTAAGATAGAACGAAGAACGAAGCAGTCAGCTCTCTCGTCGCCATTCACTTAGTGTGCAAAACGGGGGTCAAGCAGAATGGCCGCGGTCACTGATTGATTCGCCATTTTGTTTGACCCCCGCTTTGCATTTATGCAAAGCATTTTAAAGTGAATGGCGACGAGAGAGCTGGCTGACTGCCTCGTGTTATAATATCGTATCTTAACCGTCTGTGACGCCCTTAAGGGTTACGTACCTTACGCAGTTTGAATGTAAAACATTAATAATTATGCTAACTTTTAATTTTATTTCACACGTGGCATTAATCTCTAGCAATATTTTGTACTATAGGGTTAAAACAGAAAATAAATGTACCAATCACTAAAGCTATAATTATTATAATAAGGACACAAAAGCAAGCAGCCTAAATAACGAAGCTCAACTAAAAGAGGTAGGTAAATTATGACTGTGCAAGATCAAAAGATTACCTACAGATACAAAAAAACATCTATCCAATATTGAAACTCCAATTGGAACAAACTAATTTTGCCTCTTGAAATGCTACTAGCACTTTTTGGGGAACGCTAAATTAGATCGGTGGCGCGCGTGACTTGCCTCGCGATGTCCACACTCTGCACGGTATTAGGCTGTATTTACTTTTCAATGTTCTGTCTTTTTCACTCCACATTTAACAGCAAAGGATGAAAAATGCTACAGTTACGAGTTCGAAATTCACTGACACAGGAGCCTTCATTATCCGCACAACGAAAACAAATGAGAGTTGGCTTCAAACGTTATTGCCGTGTTGAGTGATCTGCAATTACTGTGAAAAGTATACGAAGTATGAAGGTGAAATATTGCCTAACGATATTATTTATTGTTTTATGTTCTTACAATCGTACGTACGTATCTGGCCAGCGTTAAAATTATTTTTTTCTTTTTTCTTGAGTAAAAGTTTAGATCTTTTCTTTTTTCAATTAAATGTTTATTTTTGATTGCATGTATAGACAAAAGTTTGGTGGCCTATTTTCCCTAGCTGCCTTTTTTGCTACGTATACCAAAGTGCTAATAGCGATATTAGCATCGCTGCTATGGCGCAGATTTACGGGGGAGCAGAAGGCTCAGACATCTAAACTTATTAAATAAAGTACTTATTTAAAGTTCCAACGGGCGCCAAGTCTATGATTATCAAACTTATACTTACATAAAATACTTCAGGTAAATAGCAATAATTCAAATTTTAATTCAGTTACTGTTGTAATAAATGGTAAAATATCTCTCTCCGGGAGCGATACCAACAAACAAGTGAAGGCAGCGACCGAGAGCGGCTAGTTGCTATTAATTAACGAGGACTGGCCCCCAGAGGGCGCGCTCCAGATATTATCCACTCCATTTTGTACAAGGAGCTTGAACGAGAAGCTGATACAGAGTGTGTAACAATAATCAGAGAATTTCACGTGTGTGCGATTTTGTATTGTTATAAAGATTTAAAAAATTACATTAAAAAATTAAATGTAATAAAACCATCCTCACAAGTTTTTATGTTGATGCCTAATAAGTCAATGTGACACACACAATGCACATAATGAAGCAGACACGTTAGAACAATACATACCACTTAATTTTAACTTAGTCAATAGGCCCATAATACGTATATAGGTAGATTTACCTTTTCAACACAAAAACTTTGTTATTGTAACTTAGTTTAATTTGAATTTAAAAAATGAGTTAATTGCTCATAATTTAAGAGCACACTCTAGCTTTTCTGAGCTCCATGACATTCGCTGCAAAATAATTATTACGGAAAACCTAATTAATATTCCCTTGTAAGCCTTCCTATTATCTCAAGAGATTTTTTAACCGACAGCGTGTAGAAAAGAGAAGTTTGATTTTATTGAATATTAAATATTTGTGTCATGAATCATTACTCGTATAGTAAATATAAAGTAAGTACTTTTTGACATCATATCATTGAAACAAAATTGTGATACTGTGGTAATCTGTGTATGCTTCTTACAACGTCGTCGGTTATAATCAATATTTAGTGTTTTTCTACATTGCTCCGTAAATAAAATAAAGGTCTTTAATTTTCATCAAATTACCTACATGAAAAGAATTCTTAATAAGTAAATGTTATATTTCACAAACAAAAAGGTATTTTCTCAGTACATTGAGAGCAATAATATTATGTACCAACTTATTGTCGGCGAGCGGGGGGTTATGTGTATGTATAATGTAGATAAGTATATGTACAGTAAAGTACATGTCTAGACACACACGTATATGACTACGTATATAATCTCAACTAGGGAAGTTTAGCCCCCTCGCCGATAATCGACCAGATCACGTAGAGAACAAAATTGAATGTAGTTCTCCTACCTTGTAATCCGGATTACTTCCCTCTCGATATCTGCTTCGCTGATCTCTTGCTTCGCTCATCTCTGCACACAGCTACGACAGGATTCCTCGGCCACGAACTCCATTCGTCTCCAAAACCCGCTGGACAATTTCCACCTTCTGTAATAATGATAGAGGTTGATACCGATGTATACACAACGAAATGAGACAAGTAGAGCACGTCAGTATTTATACCAGTCAAGTATGTCCAAAGTCATAAGTGTAATTGTATGTATCGTGGATAAGAGATCTCTATTTAATGGTCTTCAAACATATTAATCTTATACAAGAGTTCACTATGCGAGTGACTCATCCATCACACCCCGAGCTCACAGGCTCACTCTAAGCTAGCTACAGTTACTGAAAGATAATCAAAAGGTTCCCTAGAACGCTCAACAGCGTTTATGTCCAGACAGTGTCGGCGCCCCTCGACCATCTGTCCAATCCTAACACTATAACTCCTCTCTCAAGGTTTACCATCTCCATCAGTAACCGTCCTCGGTCCTACGCACAGCCTGGAATTACAATATAATATTATGCACAACAAACATAATTATAAACCCCAGCTCGCGATAGCTTAACTGTACAATTCCCCCCAGGCCTGCTCAGGCACTATAACGCCACTAGCCTATTGGCGTTGCCGAGGATCGGCACCGAAGTAGGTCCTAAGCACATACCAGGCTATTCCGCGACCGAGCCACGCCACAGTGCGACGTACACGCATACGATTTACCAACTCGGACCCCACACGAGTGGTCTCCATATACCCAACGGCTCAACAGCCGACTTGGCTTACAGCCATTCCACATACAAACATTTGGAGACCACATAATGACGGTGTTTGATAGATATGTCCGAGTTGTACTATATTCGTTTGATAGTCGATATTCAGTCAATTTACACATGCACAAGTTTAGTCAAAGTAACAATGTATACACCGTGATCTCCAAGCATCTCGAAGCCAACAATCAAGAATACTTAGCTTTAATCATATCACGAGCTCTGCCAGCTGCCACGTGTTCCCGGAGTAACTCCTCTGGACTTGCACTTCCACTCTCCTCAACGGCATAATAACGACTGGCCAGTAAAACGGTTGCAAGTATAAAGAAAATTAGTCTCGATAATAAAATTGGCGGGAATGATACTTCCGGTAACCAACAATTTAATAGATGTCGCTTTAACTGACATTAGATTCGGCGGGAAATAGATATTTTGTCCATAGACAAGTACAAACCAATAATGGGCCAACACTTCCTTCAGTGTTGCCATATAAACAAATTGATGTACCTTTCGCGCTCGTCGCGACACTTATCTTATTATTAATATTTTCAGTAACGTGAAATGTAACGATAACGTCGGATTATGTGTTGATTACTGTGATATTTAATCGAGTTCTCTGTTTTAGCAGCAACATTCTAAATAAGATTGCACATTATATTTTATGGAGATTGTAGTCTTAAAACTTACGAATAAAGTGAAAAACGAAAAGAAAACTGTTTTTAAAATTCCGCTCTTTATCATTTGGATTAAAAAAACAGCAAATAACGTAAGCACATAGTCGACATAAGTTGCAGGGGACTATGCAGGACGCTGCGCTGGTATTACCGTCTGGGGTGCACCAATGAATTTATTAGTGGACAAGAACACCACAAAGCGAAACTGCTGTCTTTGAACTAAACTCCTTCAGTAGAGCCTAGTACTTACTACAAAATAAGTAATAGTATTGTTATATTTTATGTATAGTGTGTAGTAAACCACTGTGCCAGTCACAGTATTAAAAAAATTGTAAAGTTATTATTATATGTGTTTAATAATAATTAATGTGTTTTAATAATAATTAATCATATTAAAGTATATTCTCAAATCAAATCAACGGCCCGTTACAGTCCACTGCTGGAATATGAGCCTCCTCCACTTAAATGGAGGGTTTTGCCATAATCTCCACGCTTGGCAGGCGGGTTGGAGATTGCAGATTAAAAGGTTACTGTATCAGAGAGCGCTGCTGCCCGTTCCCTGTTCAATGTGTAGTCCCTAAGTCGCCTCTTACGACACCCGCGGGAAGAGTATGGGTTGGTGACAAATGTATTCTACTCTGCCGTCACCACACGGCACAAGTAGTATATTCTAAGAAGTATATTCTATTCTATTCTAATATCTAGGTTGTAATAATGACGATCGTAGGTGATCACTAACCAACATTTATAAAAAATTACAAACTTTAAATCTTGAAATAGCGTTTAACCTTTTCGTCCCAAATACCGCAGTGTCTCAAGACAAATGTCTTTAACCCCAGAGATGACATACGCGATCAGACACGTGGTCGCTTACAATAGGCCTCATAAAAAGACTCAAGGTCACCCAAAGGGCAATGGAAAGGGCTATCCTCGGTGTTCCCCTGCGAGATCGAATCATAAATGATGAAATCTGCAGGCAAAAACCCGAAGAATTGCGATGCTTAAGTGGCAGTGGACGGGAGCTCATTGCACGAAGAACTCCTCGGCAGAAGAAATCTCTAATGGCGACCACGCACCGGAAGACGCAGCGTGGGTAAGCCCTCCACAGCGAAGACCGATGATCTGGTGAAGTTGTGGAAATTCTTGGGAGGCCTTTGTCTGAGCAATGGACGTCTTTCGGCTGAGATGATGTTGATGATGATGTGCGTATTATCATTAAACGCCTATAGATTTCTACTGGAACATAAGAACACATTTGAAACAAGGACCACTTAAATTATATTATTCAGATCTAAACGTAAACGTAACATAAACGTAAATATCTGGAATAGATTATGAATAGAAATCAAATCAAATGATTTCTTATTTCGGTTGTCCGTTATCAACTTTTTTTTTCTAACTGACCTAGATCCCGTTTCACGAAGCAACAATTTACAAGTCAAGTTCTAGTTACAATTTGATATACATTGCGTAGCAAATTCGCTTAAAATGTACGCCCTTATCGTTTTATCTAATCGTCTACGCAATGTACGTCGAATTGTACTTGTAATTTGTAACTTGTAGCTTCGTGAAACGACCCCCTAGTCGCTATTATAGTGGCAATATAGCGGGCGCGGACTCTTTTCTGGTAGGTAGCTACGGACATGTCTATCAGATAAACTACTTAAACTAGTTTATCAAAATACATCTAAACAAATCTTAGTAGTTCAGTTTGCATGGGTAGTTCCAAAACAGGCAACAGCCTCATAATATCAAGCTACATCTGACTGTATAACATCATCTGCGTAATTACGCACTACGCGAGAGGATCAAACCCGTGTTTGTCGGGCCCGATGTGACATCAAAGAGCCAAGCTAAACGTCGGTTTTCAGCTCAAATAGGCAACAGGGCAGAAAATACTCAGGTATATTCGAGTAACAAGCGTTTGCACACGTATTAACCCTCTGTAATTAATCAACAATCATAATTGTATTACAAAAAAAATACATAAACTTCTAAATCACAGAGATAAAAGCACGTTCACTATACATAATATCTTTGACAGCCTGAAAAAAAGTCTAACTTTCATTTATGGGACAAAATATATCGCATATTTGTTCATCTTTGTAAATTGAGACTTGTTAGCTTAGCAAAACATTAATATGGGAAGTATTACTATTATAATGAAGACAAGCCTTTATTGTAGCTCTGGCAGTAAATAACAATTTATTTGAATGTTTTGCTCCAAGGAAAAAGTTAAGAGCTATTTTGTTGCGTTCATTTGTCCGAGACAAATCCTTTCACTAGGTTTTTCTTTCAAGGAAAATTCCAAGGCTTCAGAGGATCTAATTAGCTTTTCATTTGTCATTCTTTGTACCAAAATACATTTCGAGAAGTTTCTTCGCTCATTGTATTTAAAAAAGAGAAAAGTGTTGATGTATTTCTTATGGCATTTTCAACATAAATAAATACCCATATTTATTTTTCTATTATTTTTAATATTATGAATATATTAAGGTAAATAAGGAAGAAAACTATACGTTATAATGTTTTCAAGTTCCTACTTTACTATATTTTATATGGATATTCAGTAGTTTGGTTTGATAATCTTGTATGTATGTATTTCCTAATTTGTTCTCGTATATTTTAAATTTCAAACAAACAAAACAGTTACTGAACTAAATATAATATAAAACGGAGGTTTACATGAAACTGATTTATATTAATTTGATATTAATTTTCCTTTAAAACATTCAAACATTTCCTATTAAGTAAAGGCGGAAATTAACAAATCTACAAAGGTACGTGCAAAAACTCTACACAGCGGAAATAAAGATGCTTGGATGGTTGGGAGGGGTTACACGGCTGGATAAAGTCAGAAATTAGTACATCCGTGGCAGCTTCAAGGTAACCCCTATACCCGAAAAGCTCACAGAATACCGTCTGAGGTGGTACGGCCACGTGATGCGTAGGGATGAAGAGTACATTGTGAAGAGAGTTTTGAACCTGCCGGAGAAAAAGAGAGGCAGAGGACGCCCGCCGTCAACATCACGCGACCCGACAACCCTCGACAGAATGGCGTGGCGCAGAATGATTAGGAGAGCCGACCCCACCTAAAGTGGGATGGAGCAAGGAAGAAGAAGAAGATAAAGGTACGGGAGCATTACACAATCTAACGTGTCAGTGTGTGCATCACGGTATCACAACTACAAATTCATAAAAACAAAGGCGAGGGATTAAAAAACACACAAGTAAATAGACGCAAAGCGGATTGTGTTCTAGCTTCCACTGTTCGTTTCTAATTGCAGCATTAGGGAACAGAATGAGCTATTATAGAGCGCCGGCTGCCGGATCTGTTTTATTTCAGTCGGGATCACAATAGCTCAGTCGGAAGGGTAGAAGAACCTTTGTTTGAGACAACAAATGACTCATCGTGGAAGCTATGACAATATGAATTCAGAAAGTTAATTATGAGCTTATAAATAAACCTTTGTACTTTGAGTATTCCTAAACGTACAAAACGTTCTGTAACACTACTGCGTGCTTTGAACTAAATTCATAGTATCAAAACGTTTAGCCTTTTTTACTAAAAAAAACTTTCAAAACTCAAGAGTACAAAATATGTTAAATATTTTAATTTATTAACTTCTTTTTTCTTGTGTAATAAATAACCAATATTTTGATCATGCTACGAATATGCAGAATCGGTTGTAGCCGAGAAAAGCGATCTCATGCTCATTTGCACTTAACCAATGGTGAAGAAGCTCCTACTAATTTGGGATTAGTACTCACGTAGCTAGCCAGCTCATTGAGCCCAATGATTCGACTCACAACAGAAAATACCTTTGAAATATATTCACGCAAGCCCTGACGCACGGTACAAATAATGAATGAATGATGCAAAGCTTAAAACTCACTTCTAGTATTTTATTTTGGTATGTGCGTCATTCTGAATTTATATTTATTAGTAGCTGTCCTAGAAAACTTTATATTGGTTTCACATTTGCTTTTTAAAATACGTAACAAATTAAACTTAGATCTAGATATTAGTAAGGAGTCCGACAATTTAAACCGACCATTTTTTGTTTGAAAGTTAATATACCTGACACGTTATGATGATCGGTTGATCTTTCTATCAATAATATACAGTTCACTTACCTGACGCGACAGAAGTGCATTTTGTCGTCGCGGAAGCAAGTGGAGCGTGCATCCTGCTGCATAAATACACGCTCGAACTGAACAGCTAAGCTCCTTGCCATCGACGCAACGGTTTTCGTAAAGGCTTTGAATATTTATGCTACTTCTATGAACAATATACTCGTGAGCACTTTTATTTACTTTTATTTTATAGACACTTTTAGGCCAAATTGATCTCACTTCTTTAACTTAATTATTATTGGCCTCAATTCAGGATATCACGCTCTAATCCTTAAGTTAGTCCGTCCTTTTTACCTTTTAACCACTATATTTGTTCTAAGCCTTTTAAAGATTGAGAAGGGACAGGAGATGGCCATCCTAATATTAGAGCTGTCGAACATTGAATTTGAACCTTATGGCCGTGTCGATTGCACAATTTTAGAAAGCTCCATGGTCACGAGTAGACTTGGAGCGTGCAACCGTTCCGAAATATCGAGGTAACAATATTAAATATAACCGTGGTAACAAACCCAAAAATTGTGATAATGTTAGTGTAGTGAACAACCACGAAAATCTTAAAACATATAATTTTTGTACGTTTGTAGTGTAACTCCTTTGCATTTCCGCGACTTTAAAATGAGTTTTCAGTTTTAAAAGTTTGAAACTACTCTAGGTAATACTACTACTCTACTTTTAATGAAATAAAGAAACACAATAGTCGATGTCTCAAAGAAAAAAAAATATATAAGCGCTTATTCTATTAGTTTAGCTTCATCTAAAGGCTTTCTGAGACCTAGTCCTTTGATGATGATTTATCAATAGTGCGTCCACATCTGACGAATGCGCCGTTCGCGAGCCGCCGCCCGCGAGCTGCGCGCGAGCATTTCGAGCTCGCAGGCCGCTCTTGCGCCGCCCGCGCGCCACTCGCCCGCATCCCGAACGCTCCGCCCGCTGCAAAAACTACTTCCTCCCGCCGCCGCCGCCGCCCGCGCCTCACAGCCCACACCAACTCATCCGCTCAGTTCGCTTCAGATGCTGCAATAATTATTCTAATGGCAGTCGGATTATAGTCCGTCATCCTTGAAAACAAATTCACTATGCAATTCTTGAACAATTGTAGTAGCTGCTCGCGTGCAGTTCACGAGCGGCTAGCAAGCAGCTCACAAGCGGCGCATTCGTGGCGCGTTCGCCAGATCTGGACGCACCCATAACACAAAGAATGGCCTAACTTTACTACATACCAAATTGCCAAATGTAGTTTTGGTGCCTGCTAGCTAGTAGCAATAAATTACTATTTACCCAATAAAGACGTCATTTTTTTTTTAAATCAATCTTGTACTTTTATTTTTATTGTTGATTATAAGAGAAGAGTCAATAAGAAATACATTATTGTAGTAGGGAAACAGTATTTTAGTAAGAGTGGCTGCTTAAATTGCCGACGGTTCTTCCGCAATTAACGCTCAGAGCATCCGGGTGTCGAATAGGGTGACCACATACCGGACCAACCAATGTTACAACAGTTATATGAAAATTATTAACAGTACACTTTTAAAATAAATTAAAATATGCAAGCACTTTTTTTTTTCACTTTTTAGTTTTCACACGATTTTAAAATGGGAAAAGTTGGTCAAAGAGGCCATTGTGCCACAGAATGTTGCTAGACAACAAAACGCACAAAATTTTACTGTTCACAAAAAATGCTTAAAATAATAATTTTGAACTTCATAAATGAAATTAATATTTTAAATTAACGTTACGGGTGCGTAATCGCGATATAAACCATTATTTTGTTTACAAAATTTTGAAATGTTACATTAACTGTTTTGTTGGTAGTGCAAATCCTTAACGTTAACTATTAACGTCAGAGGTATTTTTCTTTTTTTTATTCTGGTCAGTGGACAGAGCCTTGTTTCTTCAGCAGGATAGATATGATTTCTGATTTATAGATCGCGTTCAGGTTGGCTTTTCAATTTTCAATGTACGATGTTTTTGGACTGTTGTGGAAAATTGCTTCGCTTTTAAAATGGCAACGTATAAAATATAAGTCTAAATTGTGTAACTTTTCATAAAGCAAACTTACCTACTTGCTGTCTATATAAGTAAGGGCAACACGACTACTTTTGCACTCTTAAAAGGTCTAACGCGATAATTTTATCCATCAACCTTGACAAGATTTTGCCAAGTAGCCGTCCAAATTTAATAAGGCCTAAAGCGATAAGACAAAGATAACTCGCCTATTAAAAGTTGCACAAATTAATTGACTTTCAAAACTTCTCCATTCAAGGATTGAATCTTAAGTAACTGCCAAAAATTTGGAGCTATTATTATCCGAGTTTTACTTTAATGATTGCATATTTTATGATGGGCAGTAAATTTAGTAGGTATTTTTTCGGGTGTTGTTACCTTTGTTTTAGGTTGATGTGCAGTAGTTAGCCAGCACATACAGATAACTGGACGGTGTTTGTTAGCAAGTTTCAAAGACGACATTTACATAAAATAAATACATACATTGAATGACATTGTACAATGAAGTAGAAGAATGCTGGTATAAAAATAGATATCATTATAGACGAAACAACTTTAGTTGAGACACTCAAAGGAATGTAGCCAGTTAACCGCTTTGAGGCAATCCCCAAGGATTTCGAAGACACGTTTCGTTCACTCAGCACTTGAGCTTCCAACTCTCAAAGACAATTTCACCGTTCCTCCCGTAGCCATTCGATTCAGTGAGCACTTGGAATCAAAACGCAACCCTTTGACTTGTCTTTAAAACACACAATTGTGTGAGAAGGTATTTTTTAAACTTTAATAATGGTAAACCTCAGTGAGTTATAAAATATCAGATATCAGTTCAAAGTATAGGTACAGACCAATCATCTATGCTGGTGTTACGAACTTACTTAATAATTTTACTTCTTGACTTCTTCCGCGTGGAAATATTATAGTTTTTGCCCGCGACGACCGAACTAAGACAAAATACACTACACCTACCTTACCCTACACCTACACCTACCCTGCACCTACCCTACACCTAACCTACACGTACCCTACACGCACCTAACATGTAACCTACACGTTTCCTACACGTACCCTACACGTACCATACACGTACGTGAAGGATTTTAAAATCTTTATTGTTTTCGTAACCAGCGACCCGATAAACCATACAAACGATACTTATGTTGATTTCAGTCTTTGTCACCTTGTTTCCCCCTTTTAAGGGTTGAATTCTGAAAAAACCAGAAACACGTATTTACTCATTTATTGATAGGAGTACTCCTGTGAAGTTTCGAATAATAGTGTAACTAATCTTGTTTCCCCATACAAACTTTGCACCCCCGTTACACCCCTTTAGGAGGTGAATTTTGACAAATTCTTTCTTAGTGCACCCCTAGTCTTCTTAAGGAACCTACGTGCCTAATTTGGAATCTCTAGATCCAGCGGTTTGGGCTGTGCGTTGATCAGTCACTAAGTCAGTCAGTGTCTTCATTTTTACATATTTAGATATTTTGCAGTTGATTAAAATGGTTTTGACCGAATTAGTAGGTACAATTTACAGCAGACCTGTAACAAAACTGTTTTAATCACTAGCACAAAGTGAAATCGCTTTTAGCTAAAGTTATTTAAATCAAATAGACGAAGCCGTCAAGTCCAAACTATGAAAATATCTCACATGGAAAACCAAGACAGTCTACTGCAAAATGCATTTATTTTATTCCCAACATGACAGATTTATTCCAAACTCCCATATCTCAAAGCTCTTTCAAGATTGCAAAGTTGAACCTCACAGTTTTAAGCAAACTGGATTACGATTTCCTATAGCCTGGTAATATTTCACATTTTGTTGGATCTTAAATGATTTATAGACCAAGTTTGAGTTCTGCATGTCATCCACTGCCTGCTCCCGAACTTTTCATAAGGAAGTTTAAACTTTCTACGTTAGACAGATGACAGTGAGTTTTTTAAAAGCTTCATCTTATAGATTCTAGTTTTACCTATTTGTGGAAACAACCCATCTAACATTGATGATCTTTATTTCTCCCACATTTAAGATCTTTGTAGTTCACCTGGTACAAATCCCACATAGTTTTTGGTTTTTTCCAGGAATAAGACAGGAGGTTATTTATAACATTTGTCATCTAATACTTTAAACAAACAATTCTTGTATATATGACGTATGTATATATAGATATATATAATGAGAATCTCGAAAACGGCTTTAAGTTTAAGTTTTTTAAAAATCTATGAAAGCAGTTTTTTATTGTTACTAAAATCAATGACATGGTTCCCTAGATCAGATCTTCGTATGTCTTATAGTTTCAGACTTTTCCATACTGACCGATCTACGTGTTACAACCTGTATAGGGGGATTCGGGGGCGATAAAAGGATATGGTTTCATTCTTTTCAGGCATAAAAATATTTGAAAATAGGCAGGTAATTTCACTTTCATCGATAACGAAACATTATCTCAGTTGAGAAACCGCATGACTTCGATCGAAGCTTATTTCCGAGTCTTGAGTTCGAATCCATAAACATTTTTTTTATTTGTTTTTTTTTTTATTTATAACTATTTTTTTATTTAGTTATTTAAATACAAAAATGACAGCTAACATGTTTTTTTTTTCGTGGTCTAAAATTTTTCCAACAGATGGCACGAGTTAGGCTTGGTCGCCCAGGTACTGTTATTTATCCGTGAAACCGACGAACATAAGTCATAAGGTCAAGTAACGGTAACTATTTTCAAACGGTTTACTTTTATTTGCTTTTTGAATCGATAAAAAAAGCTGTACCTTAAAGAAGGGAAACTGAAATAAATTTGAAAATCTACAAAATTATATCAGATCCATCTTTTATTTACGATAGAGTAGAGAACGTTTCTAGAATAAAATAAAATGACAGAACGACATTGAGTAACTCGTTTTGAGAGCTGAGCATCAAACGTTTCCATAACGTTTCCAATAACGTTTGAAATATTGGGTCACAAAGCGAAATACCCGTACTTCTGAAAACAAACTGACAGCCTTTTGGAAAGGCGACGAAAGTTAATTTCACGGACCGTGAATGCTTCCTCTGAACTCATCTCGCTCGAACAATCTGCGAGTCGGTTACCATTAATCACTAGTACAGACACAGAGACGTTTTTCTGCAGTTTTCGGGAAGAGTTAACGAAATTGCCTATTAACTTTGGCGTGGCTACCCGAGCGAAATAAGCCGATCATCCTGTTGATTGAGGGACTCGAAGTTAGCTACGTCTTCAAATGACCCGTGACATCAGCTAGCACAATCTTGTTTCTGATTTGGTCACTGATCGATAAACTGTTAAAACAATTCTAGCCTCTCTCTATTTTCGCTACATTTTAGAATGTTTTTCCTGTTATACAGCCCATACGTAACGGTCATATCAATTTAGGAACTGTCTTTATCAAAGTTTGTTTCTAAATATTGCAAAACATATTGAAATTGAAAATCTGGGGCGGCCATCAGTTACCAATTTAACCTCATTAACTAACTATGCAACACGAATACAAATATAATCCCTCATATTGTTTGATTTTCAAATATGCTGTTTATGCTAACCGTAGTATGTAGGTACTAAAATGTCTCTTACATTATGTCGGGATTATTATGAACAAACATTGACGCCACAAATGCGTTTAGCAACATAATGTAACCGCGTAATATCAGGCTTAGGTTAAATTACAAAACGCAGGCCGCAGATGAAATACTCTCTCTGTGTGGTAAGATATTACATATGTTACAGATTTATCTGTCATTCTGTGGTCAAAATAATGAGATGAAAAGCAACAGCAATAGCAACTTCCAACTTTTTTTTCCTACTTTGTTTTTATATAGGCAAAAGTTGGAAGTTTGTCAGCATAACATCGAAAGAAGTATACTCAACATAAAAAAAAAGACAGAATCAGATTAACTAACATAAGAAAGAAATCAAAATTAATGGACATCACCTATTCAACACAAACTTTACTCGTAAAATGGAAATGGACGGGCCACATGCTTCAAAGCAAACATGACAAGTGGCCCAAGGAAATAACACTCTGGTATCCTAGAGGTAGCAAAAGAAGGAAAGGGAGACCACACCGTAGATGGGAGGACGAATGAAGAGAAGCCGCTGGGACCTTGTGGACAAGGAAAGCGCAAGATAGAGAAGTTTGGAGATCTATAGGGGAGGCCTATGTCGAAAGACAATTCAATAAATAAGAAAATCAATGGAGGAATGCTGAATTTACTTTTAATTTGAAATGTTAGTATAATTATCATTAATATTAATACTTATAGAATGAGCGAGCATGTTAAGTTATTGAATAAAAGGCTATTTTTTTTTTTTTATAAATATCAATTTTAACTGTTATAAAAGTTCGCATCATATTAAATAAAATTTAGGTCTGTATGTAAGTAATAATATACTCACCGGCACATTTAACCGCCCACCCTTGTATTTCGAGTTAATTTTAAATTACGCTTATTTTATACATTACGATAAATTAAAGACACTTAAATAAACGTTAAATTAACAACGTTTTAACTAACATCAGCTGTAACTAATAGAATTATAAAGAATCACGCGTATTCCCTGAAATGAAGGGTGGGCGGTTAGATGTGCCGGTGAGTGTATATTATTCATTTTAACGATAATACGATACCATAAAACTTTATCAAAACTACATGTCCACGTACCGTTTAAAATAATTATCAATTGTATTGTGGACTGGAAAACGTTTTCAGGACAAGCGTGGACGTGCGACCACAGAACTATAAATACAAATAAGAAATGGATAACGTCTTCTACGGTACAGTCAATCAGGGTAACTTTGTTTTATCAAGATAACATTGGGCCACATTGATTTTGCAATGTTTTTTCTGAATCATTACAGAAATTAGTATTAATTAGAATGAAAAAAGTTATTAATATTACCCTGAAATGGCCCAAAAGTACCCGGTACCCGGTGAATCCGGATTCACTGTATTATATTCAGGGATTGGTTATAATTTGAGACCTTTTTCTGCATTACCAGATAATAAAAACCACGATCTGAGTGAAAACAAACGGGTGTGAACTCTGTATTAGCGCTCGAGCATCATCAATTTTTATCAACCTCATATTAGTCCTCACTGAGGAACTCGAGCCTACCCTAAATTAGGGCGATCAGATTGTCTTAGTCGACCAGCTCAGGTGGTGGTTCATTGTGGGTTGGTCGACTCCTCCCCGTAACCCTTGATTTCTTCGCAGGAGTGAGCAGGTTTCTTCTCAATGATTTTAAATCCTCAAGAGCGTAGAATAATTATTCAAATTATGAATTCGAAGTTCAAAAAAACTGGATTGAAAATTTATAGTCCTCTTGCATGTACAGTCGGCGATAGAGGCACTTAAGACAGATGCGCCTATGTAGATGTGCGTACTTGACTGTCTCAGGTCATTTTGTAACCGATAGTACAATTAGATCGCTGCATCTTTCTGGTTACGAACCAACCAATAAACACTATCCCTTTCCTTGTTCTGTGTGATTGATGCAGCTCACGGTAATTGCCGTGCTGATGGTAATTGGCCTACTTCAACAAAGACAGCATTAAAAGCCCGCGTTTATTGACATAGAGCATGACGCACGTTACCGATCCATTAGTGGTATGTACGCCCATCGTATGCTCATTCAGCTGCGTGTACTTATACAGGCTTAAATAGGGCGCTTTCAGTGCACACGGCAGTTAAGTCAGTTTTAGCCCGCTTCACGTCCATTTCTGGGTGAAATTATCGTTAGTTGACGAGGATGATCGGTAAAATCAAGTGTTAGGTACTCTTAAGTGTAGTTGCATGTTACTCTACCTTCTGGTTGAAACCTTATCATCCCCTCTACTTAGTTTACTAGATCAATGGAGTAATTATTTAAAAGTCATTATTCAAAAAATAGGTAAAGCAAAATGCAAAATGCTGTCAAACTTAGATTCCCATAGAGATATTTTTTCCAATCAAAAAGCTTTTCAGCAACTTCTTCAATACTTACTATAAAATTCTGAATATGAATCTACTTCCTATTTTATTTGAATAGCTGAGCGTATAAAATCTCTCTGACCGACAAAAAAATATATGGAATCAGTTTTTTATATATACGAGTAATAGTACTATATTTTGTAGGCAGTGTACACTGTCCACCCTCCACTACGACAATGATAAATGATTATTCATGAATGAACTAAATAATGGATTTGATTTAAAACTTCATTCAATCACGACTAATAAACTGAACAATTATAGGCTGGTAATATTATAAACAGGAAAATGTTGATATTTACAACAGAACTATTTTCGTCACATAAAGATATTTTCATGGTAATAAAATATGTGATCCTAACGTATAGATGTTAATCCTAAAAACGTTCTTTTATGTGTATAAAATTGGTACACGTAACTGGATACATATTTTTTTATTGTTATATAATATATTATATTATATTATAATATATTATTAAATTACGTGTATATAAATTTACTCTACAGTAATTCGTAGGCAAATAACTTATGCTCGGTTGTCCGTAGCCTGGAAGTTCTTGGAATGTTTATTTTGCTACGATGATGAAGGAGCAATGTGGGTTTTGCCCAGCTACATTCGCATATCGCCTTAAAATGCATGAGATATTCTTTTGTTATAATATTATATAGTAATACAATTATTTTAATAGATAAAATAATTTTTAATAGTTTTTATATGATAGTTAGGTATGGCGTCACCTTTAGCAAGTACATTTCTAGTTTGTGAACACATTTAAAAATCCATTTTTTGATCTAAGGTTTTTATCGTCTATTTTGGTTGCATTTCTTTCATTTAAGTGTTGTTCATAATATATTATATCCACATCCACATTTAAAGCTAATTGGATTTTTTAAGTGTGTTCAAAATAAAGTGTTCACAAACTTTTCCAATACACTTTTTTTAAACCGCTTCCACTTAGACTTCCCGACCGCAGACGCCGACTAGTGTTTAAATCTTACACAAGTCTTCTGAAGTCAGGAACATTGGGTCTGCGTTCCGCTTGGATGCCTTTGCCTCTACGACAAAATGCACTCTCGCCTGCGCCGGGCCGTGTGCACTCACGAATGCATTTACATATTGATCTCGAAATCACAGTGGCTGTCTGAATCGCAAATAAAAAGGGTTTTTGTCCCGGCCGTAGTTTTCTAGGAATTCTTTTGGTTTTCGCGCTGTTTCAATCTTGCTCTGTATTGCAATACGCGAAAAGTGCCGCAATACCCGAAAATAATGTGTTTTTACCGGATTACATCAAACACGTTATTTGGGAACTGTTAACAGAA
Source organism: Carpatolechia fugitivella (assembly GCA_951230895.1). Lineage (NCBI taxonomy): Eukaryota > Metazoa > Arthropoda > Insecta > Lepidoptera > Gelechiidae > Carpatolechia > Carpatolechia fugitivella. Next base: position 12,114,792 of record OX579646.1, on the reverse strand, counting down.
TAATATCATTTGAACAGTTACAGTTGATGTTACCAGACGGAATGTTTTTTTTATTTAATTTAGTACACAAATAACGTCAGTTGTGTACAAAAAATGTGTTTGGTGTATCCTGCTATAATAATAATATTGTCAAATTAACACTGTATTAGTCTACCGTTAGTAAATTGCATACTTCCTTATTGAGGATAATTATTACTTTACAAGAAAGTTAAAAAAAAAACCTTTTGATACGCATTTTGTTTTTATGAAAGCAAATCTAATCACTTTGATATATTTTCAGTCCATCGATATATGAATCGGTTAATTAAGAAAGGAACATGTCAGCATTTCCATATTGCAATTTCGATAGATTTCGGTTCTTAAAGGCAAGGCCTACCAAAACAGTTAAGAAACGGAACATGTCAGTACATATTATGATAAAATTTTAACTACTAATGATATTTAATATAGAAGATATTATATATAATTATCCTCAATAAGGAAGTATGCAATTTACTAACGGTAGACTAATACAGTGTTAATTTGACAATATTATTTGTTTATCCTTAACTGGCGTAACAATAAAATAAACTATTGTTTACTGTGCTCCATTTACTCAGATTTCGGTCAGAGCGCCTGCGACCTCGATAACAGCAAACAAGGAATGCAATGTTTGCATTTCTCCAACAAACAATTTACGAAAGGAACAGTATCGTGATTGAATAGTTGCATGTTTCTCGGTATTAAAAGGCACAGCTTGCCGTGGTTGGTGCTCGTAAGTCCAACTTAATTTTCACCAGGTAATGACTTAGGGGAACCAAGCTATTTGGGTATAGTTTAATATCCGTTCGAGGGACGGCAGATACGTTACGATACGGAGATAAAGTAAGTACGTAGTAAGTAAATAGATACAATGAGTATTTATAAGTTTGTTTTGTTTTTTACTCATGCTATTAAATTTATCATTATAATTCGTAAAAAAACTAATAATAGGAATATTCCGACTATTTGCCGACTAGATAAACCAATGGTCCGAAAGGATCTTAAGCTGGAGGTCTAAGGCTCAAAGACTTCCACTAATGCTGACATTCATCTAGTATAGTGTATATTTACATAAAATTATTTATAATAATGACTGAGTGCCTACTTTTTATAAAAATTTATTATAGCAAAAAGTTATAGTATGTTCTTGAAATTTTGTTATTGGAAAAAAGCTGGTAATGCAACGATTTTTTCTTTTAATTAGCTTAAACTAGAATATCTCACCTCGTTCTAATACAATAAAATAATAAAGTAACACATCTCGTGGTTTGTTATATTTGCAATTACCTTTGTTACCTGCCACCTGCATGATCTCATCTACGTCGTTAGTAAGTATAACAAGTGTTCATTATGTTTAAACTATATTAAAAAGTGCATTATTTTCCGGAAAATAGTTTTAATTTAGTTACCATTCTGCTTAAAATTCTACTTTTAACTAAGGAACAAGGCCGATATTTTGTAAAAGTTATTCTTTTCTCCGCCATTTGAAACATTTGATGTTAAAAATCATAAATATAACAATAAAATTACATCGTTATTGATTTACACAATTCAAAGCTCAGACTTTGGGTAAAATTGGATAAATTGGTATAGTTTTACTGTGTGCAGTGCACACTTAATCTACCTATATACTATATTAATCAATTTGCTGTTCGTTTATCTCGCTAAAACTCTAGAATGGCTGGACCGATTTGGCTAACTTTGATCTTGAAATATTTGTGGGAGTTCAGGGAAAGTTTAAACGGTGAGAAACATAAATAATAAGTAATAGAAAAAAAAAACTACAATTTAGTTTTCCAATACAAAATGGTCAAGGGTAGGTGTAGGGTAGGTGTAGGGTAGGTGTAGGGTAGGTGTAGGGTAGGTGTAGGGTAGGTGTAGGGTAGGTGTAGGGTAGGTGTAAGGCAGGTGTAGGGTAGGTGTAGTGTAGGTGTAGGGTAGGTGCAGGGTAGATGTTGGGTAGGTGTAGAGTAGGGTAGAGGTAGCAACGTCTGCCGGGTCAGTTAGTTAATAATATCGGGACCGAAATTAGACATTATATTTTTCTTTTAAAATTATAGATTAATTTTCCTTGAAAATAAAAGTGACAAAAGAAGAAAGGAAAAATATAAAACTTGGAACTTTATGACGCTCACGTATATTTAATTGGTAGGTAGTTAAAAACTCAATAAAAAAACTTAGAGCACATGTAACTTACTTACAAACTTATCTTCATACTTAGGTATATAGTAAAATACACTACAAAGATCTTTGAGCAAGATAGGCAGCCTTCCCAATTAAAGTTCAGAGACTGATAAGAATGTTTCAAAGTTAAATTCAAAGTCCAACCGCGCTAACAGTGCGCAAATTTGTAGCTAAACGTACGGTGTCAAAATTTGTTGGTATGCGGTTGTAACACAAGCTGTGTTCACATAAGTTAAATACGACTTAGTCGAACTTAGAGCGACATACCGAACTAGACTAAGAAGCCAGTTTTGGCTTCGAAACTACTTACTTGACTTTGTTGAGACATACAATGCGAAGTGCTTACGTAATAACAGGAATTAGTTTAAGAGCTTTGTTAAAGCTTCAGGATGAGAAATGAGACTTTCTTAAAATGAATTAATTTTACTGATTTGTAACAAATGAAATAATAAGTGGTTATGAAGTACGTAGCCCCACTTTTTTATCTCTTTTAAACTATAAATTAACTACGTTTCTGTTTTATATGTAAACTTTACTATGGATGCATCTACAAACTGCAATAGTTGTATTAGTGTTAAGGTCGAGCCTCAGGATAAGGATTATGTTATTATACATATAATCCGATAACTAGATAATCATTGCAACGTTTCTAAAACAAAACTTCTGCTCACGTTTACGAAGATCGTTCATAAAATATCTAGATTCAGAATAACGCATTGTCCACTCGCACCTCACTCTCGTAGAAATAAACCTTAACAATATAATAAAAGAACCTTGTTATACATTTCATGTTTGTATCTGAATATCGCTTTTTCCATTCCCTTTTACCCTTCATATTTTATGGAACACTTTTTTATCCTTTCATATCTAGGGACTTTATCGCTTTCGGTTTTGTTATTGCAAACGGTATATTAACGTTAATTTCTCTGGTGCCGAATTTTTAAATCAATTTGGGTGTTTTTTCAGTCACGACTTTATTTCATTTTTGTTTCGGATACATAAACATTCTGTATCGTTTTTTTTATTTAATATGATTTTACAAACGATTTAACTGTAGAGTGGCGTCTCTATTTCAGAAAATTGTCCAGTAGGTAGTTTCATAAATAAATGCGCCCTTATGAAAACTATACAAAACTGGGCCAATAACTGTGGATATTAACTGAAATAACGATAGAGATCAGACTGAGCTCGACCTATAAAAAACTTATATCAAAAATCTTGGAGCTCTACTTTAAAGACCTTGTTCCTTGTTCCATAAAAATATATCAAATCAAAACTAAAATCTAATTAATTAAATGTAATTTTAAGTTTATAAATAGATGAGTGTTAACTATTAACCTAGTCTATTAATTCAGAGTATGACCTATTCACATTTTCCTGAACTCGGTGGTACTTGCGCCATGAATCAAGGATTCAAATGTCAGTGGCCATGTAAGTTACGAGTTCGTTTTCCTTTCACTGCCTCACGGAATTTTGAGCAGAGGAACACCGAACTACCGGTTTGAGTTCAAAGCGCGCACAAAACGCAATATTGTCACCAGGGACATGTGCATTTTGGTGATGACATATAGTGAAGTGAATAGTGCCACGTTCTAGTGATATTCATTTTTAAGCTACGTTGCAAAAATGTTTTTAAAATATTAGCTTCAGTTGAAGTTTTGTAGCAAATTCGGAAAAAAATATACTTACAACTTTATTCGTAGTGTTTTAATGACTATTGAAAAAATATATGTTCGAAATAATGAAGAATCTTTTTTAATACAAACTTAAGCCTTTTTAATTCTTCTTGAACTTTAGTAGAATAGTCTGAACCTTTTCCAGGGAGTAATGTTTTTTAAAATCTTATGATTAAAGCTTTAGAAAGGAGAGTACAAGGGAATACCTTTCCTCAGAATAATTTAAATTTCTTTCAGGCATTAAAGCTTCTTAACTCTGTAGGTGCCTCTCTGCATAAGAATTTCAGATGTCTTAATCATTTTGCTACGTACACGTACGCAGTGTTCTTACATGTCATCATGTTGCAAGGTCTTTCTTTCAAATATTAAGACATCACTTGTTTTCTTATGTTTTACTAAATAGTGCAAACGATTTTAGTAAAATTTACTGCTGATGTGAAATTTCTACATTCTTTAAAATAATAATAACTACAATTTTGTATCATTCGAAGTTTTTTTTATTTTTTCGTTGGACTTATTCAAATGTCTAGAGTTTGGTTTGATCTAAGATAATAAGTCAAGCGAAGTAATCTGTTCCTCGAGGCTTTGAGATAGAAAATCCTATTTACATTTTAGAAAGCACAGCTTTTGTTCAAATTTCATTTCTTTGCTGCGAAGTAAAATGAACTCATTAATGAGGTAAAAAATAATTGAATATGATTTTAATTTAAGACGCATTTTACCTGTGGCAAAAATAAAAAATAAAATCGATATCTTTCGAATACAGCCGTCACGCAACCATTTAAATCCGATAAAAGACATCACTAAATAGCCCATTGCCCTGTGATTGTAATCTTTTCCTATGGTATTATAGTATCTCTAGGTATACCATATTAGTCATCATATGGGTGAATTGCCCAAGCTTAAAAAAACCACGGCGGAGCTGAGAACGGTAGTGCAATGTCTTTCTATATGGTTGATTATATTTTTTCTGGGCAGAATACATAGCCCTCTACTTGTGCAATAAATTTTATTAAGGTACGTACCCTATTACATATATAAAAAAAATATTGAAGTGCCATTTTATCATGTCGGTGACTTGTCCTGGACCTATCTCTGCTCATATAATGCCTTGTATCGGAAATGTTACTTATTAAATCAATTCAGATGTACTTAAAATATATTAATAGATAACTAAGCCATCAATGGAAATCATTTCTAATTGTTTAATTACGTAAGAATAAATTTGACAGGCAATCAACTTTTGTCCGGAGAAAAGTATTCATTCCAGTGGGGAGTTATATTTGGTAAGATACCTCCGTTAGCATTGAATCTGTGTGCCCCCCTTACCCTGCGCCACCTTCGACCAGTCCCACTCGAGAGCTCGGCGTGAACACACCGGTCACAACGTGTCGTGGTTTCCCGCCAAAAAGGTAAGTTCATCATTTCAGTGGTATAGGAGACAAAAATATTTTAATTTCGATAGCCGTTATAACTCGTGTTATATTCATTCGATTTCTTCCTTAATTCGTATTTTGCTTTCTCTTTAAGTATTCTTTTATTTAACCAGTATTATATAAAATACAGATTTTATTTCGGAGTTTATATGCAATTAACTTAAAATTTTATCATCTCAGTGTTATCATTTCAGAGGATTCGGTGGACTTAAATACCGGTAACAGTCCATGGAAATTAAATATGTCACCGAAATGAAAACAACCATAAGTCTTAGAGTTCCTTGTGTGAAATATTGAGTCAAAGGGTTATAATTTTATTTTTGTTTACGTTTCTATTTATGTTACGGCTAATTGCCAAATAATTAAGAATGTGGAAAGAATCTTTATCCTACTTATTAGATGGCATCTTAGATACTATTTTAGAATTTTATACAATCAAAATTTATTTCATAACTTATTTAAGTTTTTATTTTTATTTTATTCCGCTTTAGTCAACTACAGAATAAGCAAACGTTATATATTTAAGAAAGAAAGACGTTTGATATGGATAAAAAGACAGTCCTAGCACAGACTGAACCCTGATTACGCTATACAACTTTCCTTGGCCGTATCATTTAAGTGGGCTAAATTAATTACGGTGTACAGTTATATCATCTCGGTGGACTAATTATCACAACGGTGCACACTTTTATCATTTCGGTTGACACTTTTCATTTCAGTAGCCTAAAAAAAATTCAACCTTAAATATCTCAGTGAGTTTTTATAATATTCGATGCCCATTCACACACACGAAATAAAATAGAATAAAGTTTTATTTGTCATCGAAACTGCGTAGAAAAACATTAAAATAAAAAATCTCACCGAAATGATAAAAAAATATCGCTTGTTGAAATTCACCCATATTAATTATTGCAACATAGTGTTATTCTTTATTCTTCATCTCGTTATTCTCATCTTAATATGTTATCTGTTTTTTTTTTGTCATTAGAAGAAGAAAAAAATAGTTCAACTAAAATTAAAATCTATGAGGTGACACGCACACTGTCGATTTGCAGTATACATTTTAAAGAATATAAACAATTTAAAGACACAATTAATGGTAACATATTTCGCAAGAGAGATTATTAAAATACCCGGCCAGAACTACATAATGATACAGTAACACATTCCTACGAACCATCCAGCCAGCACATTGGAGCGCGCAGTAAATCGTGCCGGCGTTTTGGCCTCTCGCAATCGGCCGAGTCACCGGGGTGGAATTAAACGATTTATCGTAGTCACGGACTTCGATTTCCACGGATCCCTGTCATGGGTCGCAATATTGTTGTTACATGGGTCCCTCTAAATGTATGTATAATTTCGCATTTGTACCCTTTTGGTGTGAAAGCAGTAAATCGGGTACGGTGTGTTTACGACGCATATTCGACTACGGGTTGGAGGCTTCGATTATTGATAATAGTTTTGCTTAAGTATATAAGGGAATTCTGTTGTTGCAGAGATTCTTATGAGATTTTGGCTATTAGAGACCTACTTTAAGATAATGTTTTAAGATTTTCGTGGTATTTCAATACATTAAATTTACTGAAATAACATACAGTTTATTGAAATATAAATATAACCGTGGTAACAAACCCGTAAGTTGTGTCAATTTTAACGATAACATTTTGGTAATATTTTATTAGCAAGCCAGTAGTCAGTGGTAAACACAGGAGTGTATGATGCATGACATAAGCTGAATAAAAAAAGTATTATTCTTTGTTGCAGGCCGAAGATTGGCAGTCCACTGCACAAGATCGAGATGGATGGCGTGTTCTCGTCTCGGAGGCCAAGGTCCACTTTGGATCGCTGAGCCAGCGGAGTAGTAGTAGTTTTTTTTTTTTTTTTATTAGTTGATGGGCTTACTCTTGACTACAATCAGGTCCGCGAGGGACGAGATGTGGTCGATGATGGAACGAGTTTGCCCAGAAGGTGCCTGTTCACTCTAGCTTTGAAAATGCTTGGGTTATAAGCACTCGGAAAAACAGAAGCAGGCAAAGAATTCCACTCCTTGGCCGTGCGCATAATAAAAGATGATTGAAAGCGCTTCGTGCGGCAAAGGGGTATGTCGACCAAGTGCGGATGGTATGCTGCAGTTCGTCTGGACTCCCGATAGTAAAAAGGTGATGGCGGAATGAGCTCATGCAGCCCATGTGCATGTGCAGTATTATTCTTAAAATGCAAAATTGAATTTTTGAGTTTAGGAGCCCCCAGCAGTATGCCAGCTGTTGAGCAGGGGGGAATTGCGTACGAGAGCTGTTGCTACGAACCCGATAAAATGACAAAAAATCACAACATCTTCAATAGCTCATATATGACCCCAACTAGGGGCTCGGGAATACATTGTAAGGTCAGAATATTGATATTGAGCACCGAAATCAAATTTTTGAGTTTAGGAGCCCCCAGCAGTGTGCCAGCTGTTGAGCAGGGGGTGAGTTGCGAATGGGAGCAGTTGCTACGAACCTGATAAAATGACAAAAAAAAAACACTTTTTTTTTTATTGGATTACACTAAAAGTAATCCTTATCCGAAAATATGATGATGTGATATCAATAAATTCTCATAATATCAAAAATATAACAGTTTTCGTTTTAAAACAAAATTTTACGTGCATTATTGATATTTGTGCCGAGCGCTTACAATGTTTGATAACATTAATTTATTATAGCAACCTTTTTAATCCCGATAACAAAGGCAGAACGGCCTATTGGTAAACTTAATTTATTACTGTACTTAGCCCGTATAAGCCAGATTGAAATCCGTAAGCCAAAACTCCACGTGCCGAAAATTACGATCAAATATTTACGTTTTGCAGACAACCTGACAAAATCAGAATTTGCTTGATGCAAATTATTCTATTGTCGATTCAGAGCAACAAGACCTCTACTCATATTTTAGCGTACCTCATTTTGCTGGGACCTCCACAGGGACAATATATCAACCCCAATTTATTTTCTTCCCAAACCTTTCATAACCTTCTCTTTTTTCCTGCATCCTCACTTACAAGATTATCTTGTGCAAACATTTTGTAAAGTCGAATCTGAAAATTCTATACCATTTCACCTGTCTCAGAGATTCTACGAAAATAGCTGTTTTCCCCAGCGATGTAATCAACGTCGAAATAATTAAGGTTTCTCAACTTCCAGGACCATTCCCTAGTGATCTTGTTATAAAAGGAAACCTCAAGCGTGCCAAACAACTTTTTGTTAACTTCAATTTTAAATTTTCACTTACTTTAGAATTGAAGTGTAACGGAGTACTTAACAATCGGGTGATGCGGGTGGATTGTGAGCAGGTACTATGTTCGTGTGCAGTGTTTGGATTTCTTTCAGGCACTCGTCAAATGGGAGGTTTACTCGCGGAGTGAATCAGCTCATGCTCAGTATTGCGAACACGTCCCCGGCTGCGGGAGACTGGGAGACGAGATACAAATCCCACGGGCGCGGAATCTGCTCGCTGCACACCTCTATGTTAGACTTACCCTTATTTATACGCGATTGAAATAAAAATAGCATGATCGGATGCAATGCTCTAGTGACTCGTGACATGGACTTGCTTTGAATATTTCGAGAATGCGCACTATTTTATTTGTTACTTTCTAGACATGTGAATAAAGGAGAATTGCGCTTTTAATCGATTTTAATATTCATACTTAATAGCTAAAAGATAAGACGGACTAGACAAACACCCACTTCAATTAGTTAATCTTAATTAAATTGCTCAGACAGATAAATCTTACTTTGAAACTATTGATTTAAATACCTTTGGAAGTATTAGTTAAAACCTCTTAATTTTGAAATTGTTTTGTAGTAAAATTAAATAAAGGTAGATAATTGAATTACGAGTATATACTTATCTCAATACCATGAATGCTGATCGAAGCCGAGAAATTCTATTTCCATTTTCCAAATTGACGCTCCTGATAGAAATCTAATGAAGTTGTTCAACGTTGTTTTATGGTCCGAGCAAATTTCCATAGACAAGAGACTCGTTACATCAATAAAAAGCGAATTGCCTTTCGCCATGCAATGATGAAATTGTAGCATTCAAATTACACCTTAGTAGCATTTGGAGTCCAACGGCGGCGGTGGTGGCGATTGCAGAATGTCTTAAACTTTAATCTGTTTGTTTTATTTCGGTAAAAGCACAATAAAGAAATATCAAGAAGTAATATTGTTAATGTTTTATATATAAAAAAAGAAACCCCCACCTCCCCATATATTATTTAATTTCGATAAATGAATATAGAAATTAGAAATCCTGCACCAATTACTGACTTTCAGATTTTTTTGCCGTGTGGTGACGGCAAAGTAGAATACATTTATCACTAACCCCTACTCTTCCCGTGGGTATCGTAAGAGGCGACTTAGGGACTACAAATTGAACAGGGAATGGGCAGTAGCGCTCTCTGATACCTTTTAATCTGCTATCTCCAACCCGCCTGTCAAGCGTGGAGATTATGGCAAAACGTGGAGGCGGCTCATAGTCCAGCAGTGGACTATAAGGGGCCGTTGATGAGGTATATATTTTAAATTTAGTAATGTAATTGTATAACAGTTTTCCTTATAGCGGTCCGCCTGCGGCTTCGCTCGCGTTATATAAGTTTTTTCCGTGGAAATAAGACTTTTTCGCGTAAAAAGTATCCTATGTGTTAATCTCCATTCCAAATTTCATCCAATCCGTTTGTTAAAGCTACAGCAAGCACTTTGAATTTCCCGCCTTTCCTTTCACTCTCATTCCCATTCCTTCATCAACCAAGAGCGAAGAATGAAGTTATGCAATCTCGCTCAAAAGAGCTGAAAAAAGAACGTTTTAAAAAAGAAGAAGAACCCGCCACGTGTGATGCGTCTGGTGAAGCTGACGCTAAAAAATCATATAAACTTTCCAATAAAGTGCACGAGTGTAATCTAAATAATATTTAAACTACGTGATCAGTGTCGTGAACAACAATTGGGACGTCCCAGCACGAAATCAGGACTCTCGAGCCACGTGGAGCTGACATCACCACAGCCATCTCAGTAAGTCCTCCATTCCCAACCTTTTCCACCAAGTGCTACCTACTTTCCACAGTCCATCGAAGGGCTTGCACATTTTGGCCACTTTGAGCCAAATTTCATAACACCGTTGTAAGTACTTTAAGCGTGAAGGCGGAACAAACATCCAAATATAATATTAGTGGAATGAAAATGGACTTTTGAGCTTGTTTGTATTGGAAATAAAATAATTATATCGACAGTGGAAAGGATATAATGCTAAAGCGCCATTTTCCTCAAAATGAGTTATATATATCATTAGTATTAGTTTTTTTTTCTGCGTCGATCTGTGTAAGTTTCAAGCCATTCTGAGCACTTTTTTGGCGCTTTAGCATTTGAAAAAATGGAGGTTCGTTTACACTCCTTTAATATGACTAAAGAGACAATTTTTCACAGCATTTTACTCCGCTGGCACTTAAGACATATTCCTTCTCTACTTTTTTTTTATTTACGCAACATTAGCATTTTTCACGACTTTAATCTGAATTTAATTGTAACTTTAGCAATTTATGTTTTTACATTTCTGACGTTTTTTTCTGTTTAAGCAATTATAAATTACTGCTGCTACAAAGTAGTTGGCGCTTAAGTAAAAGTAATCGCGTATAATTTGAGTATCAGTGGCACTTTAGGAAATTTTCGCTCAGTGTTTGTGATAGTAATTTACGAAATTAGTAAAAAAAATGTGTGCAGATTAAATGAAAAATTTAATGTTAGAAAAATATACTTAAATATTAAATAATTGTAAAAGATGAAAATTGTTTTAGCGGTATGAGTTTCATCAATATTTAAAAAATATGTCCTGTTAGTATGAATTACGCATACATGTTCGTTATTTCTAATGACGAGACAACAATCCAGCAACGCTCAGCTCCAATGCACCTACAGCCTGACTCAGAAATTGTTGCTCCTATGTATGTATCTTGGAGAACGTCTGCGAGGAGTGCACTATTTCACCCTTTCCCCTTTCATGATAGCGATGCACCAGCCCAGCCGTTCGACGTGCTTCACTCGGTAAGTGAGTTGTGTGACATCCGCTTATAGCATAAGATGACTCCAGGGGCCCCCGCGACTCCCCGGGGAGAACTAGCTTAGGGATTGCTATTGCCATCACCAGCTAGCTCACTCGTGCGCCGCGCAAGTGCCTTCCCACGCCTTATGCTTTGAAAATTTCCGGGTTTTCATCACTCCCTTCATTCATTTTCATTTCTCCCCCTGTGAGATCGCAGTCAGCTGGGTCTGTCATCGCCCACCCTCGGAGCTCCTATCGAAGGAGTACTGAGTGAGTACATGGGACATTCTGCCAGGAAGTGTAGATTTGTTTCATCTTCGCTGCATTCTGAACATGTGGGATTCTCTGCTCTACTGCATGATGCTAAGATGTCTATTTAGCGTGCAGTGTCCAGCCACTATACCTGTGATGACTCTGACGTCTTTTTTTTATGTTGAAGTAGATGCTTAGTACGTCTGCGATCAAGAGTCCTGATGAAAATTTTGACACCGGTATTCGGTGGCCGTTTCCCATCTGGCATTAGTTTCTACTCTTGTTTTCTTATCAATCACTCCTTTTGTGATTTTTATGGTATTGGTAGGCGGGGATCAAAACCTATGAAGGTGTTGGTCGCTCCCCTTCCAGCGAATTCATCCGCGATTTCGTTACCATCAGTGCCTTGGCGTCCAGGCAACAATGACGTTAGTCTTGTTTGCAAGTAGATTGTATGCTGTCTTGCATTCTTTGACTAGTGCCAATGTTGTAACTGGTTTGTCTAGTACCCTAAGAGCTGCTTGACTGTCATTGTATATTAATACGGTGTCTGTCTGTAGGTCTTCCATATTTTTAATCTAGTGAGCACATTCTACTCGTAGTATTGCGAAAATTTCCGCCTGAAAGATACTCGCATACTTACCTAGTTCTAAGGAAAACTAAAAGGACTGGGCAGGCCTTGTGATGAAGATACCCGCCCCTGAGAATCCTGTTAATTCCTTCCTCAATCCATCTGTGAAGCATTATCATCAGGTCATCATGATGATTTAATTCCCATGATGTACTTGATCCTATGTGTATTCTGTATTTTTTGACAAATATTCTTTGCTTCCTGATCAGATCATTATTTGTCAGAATCATCGACATATTCCCTTCGAATTCTTTAGCTACCACAAAAGGTCCTATGTCCTTCCTGTCCTATGTCCTATGACGTTCCTCATCATATTCAAGTCCTTCCCTGTGCCTAGTACTACTCCGTCATCAGATTACGCTTGCATGTATATGACAACATCATCAACGGCCCGTTATAGTCCACTGCTAGACTATGAGCCTCCTCCACTTAAGTATATTATTATGAACTTGCGAGTAATTACTCTGATTAGGTAATCTAGAAGGAGACAGACATGATCCCAATGGGAAGCCTCTATTTCTGCTGTTATTGATCAGTGCTTTAGCATATTCAGTATCCAGTTTCTCACCTGGGGTACATACAATGCTTTCTCTTGTTAGTGATACTTCAATTGGTGTGCTGGTAGCTTTGTCAAATGCTCCTCCGATATCGAAGAAGCACCCAATCGCTGATTCTTTCTTATCTAACTTATCTTCTATTTTGGTAACCAGATTGTGGAGAGCTGTTTCGGTTGATTTATTTTCCATGTAAGCATGGATTAGCATGTAGTCTGTTTCTATGCTGTAGTCTGGTTCCTGTTTCTATGCTAAGTCTAATATGTCTATCTATCAGTTTTTCTTGACCTTTTAACATAAATGTCCAGACTGATGCGTCTAAAGGATTTAGGATTCTGGTTTGTCTTCTTCTCTGGTTTGGAAATGAACACTGCTCTGACTTAAGTTCTAAGTTCCTTTCGTTATAACTGTGTTATTACTTATTAATCAAGAGTTGTTTATTATGGAGACAACATTATTGGGCCAATGGCAATTTATTTATAAAAGAGTTTAAATAATCAATAACAAACTTCATTTATCTTATAACCATCCTTACGGATAAATTTAAAATTTAATTGCCCTTCGTCTGGCTAATTCCCGCAGCGGGAATAAAAAATATATCCTCAAATGGCAGCCGCCATTTTGCTAAAATTTTGACATCTGGCAGGGGCAGAACGGGCTACCTCAATGTAAATTAAGTTTTTAGAAAAACTGCAATAAACTGGTTTTTGTATAAAAGCTATGCATATGAGATATAATTTTTTTAAATCATGATAAAATAAATCTATCAGATTCTAAACAGATAATTTGTTAATTGTGAAGAAATAAAGTAATATTCCACGTCAAATACTGACAGTATTCAAATTCACTTGTTCAGTATTTAAACTTCCAGAATTATTAAATAAAACAAGTTTGCGTTTATATTTTTGTTTGGCAAGAAGTTTTACTAATAAAATACTTGGAATGAAAAAACACCTCACTTTATACAAGTTATTAGCAGCAGAACCACAGTTAATAAATCCAAACACACGCTACCGCTCAAGTGCAAACGGAAGAATGACATTTCTATGAAAAAAACTTTGTTGACACTTGGCAAAAGATATTTAAGTGTGTCTTTGTTCTATGGTCTTGAATCTTTACGTGTTAGAGCAGTTCAAAACCAATATTATACGCTCAACTCCGCAGGAAAACAGAGCGCCTATGAATCGTCCCGCAGCGGGAGGCTGCCAGACAAGCAATTTTTTTTTTGCTCCCGCAGCTGAAATTTGCCATACTAGGAGAAATGCGAAAAATGGCGGTGCCACGCGAAGGGTAGTCACTTTGATAGAGATTTTTTTCTTAATTCTTGGTTCGTAAGCACTTTCTTCTAACAAAATAATGGTTTTTGACTTGTAAAAGTAGAAAAGAGGTTGCAAACTTTGATGTTTATACATTTTTTAGAATTTTTACCTACAATTTATTGATTAGTTTATGCCTATAAGTATTTCTGCTTACAAACAGTTAGTATAGTAAGCTTTAGTTAGATATATTTCATGACATCTTTATTAAAATTCGAAGTTATTTAGCAATAATAAATGACTGGGTTGAGGTGTCATAACTACATATAAGCGTTTTTTGATTAATTGGATTCTTGAAAGCAATGTAGTTTAGCTATTTTTTTCTGACTAACATTTTCTATAATTCCAGAGCATTTTTGCTAAATCTACTACTATTTCGCGATACAAAAGAGCTAGAAACCCATACATATTTTTAAAATATATTAGTCTCCTTTGGCATAAATTTGCTCACGTTATTAAGATATATTTTTTTTTTAATAAAAAAAAACTTTAATCCTCATTTTCTCGGTTGTACGTTTTGGCGGTTTAGCATTATATCCTTTCCACTGTCGATATAGGTACCTTAAAAAAAATTAATTCTATTTTCCGAAATAATTTGATAAGTATTACCTTATAATCATAACATAACATGAAATTTTTGCGACAACAATTTGACAAACATAACGAAAATTGTATACATATTATTTTATAACAGAAAAAATTGTTAACGCTACATCCTAAGGTAAAAAAAATCTCTCCAATAAAAAGAGACACTAGATCATAACAAGAAAGACGAGCTTTAAAGCGACATCGATATCGTTCTACTATTTCCGAGCGTATTCTGCGATAGAGTATTTTTCCCTGAGGGCAAGTGTAGGTCTCGTGTTTTCTCTTTATAAGTTTAACTTGAAATACGTATAACTTACTCAGTTAGATAACACTCTCAGGCTTCAGGCTTCATTCAATAACGTAGATGTTGCGCGGTAGAAGTAACAGAAATTGTCGTTTCTTACATATGAATGAATAAAAAATTTCCATTTGTAAAAAATACTAGAATAAAATTCTGGCTGTATGGCTTTTATTACTGAATCGATCGTAGTTTAAAGTTACTTTTAACCTCGATAAATATTTTATTCAATCTAAAAAAATTCAAACAACGTGGGCCAGCAAACACCTAGTGGTCAATAAAAGATAAATCTATCTAATTACAATAATTTATGCACGAATTAAAATAAATAAGTTTGTTTTTCTTTCCAATTAATTTACATCGTCACCGCCGATATTTTTGAAACTACCCTAAATAATCTGAGAAATCGGTTTTTAGTCAATCAAACTGGCCCAGTGCGGATAAACCATACAAATAATTTCTAACAATCCCCCCTGACTGAAAGCTTTATGATCTTGAAAAATTTGTAAGTTCATTTATCAAAGTATTTTTTAATAGGATTTTGTGACACTCCAGAATATTATAGGGTTTTATTCAGTATAAATCTATTCACATACTTGTAACATACTTTTTAACGTGTCAGTAAGAACAAACTTCACCTCTCACTTTACCCTACTTTTCTGAATCTTCCAACATGGTTTTATTTTTCCCAACCTCGTGAGCAATATTCTAAACAACTCACTTACGAAATGCGTTCCACATTTTGGTTAATATCTATTGCTTATTTTTTCCTTCATAATACCCTGAGGGATTCCGAGAGCCCCGTCTCCTTGATTTATGGCGTATGCAAAGAATGAGAGGATATTTTCCTCACCATAATTCAGGCTAGTTGAGATTAGAGGCGGAACCGAATAAGGATGATATATCAATCTATTCGTTTCCTTCACTTACGCTTTGACCCATTGATTTACAACAGGCCTAGATATAATATGAATGCTCAAAAAATGGGCCGGCAGAGCGGTGCTCAAGCACTGCATTACCGCAGTACATGGCAATAAAAATACTACTATAATGGTAGACAATAAGGTTGCAATTAATAAAACACACATGTCACGCTATATCTAGGCCTGTTGTAAATCAATCTTTGACCCCGTAAATAATAGCTTAGTTATACTTACCTACTTACTTACTGTATATTTAACACAACGTAATATTTTGTTCTTTCTCAAAATGTCTCAAATCAACGAATCATCCGAACAACTACTTCACAACATTTTCAAGAATAAATTTTAGTCAATTTAAAATGGCCACAGTATTTTTTCTTTATAATGATTTCAATTAATAATATTTACTTAAAACAAAAATAAGCTTCAGATTTTATCTGGTATATGCATAATAATCGTATGTAGTTAAATACTTTAGGACAAGTTTAAATAAATCTACATACAGAAATACTAAGACAGATCTATCGAAGTAAAGACGCAAGTCTGATGACTTGAATAATTTCGGACCAGTGTTCTATGATTCGGATTCGGAGTTCAGTGGTACCCTCCTACAAAACAACTATGAGCATGAATGCTCATGAAATACGATTTCTTTATTTGGGCACAGTAAAGCTCTTTATACCGCGTCTTGGGGTAACTCCACAACATTCAATCTACGACAGGCGCTACCATTGGTGTGATACGAAACGCGTACGATAAGATTGATGAGCGAAACTTGTTTTCTTCCATTTTGATACCAATTCCTTCCACGCACAAATCGAGAAAACTTCACTTTATTACCCCTCTTGACTTCACAAGTTTTATGTCAAGTTGAAGAAATATTTTATTTTCACTAATATCAATTTATAGATATGTCATTGTATTGTATCATACATACACATTATATTTTTTGTAGGTAATTATGATGTGCTATGTGCTAGTGCATTTTTAGTAAACCATTAGATCTCCTTTGCACTTAATCAGGATGAATACCAGCAGGCGCTAGATATTTTGGCTAATCGAGTTCGGTACCTACGCAGATATCGTCGGTCACCAGTCACATTATATTTCAAGTGTAAGGTAAATTATTAAAACTCTAATCACGGTAATATTATAAATGTGAATATATATATATATATATATATATACAACGTGTTACAAATAATACCAAAAAAAAGAATATTCTTCATCACAGGTATTTAATCAAAATTTTCCCATCTCTAGTGTCATTTGACATCTAAAATATAGACTATCGATTCTCAGAACGGACAAGTATTTGTACACCATTCGTGCCTATAATTTTAAAAGAGAAGTACTTGAATCAATTTATGTTAGAAAACATTTTCTTTTTTGCCTTAATTATCTTGTTTTCGTATTTACAAACATAAATATTATTTTGAAATATATCATGTTCATCATTTCATTAATTTATTATTTCATAATAATTATTTTACAAAGCTTTTTTTATTTATTTGTGGTTTTTTCATTTTGAAATTAATTGTTCTAATGTGAATGTTATGGTACAAGTAGTACGTAAACATTTTTAACCATAGCGGTAAAAATAGGCACATTGACCTAAAATTACATATCTGGTCCGAATATTCTTTGACACAGCTGATCACTAGAGATGGGAAAACTTTAATTAAATGCCTTTGATAAAAATATTCTTTTTTATAACACGTTTTAAAATAGTATTTTTTGTAACACGTGTATATTTGTGTTTAGATGTTTGAATGTTTGAATTTTTCTTCCGCCTTCACGCTTACAGTACTCAACGGATTTGGATGAAATTTGGAATCGAGATAGTTTGTAACCTGGATTAACTTATAGGATACTTTTGACGGGTAAAAGTCTTATTCCTACGGGAAAGTCTTACACAACGCAGCGTAGCCGCGGGCGCATCGCTAGTGCAAATAAAAATGATATACAATTAATTTCATATAAATTTTTAAATAATGAAAGCGTTAAAAAAATAACGATACTCTACCACATGTTTAAATTAGCACTATTTTGCATCATTAAATTAAAAGCGTTCGTGTTCTAAAGCCGTTAGTAATATTCCCGGCACCAGCTGACTTAAGCCATAGTCATAACAAACGTATTGGGCATTAGTGGAAGTTATACAGGTGTCCACAAAATGACTATCGTTTATTCTTATTCAGCTCATGATTCTAAATTTAATTTTTAACGTAGCTCACAAAAAAAATTGTCTTAAGGTTTCTGAAGTTTTTCTATGCGATCATTATCTTAGCATTATGTTCCTAGTGCACACTATAATTTACTGATTTGTCATATAAAAAATATTATGTTTGAAACTAAGTCCGAGAAAACAATTTAAAAAGATTTTCCGGAAAGTGGTTCCGGGGCATTATGATTTAAAATTGTGGACTACATGTTCACTATCAGTTACACCCTGTATGCGATGGATTATAATAAGGAATTCCATAATAAATCCAGTTGGGTTTACTTCGTTCTGTCTGGTTCACGAATGATAACAGCCCTGTCCGCTTGTCATGTTTCCAGCCTTGTAAGGCACGGTTGACTTAACCGTTAACAAATTTACTATCCGTAATAGGTACCTACTTATCCATGAATTTACGATCTAAAAGTTGATTAGACACGTTCTAAGACAGTTTACGAGCTTAAACGGAGCGTAATCAGGCAGTGAACTGAAAATGAGCTAAAATTTTGTCAACAATCATGCTTACTTTGTTGCGAGGTTAAAAACCAAAAAGAAAATGTGTTTTGTATAACACAAAGTAGCAGTCCTAATGCGGAGAAATAAAATAATCTGTACTTCGAAGGTAACAACTAAACTATTGCAAAAGATGAAATGTGTGTTGTGTAGTACGAGGTTTATTCAATTGAACTTTCTGCTTACCGCACTGGAGTGTAATATACTCGACAGCAATGAATCCGGGTCATAAGAAAATAGATAGTTACCTGGAAATCTCGAAAACTATGAATGCTATCTTAGTAAAATAAATGGCAAAATAAAAATTGATCTTTTCTAAGCGGATCTGCCACATGACCAGGACAGACCGCATTAACCGCGGTAACAACAGCAGCAAACAATTAACAAAAATAAGTTGTAGACAATAATTGCGGTTTTCTATTTTTCTATATGAGGTTGGCATATTTTTTTCTTTATGTAATTATTGGAAAATAAATTACAAAGTGACAAATACATTACGTTTTTCAAGGAGTATTTATTTATCTATTAAACACAATTTATTTCACTAAGTTAGCATTCTTAGTTTCCGAGATTTTCAGGTGTGTTCTCCGATTCGGATTCTTTGCTGTTGATACTTGTAACTGCCGTAGCACGTTCGTAGCAAAATGCTACGACGACGTAGACATTGTAACTGCCGTAGCACTTTCGTAGCAAAATGCTACAACGCCGTAGACCGCTGATTCTACGAAGTATGTTGTAACCATTCTAATAAGTATTGTAATATCTTCTTATTCGCAATAAACTTTTTTATTTGTACACCGGTTTATGTGTAAAATACTTTTTTTATAAATTTACACCTAGTTGACGGTCCAAAAACGCACTTATCAAAACAACATAATTAATTATTTTTAGGGCCGGTTTTTCAATCCTCAGATAAATGATCTAATAACTATCTAACGAATAGAGTTATATGAATGTTTATCGGACGAATATTTGTTCTCCAATTTTTCAATCGTGATTTATTCCATTGATAACTATCTGACACAATCTTCAGAGAGGTGAAACAAATATATTGCTTAGACTAACGTTAGAGCATAACAGACTTTTCTATCCATTTTCTGTCAACAGGACAGAAAGAAAGAAAGAAAAGTCTGTCTTATCAATTCTATTATTTACTTTTTTTTGTTATGGCACTAGTTGAATTAACGTAATGTTAATCACATCCATTCTGTGGTAAATGTTGCATGCAGCTGCACTCTGCACTTCTCAATTTACTCGTTGGCAAGCTCAAGGGTTGTCAACTCACAAAATCTTGATGTCGTAAATAGGTCGCTTTATCTGCTTCCACAAAGCTTTGGAATCCCAAAAGATTCCTGATTAGTATGCACCCAGTGTTCCACTAGCCAAGGTCTTTTTTGTAAAACGAAACGCAGAGATAAAAACATTTGAAGAAAATGTTTCCCACTTAGAAGGAAAGCGCAAAATATAACCTTAAAGTAAGTTTTCATAATTGCGAGCTTGTTATTCATTTACATTTTTTTAAAACATTACTTTATATTACAAATTATTGAAATTATGTCTTTTTGGCAAAGTTTCACGAATTTACTGATATTTAGGGAGAAAGTGGAAAACAAAAGACGTCTGCAACACTGCAGGCGCTAGGCGTGGCAAAATCAACGAAAAGTGTGAACTTAAATAAAACAAAAGAAGTATGGATTGCAGTCTCATTTAATTTTATCATCTCTGTATTATTAAACTAAGATAGTTACATCAAAACACTCATTGCGTAACAAATTGGACTGGAAGATATGTTAAGAACCTGTGATACAGTTTATTGTATCTAAAGAGTTATTGCTGTAAACTTTCTTCCCATTTATTTGATCTATAAATTGTCCAGCTAGGTTACACAATTACATAGAAAAGATTTAGCGATGAATATCAAAATTATCTCACATAAATGGGAAAATAGTTACCCTACTACATAGGTATAATCTAAAAGTGAACTGTAAATGTTTCGTTCATCAACGAAGCACGTCTAACACGAAAAACGTAATTCTAAATGCCATTGTTGTTAATTATTATAATATTGTCCTTTTCTTTTTATTCAATTTAAGTTAGTAGTAAGTTTAATACTTTACAAATATTTCACTAGAATTTAGTGAAAACGTTATAGCTTCTATCTATAGAGCGCATTGCATTAGCGATTGTACGATAAATAAATCAAAATAAGAAGATTTAGATAACGATAATTAACTATAAATCTGGAAAGATTTAAGTTCAATACAAAATTAAAAACATGGGTACATACCCAACAACATTTAATTAATTAAATATTTTCAATTGGCCATCTGTCAGTTATTTTCTTTTAATATTTTCATAATCAATTTTAGGGTATGGTTTTAGTCATTCAATTCTAAAGTTCACAAAAATATTGTTTCTAGCGATATTTTTAGAGGTGACTGTTTATTGAACTTAATTACATTTAAAGATATGTAGTAGCACTAAGTTAACTTATAGACGTTTAATACAAAATAAGTATTAAAACAGCTTGTAAGAAAATCTATTCTAGTACCTATTTACATATTTTACAAAATACAATATCTACACGAAAAACGTAAATGCACTTACATTGTCAGCAGAATTATAAAGACGCTATTTCTACTTATAAATCAAGTTATCATAATATATCGGGCAGTGAACAGGTCTGTTTTAATTATTATAATTACTAAAAGAATAAAATGTAAGCTAAAATAAATAATACAAATAAAGACCAACTATTTAAACTGAAAGTCGAAGTCATTAATATTATATAGTGAAGATATAAGTATTGTACAGTACACTGGTACACAACCTATTTATTATATTCATAAGTATACTGTGTAAGGTTCAGGACTACTGTTCATCTATGGACTGATTTAATAATCAAAATAATGTATTTTTTGTGGACAATTTGAAGACTTTCTCATATCTAAAGTCAAATTAAAAGCTTTATAAATATCTTCGAAAACAGGTCTTGAATCCTTCTTATTTTCTTCAAGCATTTTTGTTTGGATAAGTCGTAATTACTTTGCTAGTCGCAATACAAGTCTGTTTATTAAAACATACATCTCTTATAGCATCAATTTTACCGAAAATGAAAAATAAAATGTTGTAATTCCTACAAATATCCACAAAAAGTCCGTATAAACAAAATGGAATGTCATCATTAAAGCTCCACGAAGAATATTCATAAACATTTACAAATACCAAATTTAATATCCCTCCTCGTATATTTTCAGCACTTATTTGTAAACGGGGCGATTTCCTAATAAAGTGACTGTTTCAAATTCCAAACACAGAGATATTTTTATATCAATTAAAATAAAAGTTACAAAGTATAACTTGATCGTATTTTTAAGAAACGTACTTCAAAAACACATAATATTATACGCGTTTTTGAATTTTACGTTCTTTAGGTATCGTCATTATATTGACTTAATAAATTTATTTTAATATGGACTATTCTACAACTAGATATAATATTTCAACTATTATAACAACAAAATATCATAAAGAGTCTTTTTTTAGTAATCAGTACTTTCGCACAATCTCTATTCTCTTTTTAATACCTCTGATGTGTAATCCGAGCACCGAGTTTACAATGATAAAAACCAATTTCAACACTAGATAGACCTAAGGCTAACGTAATAGGTATATAACATTACTTTTATTATGGCAACGTATTATTTTGGTTATGTACTACGTGATCTTATCCACAAACACAATCCTTATAGCGTAAAATGTCCATTTCATTTAAATACAATGGAAACGAAACAATTTCTTTAAAATCAACGACTTCGTAGTATTGCAAAAGACAGAAAACCTTTCGTATCGAGTTTTTTTACTATCGTATATTATAGATCGCTTTCAATCGCTTGTGAATTGAAGACACGAAAAATACCATCGTATTTTCATGAGTCGTAGAATTGTATTTCCTTTGAAACACTTTCCACGATAAATGCTTCAACTTGAGGTAAAACTAAGAAACTTTAACAAAAGTTCAGAAAGGATATGTATCGGTAGGTAGTTTATCGACAGGTACTTTTACACTAGTGAACATAAAAGCTACGAAATAATACTTTTTTTTATATCTCAAGATATTTTTTTTATTGTTCTTTTAAGGAATTGACACTTTGAATCCTTTTGTGGGAACTCGCCCGTTTGATGGTCTCACGTGCACAAAGCTATAGCGTTGGACGTAGCAAACATCTATACCGCACAGAGACTCGACGTTATCGACGTCACTGTCGGTGTTTACTAGTGAAAACATTGC
This sequence comes from Carpatolechia fugitivella, assembly GCA_951230895.1. Taxonomy (NCBI): domain Eukaryota; kingdom Metazoa; phylum Arthropoda; class Insecta; order Lepidoptera; family Gelechiidae; genus Carpatolechia; species Carpatolechia fugitivella. The sequence continues at coordinate 12,091,810 of OX579646.1, read as the reverse complement.
CTCATTATGCGAGGACTGTAGGACTGGCTAGTCGCAGTGCTGTATGTTCGTAGCTGGTCGTATAGGTGTGGCTAGTTGTATGTGACGGCCGCTAGCTTTCACACTGGCTACACAACCGCGTAGGCCTGTGTAGAAAGATGCTGGTAGACCCAATGGTAGAGATGGAGATCCCCCTGTATACAAGAAAATAGGTGGTTGAAAAACAGAAGTTTTATTTTTCTTGTTTTATTACTTAAATAAACCATTATAAGTTTGGTAAACATAAAGTAGCTTGAAAGATAACCATCTGTTACGAAATAACTCTATAGCTATTTCTATGAAGAATATACTCATAATATTAGTATAATTAAATGAAGTATAAGTATGTCTGGATCGTAGCAAGTGGAAGGAAGTGGTCTCTGCCTACCCCTCCGGGAAAAAGGCGTGACTTTATGTATGTATGTATGTAAATGAAGTATGTAGGTTGGTCTTTAATAAAAATATCTACAAACTTCATCACTTCTAACTATCCGTCTATAGAACAGACCGAACTCTACTGGCTCAAATTGTATAAACTTAAGCGGATAAACACATCTGTCTCAAGAAGATATTCTCGAAGTAAAGTTTTGCCGAAAGAGCTACCAACTAGCGAGCCGCATATGAGCTTTTACGAACAACAAAGTTTTTTATTACAGAAGAGGGGCGTGTTATCATGCAGAAATAAAAGTTCTCAAGCTAATAAAATTACTCTGAGAGTTAGAACGAAGTTATATGTTTACGGCCTTACATAGTGTATTTTATGGAGCACACGTGGTTACCGTTCCATGCACGTGTTGTTTGGAGGGGCTGACATAAATATTTCAAACGTAAATCGATTAATAATAAATTATAATGTTGAAGCAAACGAAGTAAGGGTGTTTCAGGCACCTAATTATTTAGATGGTGGAGCGAAACATTATGTATATACCTTAATTATTTTCGTATGAAGTTAATTTTAAACAAATTAGTTATGTTTAAAGAACAAGACGAAGGCAAGTCCGCGCCTGCTACCTAAGAAGAATATTACCACTTTGGTATAGCAAATAGGCCAGTGAGGAAAAAAACAAGACAAAGACGTTTATGAAATAACTAGGTACTTGCAAAGTAATTTTTCGACCATAAAATAAAAATAATAAAATGTCTAAAAACATTAAAAAGAACATGATTGATGACTTACCAATCCAAAGCTTGGGGTTAGACTTCGAGGGTACAAGCGGAGACTGCGAGTAACCTCTCACTGGTTGCGTGTCGTCTACCTGAACCAATGCAAGCCTCTTCCGTCGCCTGACTGTAGCCGTGTGCCAAAGCCCGTCGTCCACCCTCACTTTCGAATCTATACTCTGAAACCAGTCTTCGTTAGTAGCAGAATTAGCCTCCTTAGTGTCGGTATCCGTGTAGATTAACTGAAGCTTTCCTTCGCTGAGACCCAATCCTATAAAGTCCCGTGGCCTTATACCGATTTTCCGCCTCCACATAAGCAGGCCGGAATCATTGTGAGTCCGAAACTTTATTTCGTACCGCATGCCACGGTAGTTGTGGTTTCTGAAATCGACAAATTGTTATTCGAATGGGGCCAACTAGTTACAAACGGATACACATCAAGCCAAACATTTCGTTTCTATTGTGTTTTTCACTGAAAGCATGTTCTTTAATGTGAGGCCAAATACACTATTTTAGTCGTAAAATGTACATTTTATGAAGCAAATAAAGGAAACAATTTTAATATAGCGTCGGGAAAGGTTATTTTTTAAGTTAAAGGGGTTAATAAAGTAAAATTAGCTTCGACTGTTTTTTTTTTCAAGGAATGAAAAATGTATCCATTGTGTTATTTGAGTTATAAGATCTTTTTAAATAGGTATTAATAATAATACCTATTATTCTTCTGCTTTTGCGTTTTGTTATAGGTAAGAGTACCTATAGTAAATAAACCGTCATTCACGTAAGTAAGAATAGATACTTTACTTTGTCATCATATTGTTATAAGCCATTATAAAAAAAAAAAAATTATACAAGCTTCTTACGTAAACAACACTTAACATCATCTATTTCTACTAGCGTCACGATACAGATAAAAAACTTGTTTACCTAACTCACTGCGCAAAGACTTAATAATATTGCTAATTGTTAGTAGAGTTGGATGTATCCTTCGAATGTTATCTTACATCGAAATGTCCTTCACCAGCTTCTCTGTTAGTATGTAAACTAAAAATGAGAAAAATGTCAGTAAAAAAGTTCAGAATATAGTTAAAAGACATATTATTAAAAAAGCTCTTCTGAAGAATTTCAAAACATCGATGAGTGCTTTTCAGACTGAAAAAAATCTTTTATGAGATTATTCAATAAATCTTTTATTGAAAGCTTATGAAAAAGTTTTTACCTGCGACTGCCTCGACTTCTATAAGAATAATAATTATTCCCATCGAACTTTATCGGAGCGCCATCATTCAACATGTCAACTTTGAGTGGAACATCACAATTTCTCCCTTGAAAGCCTCCTTGACAAATACACTTGTACTCATTTAGTAATGGAATGCAAGTCCCGTTATTTTTACACGGCGTTAGACCTACGAATAAATTAGAGGTTAAAACCTAATGAAGTTGCTGGTACCGCAATTCGTTTCAATTTGTTATTCATTTCTCCTTTCTGAGGTCACAATAGCAATGTCAGGACGTCAGGACATTTTGTCCCTTAGTTCTTGAGCGGTTCTGATAATTTAAATTGTTTTTGTAGTCAGTCAAGTTATTTTTATTAACCTAATGTCGAACTTACCTTCGCTACAAGGTGGTCCAGTGTATTTAGTTACCCCCATAGTTGAACAAGGTAGTTTGTCTTCTTCTTGGATCATCGCACACTTAGCAGTATCGGTACCATACAAGGGAAGAGGATTTCCATTTATGAAAATTTGTTGTATGGCTCCAATAAAACTGCTAGTAATACCTGACATTTTGTGAGGACGCACGTATGCACTGAAGAAGAAAAAGAACTTATATATTTTTGTTGTATTACATAAAACCATCCTTGTCATGAGTAGCTGTTGATAAAATTATATATAACTTACGGTAAAGACCCTATAAACAAGGGTAGTGTGAGCTCCAAATGGGTAAGTGGCGGAGCTGACTGACCCTTCTGATTGGGATGCTGATCAAGCTGCAAACTACCATGTCTTCCAGCCCTCGTTATCCGAGCCCGGTGCCAACGACCTTTTATAATAGGTACCGGAGACCTAAGATCAAAAGTTATTAAAACTTCATTAAGCACGTCACGATCGATCACAATCCATTTGATACAAACAAGCTTCACACAAGTTAAATCAAATAGAAAAAGATTCCAAAAGCACTAAAATATAAAGCCTTACTTACGTGATATTAGCAATTCCACTTCCCAAATTGTACCTAAATTGTAGGTGTCCATTAACTAAGTTAATCGCTATGAAGTCCCCTTTAGCTTTATTAGACTGGCCAGTGTAAAGAAGCATCCCCGAAAAACGGTTTGTCAAAAACCAAATTTCAATACGGAACCCATTACCCAACCCCTCCAGAGGCGGCAATTCTAAGTAACTTGTCCCGTTAAACTGAGGAGACCAAGTCTCTTGGACTACATTTACGTCTGAAAATAAAATAAATATCGTTGAGAACTACTTCAACCTATGACATGAACAAATAAAATGAAAGAGGATAATAAGGATTTACTTACCATTGTTACAAGTATTTCCGTTGGAGCCAATTTCTCCTCCAAATAAACAACGACAGACGTGTCCACCCTCGGACCCGATGTCACACAATAGCCCCTCATCATATCCGCAGGGATTCGATTCGCATGGATCTAATCTTTCGTCGCAATTGGCTCCTTGAAATCCGATAGGGCAGCTGCAAGTATATTCCGTCGCAGATCCCTCAATAGCCTTACATGTGGCTCCATTCTGACAGGGCACACTCATACATGGATTAGACTGGCACTCGCGAACGTTATCTATAGCCACCACTAATGAGTCCGGACGGCCCAATTTCTTTGTCACTTGATGACGTATTATTCTCAAGTATTTCACGCATCCAATAAAGCCTCTCCGCGTGCCAATATTATCGAAGACCCTAGACAATAGCTTTAATTATAGGTTTGATTGCTTATTAACGGTCAATAAGAACAATGATAAGGAAAATGAATAATGCGATGAGAGGAATAATAATAAAACGCAAGTAATGATTACCTTGTGAAATTGGTGGGTACGCTTCCAATGTAAGTATCTTCAGCCAGATCTAAAGCTTTGAGATGTCCACTGGATTGTCCTGCGACGTCCTCCATGTCATCGACCGATAAGATGCCGTCCCGATGGTATCGTTTCGCTGACACTTTGTGGTACTCGTTAAGAGTTATCTTCTCTAGAGACGTCAAAACTATAGCTCCGTTCCCAAGATTATATCTGATTGAAGAAAATACGAGTACATAAGACAAAGAAAAATCTTGCTGTGGCATTGCAATTTCAACTGTAGAAATTGGCTGGGTTAGTAGGAAATATTGCTCACCTAAACTCCAAATATCCGTTGACCAAGGCGAGTGAAACGAAATCACCGGTGCCGTCAGCTTTCTGCTGATTGTACAATATGACACCGTTTTCTGTGAAGGCTTTAAATTCGATATCGATGTTCAATTTATGGTAAGCTTTCAATGGTTTTAGGCGAATGTATGACGAGCCATCAAAAGAGGGTGTTTCTATGTAGGGCCCTATAGCATCGTTTGTGAGAGTTTCGCAATTTGAACCCGTGTAAGGTCCGGTACAGACACAAGTATAAGTAGATCCGGGCAAGTCTATGCACGTCCCCAGGTTGTAGCAAGGCTCAGACAAACATGCACTGTACTCCTCCGTGGTCTCCTGTGTTACGTGCTCTGTAAACAAACGCTTAAGTAGAAACGAAAGTCTGAGAAGTATTGGCCAATGTAATAAAATACCAACTTTAGATGTTTGATACATTTTAATATTTATGAAAAAAAAATTGAGGAATACTAAACGGGAAAATAAGGGGTAATTACCCCAACTCGTATATTGTATGTTTATGGAGTTTAGCAGCGGTGGTAGTGGATGGAAATATTGATTATTATAATTATACGCTGTGGTAGGTTATTATTATAATAGCCATTGTTTTTATTGTAAAGGGTTATGTTGATTGTTTTAGGGGTTATGAATATTTTATTAGTTGTTGTTAAAGTACTTCATTGTGATTTTTTACATAAATAAATAAACTGAAACATAGGATTAAAATTTTAAATAGGTAGGTAGATGTTTATCTACTATAAACAGAACACAATTTATATACTATTAAAGAGAAACAGACGCACATATTTAACTATTTAATTATTCTACTCATAATGTACTTTCAACAAACAATTACACCTAGGATTAAATTAGATACGTAGGTACATAAAAGACTATCTTTTTTGTATGTTCTCTTTAGGATATACTTATAATGACTTACCGATACAAGCTTTTCGATGCACAGTGGGTGCGTACCCCGGGCGACAGACGCAGCCACCGAGCACACAGTGCGCGCCGGGCAGTGCGGAACAGTCACCGTCATCCGTGCACAAATCACCAAGCAGAGCGCCCACTGCCCCCACCGTCGCAGTGGTAGCTTTGAGAAACAAAGATTTTCTCCTTATAAAATATGTACCTATATTCCCACAAAATCAAAGCAAAAGGTCAACTAAAGTGATTACTAACTTCGCCCTCTAACTTTTCTTGTGAAAAAATTTTTCGTTAATATTTTATTTCTGTTCAAAATTTTATTTAATTAATATTCGGAATACGCATAACTTTACGCCTAAGCTCCTTCAGAATACAAAAATGCTTAACCTCAACCACACGCAACCTGATTAGAATGAATAAAGAACAAAAAAAATGTAGTAGCTGACCAACACTTTTATTATTCTTACACAAACTAATGGCCAGTAAATCAGGGCCCAACGCCTTTCCTGAACGGGTTCCGGTTACGTGACCTAAATTGTAAGTTTCTTCGACTAATAAGTAAGATAATGTGTTTAGCAAAGTTTCCGATGTGGGGAGGATGACAAAGACGAGGGAAGATCCACAACATGATTCTAATCTGTACAAGTTAGCACGTCAGTCTTCCACGCCAAATTAATTATCTGCCAAAATATCCGACTTTCCACAAAGATTAGATTATTAATTAAAAACTCATATTTTATGTATTGTGTGATTGGGCTGTTTAATCGAAAATACGGTTAATAAATTGTAATAAAGCTTACTATAAGTTTACTTACTATAAGATTATTTAAATGACAAAGAGGCTTGGTGTTCGGATAGTCCAGCACGGCACAGGAAACATTAACAATGTGTATTGTAAACAATATTTCATTTAAAAAAAAGAAAAGTACAAAAGATACGAGTCTTGTGGAGTTTTTTCTGACCATTCTTCTCCACAGAAGGCGTACACTTGTAGTGAACGGGCCATCTTGCTTTGACGTCGAAAAATGATTTTGTTAAATCTTACTTCGAATAAAGACACTTTTATCTTAACTTAGGCAAATATAAATACCATGAAAATTGTTAGCTCACAAAATATGAATTATGAGTTTATTATATGAGTGATATGACTATATGTTGAAATAAATTTATATCCCTTACCTTTGAATTTTTGTCCAGATAATAAGCCTTCGAAATCGCTGGGTGTTTCCTTTCGTGTCCAGTCGTATTTGTTGTAGTATTTGTCTGGATTGAGGAGGTGTCTCGTGGATTTGGAGGCCGCTCCGTCGTCTTGTTGTGTGAACTGTATGGGGGAAGAAGGGCGCGGGGGGCCGGCGGTGCCAGCCAGTTCCCCCAGCTTACATGGCCCGAATGCTTGTACCACAATGTCTTCTTGCGTGCGACACGCCTGCAGTTTGAGGTGGCACTCCGACTCGTAAGTTTTCCCGTCACTGCCACATACCTGTTGGTTTTTGTTTCAGTTACCGTACTGAGTTAAATATGACACAAAAGTTAGTGTAACTGCTGTAAATTCAATTTCGTCTTTGTTGCTATTGTTCTATTGACTTTGACAAAATGAAACACGAAATGAAGCTCCTTTGAAGTACTTCAGTAAATATTTCATTTATTGGATAAGTAATTGAAATTCCTGGGCGTAATATAAATTAAATTCCTGCTTATATCTACAGGCTCTTTATCTTTACTTGCGCAGTTGATTGACTTCGACATTAATCGTAAATTATCTACTGAGCAGCTATTAAAAATATTTCTGAAAAACAGCTGGTTAAAACAATAGACACGCCAAAATAAAAAAATCCTAAATTTCATAATTTTGGTGTTATCGAGCCTTTGATTCGTTTAGATTGAAAAAAAAAAAAAAGAGATAATAAATACTTATTGCTTTGAAATTATTCCTTTGGAAGTTGACACGTTTTCTATTATTTGCTATTATTAAATGCCACTTAAATTGTGTAATTTCCGTAATTTCAGATCTTTTAGCCCAGTTATAGAGGGTGTTTCGTATACTCACCAGCATATTAGTGTCACTGTCAGGACAGGGAGCAGCTGCGCATTCACAAAGAGCGCCACCAGTGCGCTCCGTACAAACTGCGCCGAAATAGCAAGAAAGCTCCGCGCACGAATCTACCACCCCACCAGTTTCAGCTACGAGAAAATGGTACAATTTTATTCAAACATGTTTAAGACTTTGACATTAAATACGAAGTTATCAAGGTCTTAAACATGTTTGAATAAAATAATTTAAATGCTCCTAAAGTTGTATTTTTGGTGGATAAAAAATAGAACATTTGAACAACCCACAGACTCAGAATTTTATTTACATTGTACCTTTTTTATTTTATCATAAAAAAATCTTAAAAATATAACCCTAATACGAATATTAGACATGAATTCATGAAAAATGTAAGTGTATACTTGACAAGGGTCAGGTAATCAGGTCAACCCTCGAGCAATGCTGCCGGAAATAAAAATAGAGTGAATATAGCCGATTTGAATTGAGGGAGACTTACGATCAGAGCAGCCGTTTGGACCCAACCGACGTCGATGGTCCGCGCAAACCGTACATTTCTGACCTTGCACTCCTGGTCTACAAACACATCGGCCAGTCATTTGTTCACAATCTTCTCTCACTGAGCCAAATGCTGAACATCCGCACGCTAAAAGTACAAAACTTGATTAATTTATATTCCGACACTGACATGTAATCAAATCACGAATCAACACTGATAAGTGATGAAACTGTGTTTATTTCGAAATTTAATTATAAACTCTGTCAAAATAATAAGCGACAGTGAAACTTTAGAAACACTATTGTGGTGACAATTAATAAATGAGACAATTCATTTTATTGTTGAATACGCACGGATACAGCCGGTGTGGCCAATGCCAATGCGCGGTAGGCCCCAGTAGCCGGGTTCGCAGCGGTCGCACTTGAGACCACCGACACCAGGCCGACAGACACACTGGCCGCTTTCATCGCATCGATCCGACACTGATCCCAGCCGATTGCAACCGCAAGTCGAACTCGTAATTGGACAACCCTCCTCGTTAGGGCCAGTGGCTGCGGTCAACCCATCCGAACAACAACCGTACGGCCCGTCAGAACAGTGAACCATCTTCTTTTCTTCGGACTGTTTTGTATCATCTATTAAAGTATAAACAAAGCAAAATGTCAAGTTCTACTAGTTCTGTCTGTTAATTTTTCTCTTTGTTTTACTTCGACAATTCAAAATAGTTTCAGTATATGATGCTAGCGTGATTCTTAGCAATTTAGTTGTGGTGCCGTGTACTGTTAGTATCTTCACCGTTGCAAATCATCAGTAAGTATTCATAGTTATGAATGCAAGCATGATATCAGTTATTTTATTACCGTATGAGTATAACTTATGACATAATAACAGAGTTCTGCACGGAACAAAATTAATTTTCACGTAACTGCGAAGATAGACTCAAGTTTGTTTGACGTCTCTGTGTAATTATTAATTTCCATAATTGCTTTTAAATTAAATTCAAAGGTTCTCTGAGATGGTAATTTACTCACTTTTAGGACAACATCGGGCCGCTGCCAAAGTGATATGGCAGTAGCTGCCGACGGGACAGTCTTGACGATGTGGACCGTTTCCACAATCTAGTTCGAGACCCGTTGTCGCATCAACCATTGCCTTATTGTTACCACAAGGCCTCACTTCCATACCTGCGGTAAGACATTTCATTTGCGAAACTGAACTATAGAAACCACATTTTACTACATATTGCAGACAACATTACTTTCAGGAAATTGACAACGAGATAAAGTATAAAATACTACATAAAATGTTAGTAGTCATGCACAAACCTTTACAAAGATCCAAAGGCCGCAACCTAAGCTCGAGTTGTTTTTGACAGCCCTCTTTCCGCATAGCGCACATGCTTGGATACAGTCTGAAGTCGGATGCACAGACGGGGAAGTATTCGTCATCGAGAGGGCACTCGAAGAGACAAGAGCAGCGTGGGTATCCATCGGAGCCCACTTCGCAACTGGCCCCAAAGTCACAACGTATGTCGCGGCAAGCCCCAGGGCCCTCTGTGCCCTCATCTGTCGCTCCAGAGGAATCCGTAGACCCTTCCTCCGCCTCTGTTGTGGTCATCGCGGTCGTAGCTAACCCCCCACCCAAATATTTGCGTGTTAGTCCAGCGATAAAGCGGAAAGTTAGTTAATTGATCGAGGATGGGTCGCTTTATTGGAATTACTGCTAACAATTCGGTTGATGACGGTCCGTTGGTAAATATTTTGACTGCGGCCGTCGTCGACTTTTATGGATAAGAGTATTATGACAGTGAATACAATTATTTTAGTACATACTTTATTTGATTAATGATGCATATTACGTTACGTTAATGGGAATGATAGAAAATGAATTGAACAAAATGTGGTAAACTATGTTAAAATACTTACTCATGGCGATTGGTGGAACCACGGCAAGTCGATCTTTACAATCTCCATAGAAAATGACATGTAGGGTGGCTGGTGGAGGAAGTCTGCAAGCTGTTTTCTGCAGTTCACATTCGTTGGGATATGTCTGCATGGAACTGCCGCAGACAGGTTCTCGAGCTGCTCCCGTGCAGTCCGTGGGACAAATGCATTCGCCACCCGAGCAGTGGGCCCCAAACGAACATTTTACGCCTACGCAAAGCGCTGAAACAACGTGACAACATTACTCACGTATATACTTTACGTATAAAATTACATAACTAATTTCGTTTCCAAAGGTACTTTCAAGAAGCAAAGTCGTTACTGGTTAAATAATATGAACAAAAGCTATTTGTTACGAGCGTCTCTAACTCATATCATAATAGTGGTGAGAGTTTTATTTCATCTACAAACCGCGGGTTACGACCGTAAGCACCCGGCTAAGTTTTCTGAGTAACGAATGGCTGAACAGATAATGTCATTTTGTTGGACATTGCGAGCTTTCCATCGCTTCGTCTCTTTCCTCCTTAGCGAAAAATTGGCCTTTCTCAGTCGCACAATGAGGAACAAGAGAAGACATCCGTGCAAATTTAATAACGATTGTTTACCACTTTCCCGCAAAATGAAAGCCTTGTGAATGCGGCCGATTAGTGCCGGCCGAGGAAATAAATTAGATTTTGCAAAGATTTCGAAAATTACTCTGGATTGCGGTAGCTACATTTGAGTTTGCATCGATATTAAAATCTTTTTTCTTTTTGATTATTCGTGCGTAAATAAATCAAGAAAAGGCTCAAATTTTTGGTTAGTATTTACAGTGAAAGTTTCATATTTATCGTAAGTAAAAGGTTTGAAGTTTTAAGATTTAAGCGAAAATTTACAGGCTGTTTATGTTACATACGTTATATACTTACGTATTAAATACTTTTGAATGTTCTTTTACTAATTCAGGGAGCAAAATGGATAGTATTGCTTGGGCCGCCTACGGATCACTCCGTAACGTCATAGCCGTAGCTCTTTGCTACGGCAGCGTAGCAAATACAAAAGGCACGTGTTAATTTTTACGTAGAAGTTTTGTAAAACTTCAATAACTAATTATTAAGTTTTCATTAAAAGTTACAATTCTGATTCATATATTGCATTAAAAAGTAAACTACGATACAAAAAAAGGAGATTGCTTGTAAGATGTAGTTCAACAAAATGTAAGATGCGGTTTGATTTGGTACCGCCAAAGTGAGATTACGTAAATAAACCTTTGTGACGTGCATTGCCTAGTTGGTTCGTGGTTAAACGGAGTGTATTCTGTTGTACGCTACAATAGATTTTAAACTTAATTATACACGGTAGGTTGGTTCAATTAGTGTAGTGGTATGAACAAGGTGCCGCGGTTTCGCTTGAGGGATTTTGTTTAATGAAGTGTAGCTTAAATACTCTTTAAGGAGTTGTATGTTATTATTGACGAGCTTCAGCTTCAGATGAAAATCTCCACATTTTATGGACTGCAGCGAAATCTGGCTGCAGTAATGATAATCATGACGTAGTAATTACGGTAGTATGGATACAGGCAAACCTAAGCATTACCCTCTTCAAAATAATTCAAAGCTTGAATTAAAAAGTTCGCACTGAGCCTTATTGTCTTAATTTAGGGTAGAGTCAAATCTTTCGGAAGCAAAATATCTGTATGAGACCAATGCTTGTTAACTCTTTTATTCATATAAATGCACAATTCCTACTTTATGTTACAAAATTCCATCATTTCCGCAACTCTATTCGGTTCAGGAAGTATTTTACCGAAGTTTCTTCAACAACCATTATAGCGTAGAGTTAAGTAGGCGTGATTATCTTTGAATTGAACGGGGCCGATAGAATTTATTCGCATCATTTCGTGCTGTTAAACATTTTAAGGGTTAATGGAGGGTTGTTCCCAAATACTGCTCTTGGCTAGGTGGCTAGGTAGCGATTAGTTGCCGGTATATCGGACTGCTAACTACATATATTTTTTGCATCAAGCACATAAGCATAAGTTGCCCCCCTAAGTGTCGAGCCGTCCTATACGACTCTTTTTATTCTTATTTGCACTATAAAAATAGCTAACCCTAATTAGATTACTAAAACTATCATGAGACATTGTTCACTGTAATTAAAGAGTCATGACTTTTATTTTGTTAACTTTCGACATAATATTAATTTTAGTAAAGAGTAGATCAATTAATTATAGCTTGAATTGAGTACATTACAGAAATAGTAAACTAGAACAGCAATGAGGGCAATTACTCGTATATATATAGATTTTCTTCTGGCCGTTCTTCTCCACAGAGGGCGTACACTGGTAGTGAACGTGCCATCCATGATAGCTTTGACGTCGAAAAATGATTTGTAAAAATCTTAATTCGAATAAAAAATTTTGACTTTGACTTGACTTTGACTTTGATACGTTATAACTTTATACGCATCGCCTCTTGTTTCTACAATCTAATGTAAAATTAAAGGCCATAAATTATTGGTGAAACTGGGAAAAGTCTGAAGCACTCACTGAAAATACTGTAACATTGGAATGAGTCGAGTTCCACGAAAGTTGGTTATAAAGTAGTTAATTAATGATTTTGTGGTCAAAGTGCGGAATTTAAAGCTGATACTTGGAAACAAAGGGAAACATTTACCTTCTTTTTAAAAGGGCAAGTAATTTTAATTGATATGATTGACCGATACACTTTATTATCTTACCATTTTTAGTTTTGTAAGGACGTTTTACAGCAGTTATCGACTATAGCCTACAAAAATATGAATCAATACTTTGAAACTAATTAACTACGTCTTATGAATACTACGCAGTAGAAACTTTAACAGTGATCAAGACAATACTGTGTTTTTATACATTTTTAGTAACAAAATTGTAAGTACTTAACTAAACGAGAATATTTTTTTTTATATAAAAAATGTCTTTTGACATTTAATTTGCTATCAACATTTTTTGTAAAATATATTATATATTAGTTACTCTCATAACTAAAAATATTTATGCGATTTCTCGCTAGACCTGTTATTAAAAGACAAACCTAACAATCAATAAAAGAGATTGGGCAAATTGGTCCAAAAATTAAAAACGTCCACCCCCAGAGTAGACACATAGCACGTTTGAAAGAGCGTTAAAAATGGAACATTTCATTATATGGAACCGAAAAAATCGCACCCTATAAAAATGAGATATTCAGGTTTATAAAACTATTTGACGATTTCCGCGTAAATAAGGCCGCCCCCACAATAGCCACATAGCACATTTGAAAGAGTGTAACATGCGTAACATTTCATTATATGGGATCGAAAAAAACGCACCCTATTAAAATGAGATATTCAGGTTTGTATAACTTTTAGTCAAATTCCGCTCAATTAAGGCTGCCCCCACAATAGCCACATAGCACATTTAAAAGAGTGTAACATGCGTAACATTTCATTATATGGGACCAAAAAATCGCACCCTATAAAAATGTGATATTCAGGTTTATTATTTGACGATTTTCGCGTAAATAACGCCGCCCCCACAATAGCCACATAGCACATTTGGAAGAGTGTGACATGCGTAACATTTCATTATATGGGACCGAAAAAATCGCACCCTATAAAAATGAGATATTCAGGTTTGTATAACTTTTAGTAAAATTCCGCTTAATTAAGGCCGCCCCCACAATAGCCACATAGCACATTTGGAAGAGTATAACATGCGTAACATTTCATTATATGGGACCGAAAAAATCGCACCCTATAAAAATGAGATATTCAGGTTTGTATAACTTTTAGTAAAATTCCGCTTAAATAAAGCCGCCCCCACACTAGCCATATAACACATTCAAAAGAGTGAGACATGCGTAACATTTCAATACATTGGACTGAAAATATCGCACCCTATGAAAATGAGATATTCAGGTTTGTAAAACTTTTAGTAAAATTCCGCTTAATTAAAGTCGCCCCCACAATAGCCACATAGCACATTTGAAAGAGTGTAACATGCGTAACATTTCACTATATAGGAACGAAAAAATCGCACCCTATAAAAATGAGATATTCAGGTTTATAAAACTTTTTGACAATTTCCGCGTAAATAAGGCTGCCCCCACAATAAGCCACATAGCACTATTAAAAGAGTGTAACATGCGTAACATTTCATTATATCGGATCGAAAAAAATCGCACCCTATAAAAATGAGATATTCAGCTTTGTATAACTTTTAGTCAAATTCCGCTTAAATATCTCATTTTCATAGGGTGCGATTTTTTCAATCCTGTATAATGAAATGTTACGCATGTCTCACTCTTCCAAATGTGTTATGTGGCTAGTGTGGGGGCGGCTTTATTTAAGCGGAATTTGACAAAAAGTTTTTAAAACTTGAATATCTTTTTTTATAGGGTGCGATTTTTTCGGTCCCATATAATGAAATGTTACACATGTTACACTCTTCCAAATGTATTATGTGGCTATTGTAAGGGTGGCTTTATTTACGCGGGAATCGTCAAATAGTTTTATAAACCTGAATATCTAATTTTCATAGGGTGCGATTTTTTCAGTCCTGTATAATGAAATGTTACGCATGTCTCACTCTTCCAAATGTGTTATGTGGCTAGTGTGGGGGCGGCTTTATTTAAGCGGAATTTGACAAAAAGTTCTTAAAACCTGAATATCTCTTTTTTATGGGGTGCGCTTTTTTCGGTCCCATATAATGAAATGTTACGCATATTACATTCTTTCAAATGTGCTATGTGGTATTGTGGGGGCGGCCTTATTAAAGCGGAATTTTACTAAAAGTTATTTAAACCTGAATATCTCATTTATATAGGGTGCGATTTTTTCGGTCCCATATAATGAATTGTTACGCATGTTACACTCTTCCAAATGTGTTATGCAGAAATTTTAGGGGCAGCCTTGTTTACGTGGAATTTGACAAAAAGTTTTAAAAACCTGAATATCTCATTTTCATAGGGTGCGATTTTTTCGGTCATGTATAATGAAATGTTATGCACGTTACACTCTTCCAAATGTGCTATTTGGCTATTGTGGGGGCGGCCTTATTTAAGCGGAATTTGACTAAAAGTTATACAAAGCTGAATATCTCATTTTTATAGGGTGCGATTTTTTCGATCCGATATAATGAAATGTTACGCATGTTACACTCTTTTAAATGTACTATGTGGCTATTGTGGGGGCAGCCTTATTTACGCGGAAATTGTCAAAAAGTTTTATAAACCTGAATATCTCATTTTTATAGCGTGCGATTTTTTCGGTCCCATATAATGAAACGTTACGCACGTTACATTCTTCCAAATGTGCTATGTGGCTATTGTGGGGGTGGCCTTATTTAAGCAGAATTTGACAAAAAGTTTTAAAAACCTGAATATCTCATTTTCATAGGGTGCGATTTTTTTGGTCCCATATTATGAAATGTTACGCATGTTACACTCTTCCAAATGTGCTATGAGGCTATTGTGGGGGCGGCCTTATTTACGCGGAAATTGTCAAAAAGTTTTATTAACCTGAATATCTCATTTTTATAGGGTGCGATTTTTTCGGTCCCATGTAATGAAATGTTACGCATATTACATTCTTTCAAATGTGCTATGTGGCTATTGTGGGGGCGGCCTTATTTAAGCGGAATTTGACTAAAAGTTATACAAAGCTGAATATCTCATTTTTATAGGGTGCGATTTTTTCGGGCCCATATAATGAAATGTTACGCATGTTACATTCTTTCAAATGTGCTATGTGGCTATTGTGGATGCGGCCTTGTTTACGTGGAATTTGATAAAAAGTTTTAAAAACTTGATTATCTCATTTTCATAGGGTGGGATTTTTTTGGTCCCATATAATGAAATGTTACGCATGTAACACTCTTTCAAATGTGCTATGTGGCTATTGTGGGGGCGGCCTTATTTACTCAGAAATTATCAAAAATGATTTTAATATTGTAATTTTTATAGGGTGAAGTATCCATGTTAATTGATTAAAATGAAAAATTCACATAACTTCGTTTTTTATTTAATTACATTTTCTTCAAAAATCCTAAAATAGAGAAAAAAAAATATTTTTTATTTGTGCTATATCACACTAACAACAGATTAGATTTCAAATATAGTTAACACACATTATAATTAGGATGCATTAAGTCATTTGGCAGTAGAGTTAATTTTGGACCGATGCCCTTTGATTTCTGCCCACTCTCCTTTACCTTTATAAATTTACCTAATCAAAGATTTGTAAATACCTCTACATCTTAGTTATTTTGCATATTTCTCTAAAGGATCAATTTGTATAATTGACGAATATCACACTCCCACACTTTAATATTATAAATTCTTACTAATATTATACACGCGAAAGTTTGTAAGTATGGATGTATGGATGGATGTTTGTTACTCTTTCACGCAAAAACTCTGAACAGATTGGGATGAAATTTGGAATAGAGATAGTTTGTACCCTGGATTAACACATAGAATATTTTTTACGGGAAAAAGTCTTATTCCCACGGGAAAATCTTTCACAACGCGAGCGTAGCCGCGGGCAGAACGCTAGTGTGAAAATATAATTTGGATGTTTGGATGTTTGTTCCGCCTTCACGTTTAAAGTACTCAACGGATTTAGATGAATTTTGGAATGGAGATAGTTTGTAACCCGGATTGATACACAGAATACTTTTTACGAGAAAAAGTCTTATTTCCTTGTAAATATCTTTAACATCATGAGCGAAGCCGCAGGAGGACTGCTATTTTGATAATAAATCAGATCTACACGGACCTCACTCGCAACAACAAGTTGTATCATTTCAATCCTCTCCCTGACTGATTTAAGTCAAGTAAAAAATTCCTTGTAACTCCTTGTACCCCTTGTGCAAGTTTTTTGGAGTTTTACGTGAGTCATAAGCATAATACACACATCAGGAATATCCAATGAGTCATGTGACTCACGATATAGCTTATTTCAAAAGGGTAGCTCCGAAAAAAGCCATGAAACTGACGAAATTTATTGCACCGAAACACGTTACACAGTGCATATAATGGAAAGAAGGTCGTATGCATAGAGGTATCATAATCCACACGCGTACTATAACATTATGCAGTTTCAAGAAAATCAACATGATTATAATTATGATACACGATTTATGTTGTTATTTACGCGATTCTTGACGATATCTAACAGATTTAACGAAAGTAAATCTAATAAGTAGCAGGAGAGTAGAGTCGGCAGAGTAGAATACATTTGTCACCAACCCCTACTCTTCCCATATGTGTCGTAAGAGGCGACTTAGGGACTACACATTGAAGAGGGAACGGGCAGCAGCGCTCTCTGATACAGTAACCTTTTAATCTGCGATCTCCAACCCGCCTGCCAAGCGTGGAGATTATGTCAAAACCCTCCACTTAGGTGGAGGAGGCTCACAGTCCAGCAGTGATCTGTAACGGGCCGTTGATCTTTTTGATTTTGAAATCTAATAATCTGAACATAAAATCAATCAAAGTAAACCATTAACTTTATGAATAATCCAACCTTTGAATATGGAGGTTAAAAAATACATTATGTCTTGTTAAGATTAATTTTAAGCGTTAACTTTAACAAAGATAGTCTATTTCTAAACCTCCAATCCAGCATTAATTCACTAACCACTGGAAATGTATGCTGTGATCGATCGATTCCTAATATTTGAAATACAAATAGGAAGGCCTATAGCAGGCGTAGACATAATTGGTACTCACCGCAGTCGCCCCGATAGGCTGTCCGCAGGTCAGTTTGCGACCGACAAGCCGTCGAGTCCAGCTCGCATTGCGAAGGATATGTTTGACCATCCGTGCCGCAGACCACGCCTGTTTCCTGAACAATAATTACATAATTTAGTGTCTTCTTTTGTTTGCCAACTTTTAACACATACAACATTATTAATATTCCTAAACGTAACATAATTTCCTACAGTTTTTAATTGTTATTAAGTTGCTACGTAAATAGTTACTACAAAGTTCTTTAGTAGAATAGAAGATTCAGTCATTAATATTGTCTTTAACCATGAATAGAATAGCTTAAAATAACATTTCAAATTGGAGCTAGCCGTCAGAAAACATTAATGAAAATTATTATTCATAGAAACCTAATAATCTGAGGTTTGGATTTCATTTAATCAATGTTACTTGATTCTCTCAATTCGATAAAAGAAGAAAATTACGAATGGCGTAATGAAGTTCAGAGGAATGAATTTCAATGAGCAGATAAAAGGATACTCAAAGCTATGTTATTTTAAAGCCAGTTATTATCTGGTTTCATGAGATAAATTTAAATCCTTTAAAGTATCAAAGTATTTATTATTTCGATTCATTTCATAGGAACGAATTGAGTTTGCAGATCGTATTTATTGAGGTAAGGTTGAAAAGGTGGTTTTACTCAAATAATGTTTTGTTGGCACTGTCAAAAAAGGTTGTTTTTTCTCAAAATTAAATAACGTTTTGTTAACATTTTATACCCAAAGAGTGAATAAAAAAAATATGTATGTAAGAATTAATATTGTACCTATTATTTTGAAATGTAAATACCTACTTACCTCTTATTTATAATTTGTACCAATTATCCTAGCCACGAAAGTTGTTTGATTGTCAGATATTTTCAACTAAGAACTTATTATTTTGCTTCTTCGGTTATTATGGTTATGTAGTAGAAGTTGAACGCAATCTTAAACTTTTAACTATTAAAATAAACAAACCTGCGCGTCAGTGCAGTTGCGATTACAAAGGCAGACAGGTCGTCCTGTGTTTGGGTCCACACTGCAATCTCCTCCACCTTGACACATGATATCCGCACACGTTTCTGTGAACAAAACATGGAAGTTTTATTTTATGAATGATCAGTTTTTTTACGATTTTCTAACTATGGTTATGTGTTAGCTGTGAAAACAACTCATCTTCGGTTTGTCGAAAGCCGTTTGCTGTGAGCCGTTAATTTCGGAAGTGGCTACATACATTTTCATATAAACGGAAACTGTCGCGCGCGCTTCGTCTGTTGTCGGTTACCTTTGGTCTGTCGTTAACCGTCAGCCGTTGGCAGTCTCTCGCGACACACGAAACTCTACCCAAACCACTCTCCTTCCAAACCCCGATTAGCAATGTTTACCACCTGGACCAGTATAGGGTTCGTCAGCAGCAAAACAGTTAGCTGCCCTTGACAATTTTGTTCAGCTACGTGACCACGTGTAACTGCAATGTAAGCATTCTACAAATGTTTATTACGACTATATAATACAAACTCCACTAGTACTACTACTGTGGCCCAGCAGCCGCCACAAGCTGCGGAGCACCACACGAAGAGTGTTGTAGAGGGTTATGTGGCAATAACCAGGGCACAGTCCGAAGAAAAGAAGGTATTTATATATTATATAACTGTCAATGAAAAAAGTAGAGAATAGAAGAAAAGCTTTAGGAATGTACTATCGGAGATCAGGACATGAAGTGAAGAATTTAGCAGAAAAAAGACAAAATCGAAACGTAAGAAATCTAAATTTGAAAATGAATTTAAAATTAAAGATAAACTGCCAGCAAGAAAGGTTGCCAGTCATAAAACAGGAAAGAGGACGAATGCTAGTTACACTACTACCACTGTATATAGCATAGTGGTACTATGGTATTTTGTACTTAAAATTTTGAACATAGTTTATTCAGCGAATCACCTGCTGAAATAAATTAATTGTGAAGCCCGCTCATCAATCCGTGTCCATTCCGATTTCCTATTGAAGCGGTTTTAATCTCTAATTGGCATTTCAGCGGTAACTGTAAACGATAGATTTTCCAATAATTTATTAACCCTTCTCATTCGGTAAGCAATATTAATGGCCATCGCAACACGTCAACGCAGATTTTTTATAAATAATTGGTCTGCGGTTAATATCATTGGGTGTCAGTAAAATTGATATTTTGTTTTTTTTTTTTATATATAAATTAAGATTAAACTCTTGACCTCCATCTAGCCCGAAGGAGAGATGAGGCCTACGCTGGAGCGAGTTTACTCATGAGAAGCCTATGCACTCGCACTTTGAAGAGGTTAGGGTTGTATGCATTCGGAAATACAGAGGCCGGCAGGGCATTCCATTCCTTGGCTGTGCGCATTATAAAGGAGGAACCGAAACGAGTAGTTCGAATGCTGGGGATATTGACAAGATAGGGGTGGTAGCCAGCAGTTTGCCTTGTATTCCGATGAAAGAAAGGAGACGGTGGTATGAGGATGTGAAGTTCATGGGCACACTCAGTCAAGTAGAGTCTATAGAGTGTTTTATAAAACACCGACAGGCAAGCAACTTTTCGACGGTGACTAAGACTCTGGAGTTTGGTAGCAACCAGCTTGTCATCACCAATCAAACGTTTGGCTCTGCGTTCAATCGAGTCGAGAGCGGCAAGTTGATATTTGGCTGAGCCTTCCCACAGATGACAAGATCGGACCTGAGCTTTGTACAACATTAATTTCGTTATTTTGACTATTTTTTTTTTTCGTTTGTCATCTCATCATGTATCTACAAAATTGTTATAAAACTTATTTTACGTCAATGAATGAATCAATTGTTTCATAGCATTCGTAACGGACCTATAAAAAGATATGTAGAAAAAAGCAACGATGTCCAAGGTATATATTAAAAAGCGTCTTTTATAGAGAAACCTTGCAAAAAACTCAAAGCACATTTTATAATAAAGAGCTCTAAATATTTTCCTTACAAAAATATCTTTACCGCAAAACAATTTTACGCGTCTTTTATTGTCAATTTCATAAGAGGAAAAGATATTCATCTCATCACTGGAAATTGATAGCAATTTCTTTTTTCTTGTAAGGTATTTTCATTTATTTATTTGATCAATGTGGCAATAAAGTTTTTCATGAAACGACTAGTAAAAATAAAGCACCAGCAAATGTTAAAATACCTTTTATATTAAAATAAAATCAATGCTATGTATTTTCATAAAATATATTAAAAAGGTTCTTGAAAATATAATTCACGTTTTGGAATTTGTTAATATTTTATTTATTTACCTTACCTTACAGCAGTCACTGTTTTCTTTTCATCAACTTAAAATCTAAAGAATTGTATATCAAAGATTCTCGTCAGATACTCACGACAAGTCCCATTGTAATGAACTTTAAGTTCCCCTTCCTTGATGCCTTCTTGACACGCGTGCATCCTCATCTTGCACTCGCTGCCGTAAGTGTTATGATCGGATGCGCAAACCGGCGCAAGAGTCGCGTCGCAGACTGGACATGCACATTGCGCGGCGCCCCCGCGAGAAATACATGCGCCGCCCCAAGGGCAAGTAGCGCGGGCGCAGGGGTTTTCGTCACCTGTGATCAATTCATTACATCTAAAAATATGCATGTTATGCATATGCATAAAAATATATTTTTCATCTCTCATGCTCTGAAAGTAGTTCTATAATGACCCAAAGAAAGGATGTAAGTCCAAATTCGAACCTTTCTTTTTACTATTTGTATAAAAAAATTGCACACTGTAAACGGCAAAGGAATAGACAGTCTAGATACAATTATTCAGTCTACAATTATTTTTATTTCAATAAAAAATTAAAGATCAATACGAAATTGATGTATTTACTACAAAATATCAAAAAATGATGTCATAATTTTTAATAAACCATTAATTTTTTGTCAAAAATGTTTGGCTAGCTGGCAAGAAACGATCGCTTTCACCCCTTGGTAAGCGATCTACTATTTTTTATTGTAGCTTTAAAAATGTCTTTAAAAATCAAAACTTGCTGAAATTTTTAAGAAAACAAAAACTAAAAACGTTAAAAGAAGTGTCACTTTTGCACCTAAATGTCAAGTACCTATTATAGCCTTTACTTGTGGTCTAAAATAAAAAATAGGGCGATATTCATTTTATCATATCCCAAATATATCTATTGCTATTCGTTATCATTGCTTCGCTTAGCACAGTCATGTCTAACAGCACAACTCACCACAAGAGCCAACGTACGACATCCTGACGTCCTTGTTATCGAGACAAGACGCACGGTCCAGAGCGCAAGGGCTATCGTAGGTGCGGCCGTCGGTGCCGCAGACTGGCCGCACTGCCGCCTCGCAATCAGGACCGCAACCGCACATGGCCACACCCCGGCCGTCCAGTGTGCAGCGCTCCCGCATGCCGCACTTTACAGACTCACATGGGTGTTGCGCTACACAAAAGAAAAATTCCACTTTACTTTTTGCAATAAAATAATATATTTTTAAAATTTTTTAGTTGCTCATCATTTTATACAACCCATTTAAAACTGCTAGTGTTTTTTTATAACTTTTAAAATGTTTGAATTGCATTCTAAAAGTCTAGACTAAAGAAGAAAACAAGTTTGAGTAGTGATTACGACAATATCTCCGTATCATGAAAATGAAAAGCATAGAAGCATCAAAACTTACCTACCTACTTGTTACTCAATTGAATTATTTATGTAATACATTACATAATCAAAATAATGACCATTTTGTTCAGTACGTAGACAATCAAAGGCGCATAAACAAGGTTGTGTTATTGAAAACATGGATCCGGAGACAGACGTTTAGGATCAATTTTCATAAATGGTTTATTCATAAGTAAACGTGATAACGTAATGGTATGAACGTAGAGTACCACAATATTATTTCAAGGCTATAAACTTGGAAAATGAAGCTTTAACAGCCCCTGATCCAAACAATCCCCTCCGGCAAAATGTGTTGTTTTAAAGTAATTTAGCAGTGTCAATCAATACATAAGTTTTTATTTGGTGTTAGACTGATTTTCTATTGTAACTTATGTTGAAAACTGCAAACATAAAGACAAGTATTTCACTACAGATTACCGAAATCTTTTTATTAATAAATAACCGTATAACTTGTAATCAGGTCGGCCCTCATCATGTTTTTTGTAAATATTCTTCCCAATCGAAAATTCGATGGATTGTTCAGACTTAATACATAAAATGGCTCTCCTATTTCCGATGGAGGGCGAGGTTTAGACTTCATAATAATAAATCTTATTAAGACATAAGTGATTCTCAGGGTTTTACCTGAATGTCATAATTTTACACACTGTCTGTCTGACTTTTTCTATCGACTCGTTGGTAAACCTGCTTACCTGATGCACACTCTCCTCTGTAGGCTATTGTCAGTTGCTGTCTCGTTCGGCAGGATTCTCTTCTCAAAGCGCACTCGCTAGGGTAATCCCTGTAGTCGGAGCCGCAGACTGCTGAGCCGGGTTTTACGACCAGGTCACACGGCGGCCCGCATCTGCATACCGGCATGCGCACTTCGTTCAGCTGGCAAAAACCGCCGTCAGGACATTCGTGTTCCGCACATGGATCTATGTAAAGAAAAGAAGAAATTATTTATCTTAAATATACTAAACACATGTCAGGCCTAATAAGGCGTGTGTATTTTGTACGAAGCAAATATTTCATCAGATTAGAGTTAGGGCATTAACAGTTAAGGCGGGGTTATGTGGAAATACCGCCTATAGTCGCTTTTGACGATCAAATACTAGCACTTCTACTGATGCTATAAATGTAAAAAAATATGCTAAAAGAATATATCCTTAATTAAATTTTAAGACAAGTAGTAATTTAAAATACATTATAATGATTTATAAATAAGAAGCACAAGTTTAAAAAAAAAGCAGCATAAATATTTTTTGACGTCCTTGATCTCGTAACTTAAAGCAATAACCATATTTTTTTTCCTTGCCTATTATTGACTTAGATTTTAAATCGATTACGTTTTTCATAAAGTGCCGTTTTCTGTTAATAAGCTAAAGAGTTCAAGAAAAACGAGTTTTTCGCACGATTCCTGCGCAGTGTCACACGTAACCACTGCGAAGCATCGCACGCTAAACGTTAATTCAGTAATGTTTCGGTTGAACTTTCAACTAAAGCGCGTTGAGTTGCTAATTTTTGGCATAACCCAACCTTAAGTTCATATCACTAGGTACTTAATAAAATGCACCGCTTTGAGATGTAACTTCCTTATGAGAATTAAAAATTGCGTAAAGTACCTAACTAGGTAAATAAATACTTTGTAATATTTTAGTACTTTCTTATTCTCATGAATTGTTTTAGAAAGTACAGCCTAAAACATGTCATACCAATTTGAATTGTTTTTCTTTTTTTTCGAATGGAACTGAACGCATTAAAATAAATAAAGCCATGCTGTGGGCAAAACTAGTAATTAGTACTCAACCGCGCTATCCACCACCCTTCCTTAAGGCTATTACACACATACCGGCGGCACAGCCCGCCGGCTTTTGCAGAACGACACGTGCCGACATACAGTTATAGCTTTGTAAGCCACCGGGCCCACTGCGGCTTGGCCGGCGGCGTGCCCGGTGGCCTTTAGTCCCTCCTACGTTTCACTCAAACCGTTTGATGACTCCGCCGTCTGTTATTTAATTCAGTGTACTTAACATCTGATTTTTTTTTTATCATTATCCATTATTAATCATAAATTTTTTGCTCAATGCTATTAGTTGAGAAATGGATTGCATACGAGTGTATCTTATAAAAACACGTCAATGGAGACAGATCCTTGGATTTTGTCCAGCAATGAACGTTTTTCGACTGAAATGTATTTATTTTAGTACTTGTATTTTGATCTAGCACAATCGACGAAACACTTGTGTTTGCCTTGTGTCTGGTTGTTGTTTATCTATGTAAGTATGTATTTATCTATTTATGTATTGTATATCAGCTGTTTGGTACCCATAGAACAAGCTCTGCTTAGTTTGGGATCATATGGCCGTGTGTGAAGATGTCCCAACATATTTATTTTATATAAAAAAAACTTTATCTTTTTTATTAAAAAACAATTAAGGACCTTATGAAAATCTACTTTATTACTCAAAGAACATTTTTCCTCTGAATGATAAAACTGACTGAGAGACAAGAAATAAAACAATTTAATAAAAGGACAAATGCGAACTAGTCAGTAAACAGAATTTCACAAAGGACGTAGGAATGTGCGGGCTTCGGTCTTGTACAAATTCAGTTCCAATCGAATGTTCCAAGACAAGTTCTCTGAAAAGGGTTGGCATACGTACCTACGTACGTTTGCTATCTAAAACGTAGCAAACGAATCAAGACTAGTTACCAACGTTCGAGCAAAAAAGGCACCCCTATTTTGTATGAAGAAAATATTTCATCCGATTAGAGTTTGGGTAAGTTTCAGGTGCTCAGGCTTCCTGCTCGCAATTTATTACGCCCCATTATTGAGGTTATAGGGACAAAAGATTTATGGGGACTAGGTTCTCCGTTCGGCAAACTCAGTCAACTGAGGAAAGTTTATGACACGTCTTGAACGCAAAGAGTGGATTTAGTAGGATATTACATTCACATATCGAAGGTGAATTGATTTTAACAAATAATATGAGAGAATATTTGGATATTGAAATATATGTCTGACAAGATTCTCCATTATACTATATATACATATAGGTATAATGCTTGGGAGGCCTATCTACACAAGAGAAAAGAAAAAGCTTATAAGGAAATGTGGTCAGGAAATATACCAGACTTTGGGTTACAAAAGATAAAAAATGAAACGTAATTTGTAATTAAAACAAATTACAGTGATTGCTATGGAACTAAAAATTATAAAACTCGTTTTCGTCAAACAAATCACCTTTAAGTTTTACCTACAGAGTACTAATATTTCAGTTTATCTGGACTCTAGTATTTTGTCGATACCGTCTAAATGTTTGTTTATAATTATGCCATTTAGTACCTTCTTTGCCTACACGTTACGATAGACAGTAACTGACATCAGTACTTCATACTGCACAAAACCTACAACGGCAGTTCTCTCAGTATGTTGCAAACATAAAACTAATTCAAAAAACAGCATAATATTGAAATTACGAAACTGAAACACAATCACGAAATCCCTTGGATATTATTAAATATATCAACATTATCCTATATCCTAGTTTGAATTGGAATAAGATGTCGACGTTCGCAAAAACGGAAAAATGCGACAAAAGGACGCTAAATTAGGCAGGTATTGCAAACTATCGGTGTCACAATAGTGAGTTCTTTCCAATAAGGGCATGAAATAAGGTGTGTCATCTTGCCATGCACGTTTTCCTCGGGCCCTAGTGGCGTATTATGAAACACTCTTGTATGTAACGTGTTTTTTATACTGATACTCCGAAAATCCTAGGGATCTTATTATATGTTAAAAAAAAATTGTACTTTTTTTTGTGATTCATGACTTTCATGAAAATATCATCAGATTCAGCATCTCATTTGCTCGGTTTCAAAATAGACATGATAGATATACTGTAACTGTAATTACGTCGTGTGGTGACGGCAGAGTAGAATACATTTGTCACCAACCCCTACTCTTCCCGTGGGTGTCGTAAGAGGTGACTTAGGGACTACACATGGAACAGGGAACGGGCAGCAGCGCTCTCTGATACAGTAACCTTTTAATCTGCGATTTCCAACCCGCCTGCCAAGCGTGGAGATTATGGCAAAACCCTCCACTTAGGTGGAGGAGCCTCATAATTCAGCAGTGGACTGTTAACGGGCCGTTGATTTGATTTGATTTGAACTGTAATTACTTCTATAAAAAAATGGGTTCGTCGATTATCTACAAATATCTCTTATTGTCATAGTTTTTGTTTTTACGATAAGATTGCCATTTTTTCGAATAGTATCTTTGCTTTTTACCTATGGGCATCAAAATACGCTCCCTGGGGTGCGATTTCATTCCGGAGGAGACACGTCATCTTCGGGGCCAAAATGAAATGTTGCCTCCACGTTGACCCTTTTTGTGTCCCGCCTCCATTATCAAGGAGTGACCTTCTCTTAACGAGTTCCTTTTGTACGGCAGAGGTCATTCACGGAGAGAGTAGTAGGCTCAAATAATCTGATATTTATAAGTATGAGAATTTGTTATTTCGAGGCGTTAGTATCTACTTGATTTGAATCGGATCAAACATAAAAACAATGAAAACTACGTGTTTAACATTTTTTTCTAAACGTCAAAAGATTATTTGTTGGAATTAAATACCTAAACTCTGGCCTAGACTAATCTTGAAGAGGTTAATTTGTAGAATATTTAAGTTATTTTTATTTATTAAAACAAAGCCTGTCAGACGTTAATCTTTGATAATCTTAATAAAGTTGGTAAACAATATCAAATTAAAAAAGATCCATCAGACAAGATCTCAAAAGTATTGACTCAGATAAACTGTCCAAATTGTCCAGGGATTAAAACATTATAAAGTTTAGTAAAAAAATGATAAAGGAATGTTTTATGAAGTTGGTCGGCTCGTCCTAGGAGTTGGGGAATTTAAAATTTCCCATCTCATTGAACTAACGTAAATTATGTAAAGCTTGCTGTTATTATAATTATCGTTTATTATGAATGTGAAAATTTGGATGTTTGTTACTCAATACATAAAGGATTTGGAGAAAATTTAGCTCACAGAGAGCTTATATTCTAGATTAACACATAGAATACATTTTTACGGAAAAAAGTCTTATTCAAACAAAACTGTATACAACGTAAGCCCGCGGGCGGACAGTTAGTTCATAATAAGGTCTACGCGTGAAATAACACCAATAGGTAATTATTAAAAGAAAGTACTTACCGCATTTGCCATGATATTTGATGGTAATATTAAGCGAGTTGTCGCAAGCATGCTTGTCAAGGTGGCATGCCGAAGGGTACTCCTTTCCATCGGTGCCACAAACTGGTTTCCTCCTCTGACAATTCCTGGGGCACCGGCACTCTGCACTGCCATAAGCGGTGATGCAGCGAGCGCCTGCTTGACAAGAGACGCTTGAGCACGGATCTGCGGTTTCTGAGGACAAAAGTATAAGTTGAAATACCGAAAAATTCTACTAAGAATAACAAAAAACGGTGTCAATTAAAATAAACTATACAGTCTTGGGCTATACAGCGTAGCGAGCGTAAGAATGTATATGACGAAAAATATGACATCTTATGCGCGTCCTATCACAAGATTGCTACGGCGGCGTTAAACTCTACACCCCTGTGCTACGGTGGCGTAGCAAGCGTTACGATGGATGTGCTAAATGACCTCTCAAGTACCTCATACCAACAAAAAACACACCTCCTTGTTATTTGAAGTTTTATTTATGCCTTAACAGCAAATTGTTTAGATTTTTTTTTACTAGCAAAACTAAACAAGCTTTATGGTTTTATTTTAGCTACCATTTCGAATTTCATAACAAAAACTAAACACTTAAGAAATACAAAACATTTTATCTCGAGGTCGGTTTTCCTTGATAACAAACAGATACATACTATATTATTCTCAAATTCGTTTCTCTAGAGAATAAACCGAGAGTAAGATTCCCGTTTACGACGAGTTTACTGATTTCGTCGACTGCGGAGTTAGAAAGGGAGACGTCTAACGTTTGGAAAGTGCGCTTACCTATACGCCAGCGCTTTACTACATACGTAAGTATTTCTATTGTTCTTCAAGAGCTCATAAACAAACTGGCATTACCCCGTCGAGAGTCGTCTGCGATGTAGCTCCGTACATTTATTTTAGGGTTCCGTCGTCAAAACGTTACACGAAGTCATTGCTTTACTTTATTGGTGCCTCGAAGAGAGAATACATTAAAAGTTAAGAGCCGGAAAATAGAAAGAAAAGTTCAAAATTTATATAAACTCAATAATTTAAGTCGAAGCTTTCATTAATTTTATGCATGAATCTTAGAAGAGTAGGTTGAAGCAACAACTAGGTACTCGTAACTCAATGAATCTGAACTGAAATAAAGCGAATTCGAAACACAGCCAATCAGTAAGATACCCATGACACTACTGGTAGTGCCACGCGGTAGAGCTTAGGGGAAGAAACGGATGTAAGAGGATCGAAGAGTAAAGGGATCGGAAAGAATCAACAGAATAAACCGTAGTAGCCCTGTATAAGACATCACTATCCTACATACATCCTTACTAATATAATAAATAAAAATAACTCTGTTTGTCTGTCTTAAAAGCTTTCACGGATAAACTACTGAAACGATTTCGATGACATTAGTACAAATATAGTTCGGTACCCAAGGACGGAAACGGAACAGGATTAATCAACATAAACAAAGTTATACAGTAAGTAAAGTCGTAAAAATGTGACAAGCCCTTTTAACGTTACAGCAAACAGTCTTGGGTACTGAACGACTAATTTATGGAAGAAAAATAAAACCTAGATTTTCCAGAGTTTAGACCTTTATTAAGACACACAGATCATCTTCGTAACGTCCAATCTGATTAACTCTATCAACGCACAGCCAAGACTAGATACCATCTACAAAATAATTACATTTTTGGACAGCAGGTTTTTCTAATTTGGCAAACGCTCAGAAGGATTGTTTGCGAATTCCTTACCCAAAGAGGGAAAAGGGGGGATTGAAGTTTGTTTTAAAAGGTTTATACCACAGAATTGAAAGATTAAATAACAGTACTAGCATAAGGTATACTAACCACATTCGCCTTCATGCTTGACACGCAGATTGAGACGTCGCTCGCAAGCTTCTTTCCTCAGATTGCAGTGATTGCGGTAGGTTCGGCCAGCAGTAGAGCAGACCGGCGCGTGCGACGACGGGCAGCTCGCCGGGCATGCGCAGTGCGCGCGCCCATCTCCAAGGGACACGCACTCCGCACCCCATCGGCAAAATGTTTTCTCGCACGCTTCTGTGGACAAACAATTAATGAGCTTTCTCAACATTATGAACGTATTTAAAATCCATTTATCTATCAAAATCCGTCTAGTAAGAAATGTTCCGTCAAATCCAACAGGATGCCCGAAAAAGTGTTTCTTATCTTGTGAGGCATATATTATAATGTTTAAAATACTATCTTCTACGTGGGGCATCACACTGAAAGTCTCTGGATCTGGCCACTTAAAATAACGCTAAGGCGCTAAGGTAACAGAAGCCTATTTGAAGGCTTCAAATATGGAACTGGTGACGCATCCGTCTTACAGCCCGGACCTTGCACCCTGCGACTTCTTTTTGTTTCCAAAAACTAAAGACAAACTTACGGCTCCTACACACAGTGCCGCCGGCCAAGCCGCAGTGGGCCTGGTGGCTTACAAAGCTATAACTGTATGGCGCCACGTGTCGTTCGGCAAAAGCCGGCGGGCTGTACCGCCGCCATGTGTGTAGTAGCCTTTAGAGGCACACGTTTTACGAGCCCTGAATCGGCGGTGAATGCGGTTCATGAAACCATTGAAGAGGTCCCTACCAGTCTTTCTTAGGGACTCCCTAAGGAAGACTGGTCCAACTGCTTTGTACAGTGGTTTCAGCGAATGCAAAAATGCATTAATTGCGAGAGAATATACTTTTAAAAACAATAAATGTATCGTAAGTCTTATATCTAGTCATATTTACTAGAATCCAGAAATTTTCAGTATGCCCAACCACAGATTAGGCGTTTGGCATTTTTAACGTATTTCTTTATTTTAAGTTTTTTAAGAGGGACCATACTTATCAATATAATGCTTCAAAAACTAACAGGACTGACAATATAAATGAATTTACACAAATTAAATTAAATGTGAATTATATTTCAGAGCAAGATAGCTCCAGACAAGTGGGAACCTTGAGTGGCGAAATCTTGAGTATTTATTAGAAACACTCTTTGATAACATAGATAGAGTTTCGTATTCTGGACGCCACTTCGAAGTATATAAATATTTAACATAGTATGAATAGCGCTAATACAAAACTCTTCGGATGTAAAAGTCTTTGAGGCAGACGTGACTTTCCAGGAAACTCTGCGAAGAATGTCACAATTTCCAATTTTCTACCTGGGGAGTCGGAGCCGTGACTAAATTATTAAGGGACTAAAATAAGATGCGAACATCCGCCTTGCCACAGCATTGTGTTAGCTCAGGCTTCAGGGATTACCGATCTCTATCATCTAGTTAAAATTCCGGGCACAATTTGTCGGGCTCGAACTCACACAGTGGTTTGGCAAAAGTTAATTTACAATTTTCTTCTCGATTTCAAAGTTAGAAGTGCCGGCGTTGTGGGCATAGGCTTTTGTGAAAAATATAAGCGCAAACAAAAAAAAAGTGTCGCTCTAAAATGTTTTAAGCTTTTGTAAATAGCTTCGAGCACTTCTAAAAAAGTCTTTATTTGGTTGAAATTCTCTTATATTGTTCGTTTTGGTAATATCAGATTCTACTTATTTACTGTTCACTTTTCTGTCTTATTTTTCCTGTTTGTTTGGTTTAAAAAAGAGCATGGTTTGTTTCGATATAATATTTGCGATGAAATGATATGAGAGCGTGATTCTTGCGGGGAGATCTTTAATTTTCCGCATCCTTCCATCACATTCAATCTGATCACATATGCGGGAAGGGAGGGTTCGACTCGTAAAAAAGGTTTCAGCTGCCTCCAGTTACGGTATAATATGAAGCATCTGAAATAAACTTTCCTTCATGTGAAATTAAATTGTGGCCGGATAAAATTTGATCTGCTTCCTAAGGAACGAACCTTACTATTTAATATTAGGTAGGTATTACAATGTTGAAAAGATAATAAAACATATTATTTGTGTGAAGTATCAAAAGTCCAATACCTTAGTAACTTAAGTGTCGCTTAAATTTATTTGATTCAGAATTCACCAAAATGACAAATTGTTTTTATTATTAGATCTCTTCAAAAGGAGGTCAAGTATCAAAATCCAGCTGCGAACTCATTTCCTTGACTTTTGTGTAAAGGCTGTAGACGAATCCGTTTAAGAAAAGAAAGCAGCCGGAAATAACAATTTCGTAAGAAACAAACAAAATGTTAGAACGCGAATCGCTGTAAGAGAAGCCGAGATAAATGGAGACAGGAGGGGAGATAAAAATGACGGCGGATGCTTCGTGAATGGAAGAAAATTAGAAAATTCACCGCGGTGCTTTTTCAGGCGGCGCGGCGCGGGGCGGCGGCGAGAGCGCGAGCTGTTTAAATAATATATATTTAAACATAAATTCCTCCTTGAGGCGGCCCAACATTCTTAAGGCATAACGGAAGCCCTCACATACACATACGCGTACGTTTCGACGGCGCCTAAGTAAACAAAGATAACTACATTTTACAATTAATTTTTTCATAAATGTTGTCTAATTTGCATATACCCTGTAAAAATATAAAAATCTATAATTACTTAAATAAATTAACGTAGACATCTACATGGTAGCGGAGACATCTACATGGTATCGCGGGCGTTAAGCAAAGTAAACGCGATCAAATTACTTCAACTCTATTAACAACTCGTTATTTGCTAAAAATAAACTCTTATTGATTTAACACATACGATTTGTTTTATCTCTTATCAAATATCCTTTTAATAGTATCTTACGACTATCAATGCATAGTAACTACCTAGTTTTACGTTTATGTGGTTAATAACTCTTTCTACGTGTAAATATGAGCGACATAGAAGGAGACATTTACATATTTGGTAAAAATTGTACTAATTTGGCTATTTTTAAAGCTGTTGCAGTATAAATTGGTTTTCTAATATATAATTCAGACATTCACTGCTGAAAAACAACAGCCATGAAAATTTATAAATTTTTGATGCAAAATAAGTTAAGTGGCAGATGTCTCACCTCACATTACGTTTGATTTGAAGCAAAATAGACAAATATTCTACAATAACTCTTGAAATAATGCAGTTTCGACTACTTTTTGTCATTCGTATCCTGAACAGTAATATACCACTATACCAAGTTTCATTGAAATCCACCGAAAAACAAAGAAAATGTTCAATAATTTACCTTAAATCTGCTTTACTGTAAATTTGTCTTTTTTCAGTTGTCCGTATCTACTTAGGCGGCGTCGGTTTATTAAATTCATAAAGCTTTCGCCAAAGATCTTTTACAAAAAAGCCAAAAATAAATCTGTTAAGTAATCATGATCTACGACTCCGTATAAGAAAGTATTCAATTGTCACACTCCAAAGAACGTAATGTCTTTGAGATAAATTATTTTGCCATCTGACTCATTCATACGTTTGTATCTAACATAATGTAAGTAAAGAGATTATTGCCTTCTGGAAGAAAACAAAAAGTATAAAATATTTCTGTTCGTGGGTGGACTACGAGCAGGTAGATATTAAGGAACCGCAATTCATCTGAAACACGGTCCTCATTAGCCGAGGTTATGTTCACGGAAATGGGGAGAAGTAATAAGCGAACTACGAAGCCGCGCCCACGTAAGCCAGCATCCTTCGACAACGCCAGACAATTTTGTTGGCTCGACTCGCACGTTGTATGTCACCCGCATTGTGTACGTGTATCGTACAATCACGACAAATTGGGTTGGGTGCCTGTTCAGTGTGTCCCGGACAGTCCCGGTACACAATTGTAAAATTTTCCAAGACATCTTAATAAGTAACTTTCAGTTAGAGGTATTTTCTGTAAGACTACTTCTTGTACACACAATAAGGACGAAGATTGGTCGAAAGTTTTTTACAGTCTACAATTTCAGTCCTGACAGTAAACGAGATCCTTGGCATAATATTTCGTTCACATTTTTTTTTATTTGCCATATTTGGGCATACGAAACATGTTATTTTGTGAAACCCTAGAATATTTTTCAGTACAGTATCCTAATATTTGGCAGTGTTTATTTTTACCTATTTCAATTTACACCCAATAAAAGAATCAACAATCAAATCAACCAAGATAAAAGAAAGCAATTTCATTAAGAAAATTGTTTTTATCTTTAAAAACAAACATACCTACCTCTACCTACCTCTCCCTCCTCTCCTCTCTTCCTACCTCTTGGTAGGAATAAAATAAATTATGTTTAATAGCTATAAAATTTGAAACGGAAAGAATGTAGAAAGTATTGTTAAAAATTTACACATTAATTTATTGTATTATTATTTACAGTGTTTTTTATAAATATGTATTTATTCCTGTACGTGCATGCACCCACGCGTATTTTAGATAATAATTAATGAATTATAGGTATTTAATTATTTATATGTTTACTAAACGGTTTCTGTAAAAATATTTAATTAGTCCACATTTTTAAAAAGGGGGTATTTTAAAAACTGAATTTAATTGAAATCATCATTTCAGTTATCGCAGCTCCGCAAGCCCTGATAAGCTCGCACGGACAGTGTTGGGGTCCTAATACCTCTATCTGTAATATTACCCTCATCTCACCTCACACTGTATTAAACATTACATACCTGCTCCCAAAGGGCTACTTTCATTTCTACTCTACTGAGAAATACATGTAATAACATTTTTGAAGGTCCGTTTATGTACTCTAATGAACATCGTTTGTAAAACTCATTGCAGGTATTAGGAAATTTGGAGTCCTTTAACACCTTTTGTATCAGGATTAAATTGTGTTCC
The DNA here is from genome assembly GCA_951230895.1 of Carpatolechia fugitivella. Taxonomy (NCBI): domain Eukaryota; kingdom Metazoa; phylum Arthropoda; class Insecta; order Lepidoptera; family Gelechiidae; genus Carpatolechia; species Carpatolechia fugitivella. Next base: position 12,057,471 of record OX579646.1, on the reverse strand, counting down.
TTTTGTAATATAAAGATTAAATATAGAGTTAGACGATTTTGAATAAAACTAATTTTATATGGGTTCTAATTTTAAATCTCTAGAGTGTGTACAGTAGTAAGGTTTGTGTAACTCGAATCACAGTGTGTTTCGCCTTTTGTTTTCAAGGTTTTAATAAAAAATGACAGCTGTCTCGCGAGGTTTCTTGCTCCGCTTGGATCCACCTTTTTTGTGACATTTGTAATTTTATTCTACCCGCTGATATTTTTATAGTGAAGATAATAATATAAAACCAGATGATCCATTGATACAAAGATTGTTTCAAAATCTCCATAGCATTGCCATTCCAAGTTTAAGGCAGTAAAATTAAATAATTATAAAGCGAAAATTAACACAACAGACGTAACGTAATCTGTAATTATAATAAATCTATGACAATAATATTATCTGAATATGTTTTCCATTTATTATTTGCAATAATTTTTGTGTATTATTTTATTATAGTACTATTATAAAATATATTTAATTCAGTAAACTAAATTGATTTAGTGCTTCCAGTAAACTCAGTAACTAATCTAAATAAAACAATAAAAATATGTTCCTTACCTTCTGGAGCTGGTGGCCTTGGTTGGTAATGTAAATCTGTAACAAACGAAAAATGTTTATCAGAAACCCAATTAAAGCCACGAACTTATAGTGAGCTTATTCAACTCGCAAACAAAGTAAATAATCGTCTCCACTTGTCTGTAGTATTCATACATCATCCAGATTTAAAAGTGTGCAAACGCTTTACTGATGACTCGCCACATAAATACCTACATAGCTTTTAACCGTTGTCGCGTTGCAGCTTTAAAAGCAGGAAATTGTACGACGCGCGCCATGCTTTCAAAAGTCGGCAGCGTACGTGTTAATAAAGCACAGAACAACTCGAATTTTAGACTTTTACCCATTTTTAACATTTCTTTTCGCAGGCTATTTCTCTTTTGCACGAATTTTTGACCAAGCATATTCAAAATATAAAACGACGACGAAGCAATACGTTTTCCAAAGAAAACATATGAAAAATATTAGATCACGTCGCGTTCTGCTTACCAGGCTCCACACTGGACGCATTTCCCATACGAACACTAAAAATATTTGTACTGTAAACCGAATGCAGCGAGCATCTTAATGCAAAACACGTACCAACAAAACGAGCATTGTGCAAGATGCAGCGAGCAAAGCAAATACCATTTGCTTATTGGTATCATATCCCCAAGTTATTTTTATACGAAATTTTCATGCAATATTTTTTTTTTCTGATCACGCAAATACAGGAATCACCATGAATATACAAAATCCGATAACAAATATTAATATAAACATTTCCCATTGTATTGTTTTTTTTTTTTCGGAAAATATTTATACGTTCGCAAAACCAATACTAGTAAAAAAAAGTGCGAGTCAAAACATTACCAAACGGCCTATGAAGTGCTGTGTGGAGAAAATTATACTAAAAAGGTCACGCACGGAACAACCCAACATTTTCTTAGTAGAACACTTCGAACCATTTGACAAGGACTCTCCAAGTGTATGTTCTTGGGTCCTATGAAAATAAGAAAGGGACACAAATTGAAGATCACGTAATATTGTGAAAATGTGATGTGATAGGGAATTGGATGGTAAATTTTATTAGTTCAAAAGCACTTTCAATGCTGATATATTTTTTGAACAAATTGGTTAACATACAGGTTTTTTATTTTGTACTTAATGCTTTTTTATTTATGTCTTTAGCCTGTGGAAAATTATAACTTAGTTCGAATTTACAACATCCTATAAAGTCATTGTAGTTACTGTAACAATTAGAGATATTAGAATACTTTCAACTAATTTAAGCTTAAAGGGCAAGTACATAGCACAAAAATAAAAAAAATGGAACACATTAAAATAAAACGCCGCTTTTTCTTAATTTTCCCTTAGAACATTTTCACGGAATATTGCATAACTACATCGCTACATGCTATCGTTACTTGGGCACGCAACACGGTTTCATGCTGGACTCGGTAGTTTTCAAGGTTGTCACACACATCAGACCTGAGGCATTATAAGAAGGTGAGACGTGGACTTAGCCACCGCACCCCTCACCTTCAATAAATAATAAACTTTGATATTCAAGGGAATAATAAAAAAATAAGTAATCCTTTGAAATCCGGATTATTTTAGATTTAGGTATTTCTGTTCGGTCATACTTGGCTTTGAATATTTTTGCGTGTCTCTTTAAAAAGGACGCTTCAATTCATAAATCAAACGAATAATAATAATACTTTTGTTTATTAATTAGTTCCCTATTTCATTACGGGTTTAAAGGCTGCTGCCTCCCGTCCGGGAGACGCGGGTTCGATCCCCACCACGTACCAATGTGCTTTTGAATTTCGAATTTATATGTACGTTTATTCGACGCTCTTACGGTGGTGAAGGAAAACATCGTGATGAAACCTGCACAGTCTTGCGAAGAAATTCATAGGTTGTGTGTGAAGTTGACCAACCCGCACTGGGCCAGCGTGGTCACCTAAGGACTAATCGCCCTAATTCAGGGTAGGCTCGAGCCCCTCGGTGAGAACGTATATGAGCTGTTGATTAAGGGCGTCTGATGTCATTATTTCTACGTATTTAATTAAAATTTAACTGAAAGCGTTGTTCTTATTAACCTTAGTAATGTATAGTAGTTGGCGCGGCGTTGAACAGTGATTAATTTGCATTGTCCGCAACATACTGCTCGGTAACTTGGTACTATCACTTTCAAAGTTCTCTACTCGAGGACAATGGACGTGGAACATTTGTGACGCTACACAATGGTCTCTGGCTAATGGCTTTGCTCCTTTATAAATACAAAATATGAGTACCTAAGCTACCTTGAGATTGTAGAGCAGAATAAGTGGGACTTACGCACGACTTTCCGAGCACGATTTCTCAACGTAATCCATAAGGTAATAATAATATAATGTTTGCGTATCACTAAAGTGTTAAAGTAGCAATACTACTGTTTTAATGTCAAATAGATCTTCTGTCAAGCTTCTTTGGAAACGGGAAGCGCAGCCGCAAGCTTGCGCCATATTGTTTTATTGCAAATTGGTTGGACGTAGCCGCCTGTCCTTTACATATACGAGGCCATTAAACTACGGCCGGTGCCCAGTCACGTGGCAAACGAATCCAATCGCTGCATACAATGTTAGGTTAGGGCAGACACTTAACTAAGGATCGAAAAATCTAACTGCAGATAGCATTTATCTGTCGATTTGCATCAATAGGTAATGCTTCAAACATGGCAAGTTTTTTAAATTGTACTTTTTATATACGAATGTGGTTCAGAACTGTTATTATTCTGTAACGATATTAATCATGCTATACTTTCAACATTACAATGATTTTTTAAAATTAGATTGTTTGTTTGTACAAGTCAATAAGACTAGCGTAAGTCAGTCATCGGATTTTGTTTAGATCAGAGGACGACGACGCGACGTGCTATAAAGTTGGCTAACATAGAAAGTTGGCAAAGAGAACACACATGCATCAGCATAGCTATAAGTCGTAGTCCTAGCTGATATTATAATGTAGGTATAATCTTGATACAAAATAAACTATCAATGTTATCATTTTCAGCCTACAGTGTCTGAATAATTTCCATCGTTCCCAAAATGCCCACCGCTGGGTTAAGGTTTAAAAGTCCTTTTCTCATTGCATCACTCCTCATCATGTGCCATCAAATAGAATCTAAACTAAAAAGTATTTGACCATCGTTAAGAAGGGAATATACGATTTTCTATTGTTGATCACCAAATTACATTTTCCAATCCATAAAAGCCATATATCCTCTCCACGTACAACCAAGTATGCTTACGCTCCAAATGGGATATTAGCAAACTATTCGATTAACTATTATCAGATGATCAGATGTCAGCGGTCTACGTTAAATTTTATGAATCACGCACAATGCCACGCTTTGTGTCCTGTGCTGTACAATAATCGGGTACGAGCTATAATTTAAACAACGATAATGAATATGACTAACGGCTTCCCGACACGCAGGTTTTTACCTTAATAAGTAGCGCCCAGTCACAAAAAATGTGCACAAAGGGTGTTGAATTACGTCGCGGTCTCATGGGTGATTTCCTTGAATTTTACTTGGTAGTGAACTAGTGAATATATATAAACTATCATTAATGAATAAATGCATGATTATACTTTATTGTACACACAAGGGTAAATCATATTTTATACAAGTACGAGGCATTGTGGTGACGGCAGAGTAGAATACATTTGTCACCAACCCCTACTCTTCCCGTGGGTGTCGTAAGAGGCGACTTAGGGACTACACATTGAACAGGGAACGGGCAGCAGCGCCCCTCTGATACAGTAACCTTTTAATCTGCGATCTCCAACCCGCCTGCCAAGCGTGGAGATTATGGCAAAACCCTCCACTTATGTGGAGGAGGCTCATAGTCCAGGAGTGGACTGTAACGGGCCGTTGATGATGTTGACGTGGCATTGTACAAGCATTAAGGACATTAGAAGGCAGATATTTTTTTAAAAAAGCTCTTATGTACTAAATACTTTTGTTTGTATATACAATATTTCTTTTTAGCACACCTTTTTAAAATCTGAACCAAAAGATTTATTTTTTCCTTACACAAACCAAACGTTGTATACGTCAGTAAACTCGCGCAGGTAAATAAGAAATTTCCTATAGAATAATGTTTCTGCTACGAGGTTTACGTAACACGTTATTCCGTACTCAATTTGCTTCCATCACAATGAGCTTGAAATTTATCATGGTTTTGATCCTCTTTTGACCTTAAAATGTCCTCGTTTGAACTTTCGTTAGCGGTTATGTGAAGCGACCCGCCAGCACACGCCGCGTGATCGAGTCATTTTCGCAAAACTCAGCGCAAAGTCGTTTAGGAGATAAGAATCGCTGGAGATACGGCTGTAGAAGTAGTAATGGCACAGACCTCCACTTTCGTTTCCTTATTTTTATTTAACCGAGCGACCCTCTGAAGTAAATAACTAAAAGCTTTGTTTGTACCTTAAGTAATTACAACTGTTTTTCATTACCCATTAGCATCTGAAATCGACTCTATCAACTGTGAAATCGTTAATAGTCTGATTTGTGTATCTACCAAGTATATTGAGTGTCTTATTCATTTTAAAATGAAATTACGTTAGGTAGGCAGTTTGTGTTTATTAAAATATACTTTTTGTTAAAGAATCATGAAATAGATATCATAAAAAGCAGAAATATTGTAACTCTTGTATGTTTCATTGTCTTATCTTGTGTCCTTTTGTGAAGTCGTCTCGTCATCCCTGACGTGTATCTTTTTTTCTTCAAAGATTTCTTTGTTTCACAAAAAACGTGGCTTGACATCCGTTTCCCTTACGTTTCCGCCACATCACGGCGATAGAGCTAACAAAGTGTTAGACACGGCATCTATCTGCCGCGCTACCGGTGGGCAAGTGCGTGATTGCGCTTGACACTCGTAATATCCGGCCGTGGCTGCTGCCCACCGATGATATCAATTCCAATTTGTTGCGGCGCCATAACCGCCGCCTCTGCTCGATTCGTTGTGAATGGATTCCACTCTAGTTTCCTGTTGCGATCGCACCGGACTTAATCTCGTATCTCTCGATTGAAACGCTCGGCTCGAATCATGGGCGTTTATGGAACGATATCTATCTATTTAATTTCGCGTTTGGCGAAATTCAATAATATGATTTATTTGTAAAGGTTACTTTGATGTTCGCAAGTATTTTATCTACCGCGTTATTGTGTACTTACGATTATTTTTAACGTTTGAGCTCTACTAAAAGTTGTGTTAGGTGAATATTAATTAATATACAGGGCGGAAACGTTAAGGATGTCCAAACGATTATTTTGTAAATTTTAAAGATATTCCAAACCGTAAGTGATATGGAATCTGCATCGCTTAATGCATAAAATGATATCAAAATACTGAAAAAAAATAGCCATATGTTCAGAAATTATACTTTTACAACTGTCATACATTTATTAAGAACGTATAATAGGTAGGTATATGTACGAGTTTGATTATCAAATACAGTTTTATGCGTCTGTTAACGTACTTCAAGATAATTGTAACATTTCATGTCAATGATGTTTGTGTCTTTGTATTGTTTATCTTAATTATAATATCACTACTTATGATTAAGTATCACCACTTATTTCATATAAATAAACGGTGCTATAAGTTCAACAGTATGGCAGTTGCAAAAGTATAATTTCTGAATACATGGCTATTTCTTTTTTCAGTATTTTTATATCATTTTATACATTATATTATTAGCAATGCAGATTCTATATCACTTTACAGTTTTGCAATATCTTTAAAATTGACGAAATAATCGTCTGGGGCACACTTAACGTTTCCAACCTATATGTATGACAAGTCATTACTTATGTACATTTATACTACTTTACTGGTACTTTTAATGAAAAACGAGAATAATTTACAAAATATTATCACTTGCACTGAATAAAATCTTAATATTAAAAAATATAAAGAAATGAAATGTCGGAGAGCAGAAATCACGTACAAACGCTGTATTCGAGAAGCTAGCATTCCGCTGGAGCTCTGCGTCCAAACGGCGTGAGAATTAATCGATCGATTAACCATTCGAGCTTCGCTTTAAAAGCTAAAGTTGAACGTGCCTGAACCAGTCCCCGACGTTGCCAGTGGAAATTAATTCTACCAAAAAAATGAACAAAAACGCGAATCGCTCCGACTTTTCGACAATCTATTGCATGGAGTTCGACTAGCTAACACGTTTACTGTGTTGCAAATAGGTAGGCACTGGTTATACCGACGCGAATATTGTTTTGTCCTACTCTGGTCACCGCAGGTTCCAACTCGGTTATTAGTTTTGCTTCGGAAGTTTGGTTTGAATATCTAGATTGTATTGTAGCTGTGACCTGAATGGAATTTGCACAACGACACAAAACTAATCTCTTGCAGAGGTACTCTCGGAGCAGTGTTAATGAAATTACCTCGTGTGTAGCAAATGGAACTCTATAATGATTACTATAAGCTCGTGGCGTCGCATTACGTTCGTATAGGTATGTAGGTTCTTAATTCAATTTATCAACATCATTGTAAGGGCGCTGTTCATACTAGATTTTATTATTTGTTAGCCATTCCATCACGTTGATCGCCTTTTGAATAAAATACCTACGTGTAAACATCTCTTGTCTATTTACAACTAAGATTCGTAAAGATAAAAAGCCCTTACTTTATAATAAATTGAATTGATTGTACACAGACATTTTTAAATTATTAATTATTTTTGTATTTTTTGTAAATTATTTTCATTGTTGTCTAAATCTGTTTGTATAATTATATTCAACGTGTAAAATAAATATTAAAACCCGTGATTAAAACACAGAGGTAACGTCCAAATCAGACTTGCCAAAGTAAGTAAGTAAAACATTCTGAAAAGAAACATTCCTGAACCCACTTCAACTAAACAAATAAGTAGGTCGAGTGTGAGTCTCGGGGAACGTCAATTGACACTTGACAGAAATTTGTTCGACTCATCTTTAATCCTGTTCCGAAGTTGGAACGGAAAACAATAAACGGTATATCTGATTTCAATAATTGAATGTCTAATTTCAAATTACTTTTGGAAGTTATGACAGCTTATAAGCGTTGTCAACAATAGAAACGCCTGTCATTTATATAAATTGGAGATATCTTGCGTATTGTAAATATGATTTAATGACTATTATGTGCTTGCTAAAAGGTGTATCAGTATCAGTTAATAGCGCAAAACAATGGATAAATGTTAAATATTATTTTTTACATGCGATTTAGGAGAATGATTTATTTACTTTTGTTCGGTAGAGAACCTAAATCCATGAATTGGCAGTGCTAAGATGAGCAACGCTTAATAAATAATTCATAGTGATAGTCGTTTATTCTGATAACGATAAATATAGATAACCTAATCAATAGTAAAATAAATTATAAATAATATAATTTTACCAAAACATATTGTTTAAAACATATGTCACGAATATGGTTTACTCGTATTTTTGAAGGCAACCAATATCATTATTATAAGTAAAAAGTAGACGTAAGGTAAAAGTATCAAGCACTTCAAGTTTCATTGGACAACCTGTCACCGAATATCAGAAAACTGACAAAACGTCGCGTCATCATCCCAACTCAACGAAAGATATCGTGAAATGAGTATCATTATTTGAAGCGAAAGCTTGCTAAAATAAGTATCTGAAATTTTCCCTAATAACCAACTACCTTAACTGCTGTGCCTCCACGCAATTGTTTCAATTAATTTGAACAAAATTCCGTACGAGTTCAAAATAAGTCACCTAGAAGAATGTTAACAAAGCAAACTCCGCATTTCATTAATTAAAAGTTAATCGACAGCTTCCGAACTATGGCGCAATTCGCCGGTCTTGCGAACTCACATGTTCCAGGTTCCCCAACGTTCCCCAAAGACGTTATTAAGTATCAATCCTGAAATGTTATGTGATACAATGGAAATTGCACGAAGTTCGCAGTAACTTAGGTGGAAAATAAACCAAAACGTATCGGGAAAGAGCTGCCTAAGTTCCTGAGAAAGATTTATAAGGAGAAAAGTAGGATTAAGTAGATCTAGGAAAAGTTTAAGTCTGCTTCAAACGTTAAGAGGACATAAAAGTAAGTAGATAAAGATGCAGGGCTAGTAGGTACTTGGTATATTGTCATTATATGTGATGATTCTTTTCGACAATTATACGACCTGTCGTCATGTATGGATCGGAGTGTTGGGCCATCAAAGGGATGGATGAAAGACGACTTCATATGCTAGTGAAATGAGAATGCTGAGATGGATGTGTGGAGTTACAAGAATGGACAAGATTAGGAATGAATATATAAGAGGAAGTTTGAAAGTTGCGCCAGTGATAGATAAAATATGTATGGGCCCGTAATGCGGAGAAACGAATGTTACGTAGAGAAAAAGGTATTGAATTTGAATGTGGATGGATATGTTGGGAGAGGGTAGTCCTCTCAAAGAAAAGATGGATGGATTGTGTAAAAGATGATATGTTCAGGAAGGATCTGAGTGTTGAAATGACGGCTGATAGGGATGAATGGAGGAAGAAAACATACTGCGCCGACCCCAAATGATGGGATAAGGGCAAGCGAATGAGATGATGATGTGATGATTCTTTTCGTATACTTTTTCTGACAGCTGATTTCAACAGGTGCTGAACGATAAAAGCAAGATCATCATCAACAGCTCATATACATCCCCACCTAAACATAATATAGATACTGCAAGATACTGTGCAATTCTCTTCGCATTTATAAACAAGTTCAATCGTATGAATCTGGCACGTTAATAAATATTGTTCAGATACTTATACTCATAATAATACTAAAGCGATACGTAATAAGTCACCCGTACTCATAAAATTAATTAGACGTGAGATATAACAAGCCCTGTCGGTTCGCGAGTGAATTACAGATTTTCCTTTATTAAGTTTGGGTCTCCGAACTCCGGAATCATCTTGACATGTAAGTATTATGAAAATACTTACTTATTTTGTATCTGAACTTTATTGTTACTGAGTGTCTCTCTCTTATGGTTCTTTGTGTGTGTGTGTGTGTTACTACTGTAATCATGTTCTCTTTTGAGCTATCATCATCAACAGCTCATATACATTATACGTCCCATCCCCACCGAGCTATATCACCGTGAAATTTAATTGGTTGATTTTTGTTAAAGTGAGTTTTCAGTCCATTGAAGGAAGATTAAAGGCTTTAGCGATTTGTGAATGGTATTTTAATTGCTGCCCTGACATTTTACTTAGAATGTAATATAATCTTTACGTGTTATGATTTACGACTAATTGTGGGAAGATTAATAAATAAATCATTATTCACCTGTCATCAACAGCTCAATACGTCCCACCAAGGGGCTCGAATCACTATGGGGAATCTTCCTCTTCTTCTTTTCATCTTCTTCTTCGAATTATTATTACTATTTAAATTATCTTCTCTTTCTTTGTGTTTGTGGGTTAATTTTGTAATCATATTCTCGATTGAGGGTATATTTAGTAAGACTTAAACACTTTAAACTTTCGATCCCAAAATAAACCAGCAAGCTTAAAATGTTTAAAACGGTTCATAATACCAATAGTCAGAGTGAAGTTGAAAATCTAGCTGTGTGGGACCCTGAGTGCCACTAAAATTAATGTTCTGCCCGGGAGAAAAACGAGCGGAACGGGACGGAACCGCCAGCTATAGGTACACCTATTTATATCTGCACATATCCAGCAAGTTCTATCTATTAATTTGATTAATTTGATGAAAGAAAAGGACAGCAAAAGCATTCTGTTTTTTTTAACTTTATCATAACCACCAGTGGTATGGCCGGTGGTACGGTGGGTCCATCACGATCATGGTCAACAACAATAAAACTGTTATTATTTTTGTTTTTAAGTACACCTTGAATTTACTTATTTGCCTTTGACCAATGACATTTTGTTGAGCCTACGTCGTACCCTCCTTCCAGTTTAATAAACTTGATTCCAACAAATCCGAGTCGGAAAATCAACTGAAAAGTTTTCTATAAAACCGTCTATTTCATTACATAATTAGAAATGGAAGAGGAATAAAATTTTGTAGTAACTCAGTTTATTTTCCCTATTCAAATGGAAAATGGTCGGCAGAAAATTAAATTTTATTTTAATTGAGTCGCTTACTTTTATTTTTATCGCTGCATTAAAATAGTGCATTTTCATACTTAAATTAGCCGGCAAGGTGCTCCGAATAAAGCTGTCTGTTTTAAAATTACATTCTAATTAAATACTGGAATTTATAAATGTTTCATTTAGAAATGTTTCCTACGTTAAACGGGTACTTCTTAGTAATTACTTTTACTCGTTACGGCAATCTTCTATCATTTTCATTATTTTTGCAATATTTGTAGTAGAAGAGAAAGATAATAACGACGTATACAGGTAAATTGGACCTTGAAGGTTTAGATTGCTTCTTCGAAAATGTATAGAAATTAATTGTCAAAAATGCAAGGAAATGTAAAGCAGCAGGTGGAAACCAGTGCCAAGGGAGAAACAATCGAGTAGCAAACGCCGCCAGCTGATGGAAGTTGATCGCTTTATTAAACTGTTTAGAAGCAACTGCAGTTGTCAGCGCAGCATCGAATATTCCAATTCAGAATTCAGTTTGCAATTTCAATCTACATAAATTTCTATGTTTGCTTTGTGAAGCAGAGTTGCAATCGACGAAATATGTTAGTTTTTCTGTTACAACTTTAGATAAATCTGCACATTGCTAGAGAGTTTTGATGAAAAATCTAACAATAAACAAAATAATAAAAAATGAGTTATAAAAGATGGAGCCAGCCAATATTCAACTACGAATTTTTTATTACCAATAATATAAATTGTGAAAAAAAATATTCGTTCCATATTTAAATCTGATTCAGTTTAGTTTATTACATCAGACAACTAAATATTTTATTAACCCTTAACCTCTGAGATGGAAATGGCGGCGATGTAAACAAATCGTATCGATTTATATATCTAAAGATAACTCTAGGACTACTGTTTTATTTTACATGAAATAAAAATATATCTATTTTCAATTATATTTTATGGTTTTTATGTGACAAACTGTTTTTATCATCTTGAATAACTGTATATTACTTAAAAAAATAGACCAACGTCATAGTACTACCCTTTCATATGAAATATATTTTTGGGGGTAGTGTTTTTTTATTGAAAAACTTAAGTATTTACATCGTAAAATACATCAACTAACGTAAAAAACATATTACGTCCCAACAGTTCAAATTAGAGTAAAAATAATAATAAACTCAACAATCCGCAACAAAATTCATAACATCTTACAGCAAAATTTTTAATTGACTTTTTTTCTTTTTTTCATCAAGGGCGAGTCGTACTATTATGATATTATATGAAGGAGTATATATTCATGTTGTGTTGCCTCATACAAACTTCATATAACAGAACTACCAAAATTTAAAAACGACTGACTTTTTAACAAGTGCCCGGTTCCCCAGCCTCACCAGATTTATTTACAATCACGTGGAAAACCTGCATAATAAAAAAATAATATACTTACAGTTATTTGTCAATAAGAACCCTGTTGAAACTCCCAACAAGACTAGAAAAAACAGCAGCAGCAACACTATCAAGGCGGGGCGGCAGTAGTGGATCCAGCAGTAGTCCTCGGAGTTTGCTGCAGGCGCGCTGGACCACGAGCAGCACTTGCCGCACGCCGGCTCTGCCGCCGCCGCACCCCGCACTACCGCACTGTTACCCTGCTGATTCACTATCACACCTTGCACTGGAGCCTCGCTCCCTTGTCCGTAAACGACGCTCTTCTCCAAGCGCGCAAACCCCGAACTATCATCATCCTGAGGATTCCCGTACACTCCGTAAGAAGCCACCATATCCACCCCTGAGACCGACCTCGTCGTCTCGTTTGTCGCGCTGTCTTGCACGATATTATTGTCTGTACTAGGCCAACATTCGCATGAACACCTATCCTCTTTCCGCCTTTGTCTCGCTTGATTTGCATCTGATCTTCTAACAAGGGAATCTGTTTTTTTCTCCTCCTCTTTTTTAAGTTTGGCATCTTGAGAGACTGTGTCGTGGTTGGCGTCGTAAGTAGGCTGTAAATTTTTGTGGTTCTCTATATACCAGTGCCGTTCTTCAGCTCGGAGGGTTGTGTCATTGTTGCCTTCGTAGACATCGGCGTAGTTGGTAAGTGGGTGGGCCGTCGGACTATAGAGTGTACCAGCTGGGTGTTGCCCGTATCCCCGGTCGTACTGCGGGGGCCGGCTATTGCTCGCATAGTACGCAGTCGATGCAGGCACGCTGTAATCGTAGCCCGACCTGTTCATCTTCAGTGCTTGATCGCCTCATTTGAGCTTATATTGCACTGGAGAAAGGGTAATTTTAGGTGATTTGCATAGACTGCCGTACCATGATGCTATTTGCGTAAACGGTGATATGAAAGTTTAGTGATAATATGCGCACACGGGCATATAATGAGAGCGTCGCGTTGGTGGATTACGCTCGTAGCAGAATGCAAAGTGAATAGGGGAAGGTAAATCAGAAGACAAACTTGGTTGATTTTGTTACATGTAACACGCGGCGGCAAGAAGTTATAGCGCAGAATACACATCTGTTTATCTCAATTACCGCTCTTGTTCGGTGGCGGTATTTATCTTTTGTGTTACAACGAGCGGCGTTCGCTCCGAGAAAGGTAGACAAAGAAGTAGCGCACGTGAGCAAATAAACTCGGCTAACTTAAATTAACCTTATTTACTTCTTTGATTTTGACACGTGAAAGTTTTGTGTATAACGTAATAAAGCTCGATTAATTCTATTTAGTTACGTGATAAATATGTTTTTTTTTTTTTTTGGTATTAATGTTGTCTTTACATATTTACAGGTATACAGTGTTATTTTTTAAAGGCGTTTTTTAGATAAAATCACTACAAGTAGTAATATACCCACCTAGTCAGTAAAAGCATCAAATCTATCTCTTCCTGACCTATTTGTTCTGTTACAAGCATGACTTATAAATACCTATATAAATATATTTCATCAAATACGAATTAAGAATTACATTGTCTTTACTAAAAATATCACTAATCACCAATTTTATATCTCTACACAAAATAATCAACTACAGGTTTCGGCCCACTTATTATACTTATATCAAAGTTTGAGGGGTAAACAGAAGATCGTTGACCCGTCTACGACGCGGGCCGGGCGGCGACAAAGTTGACTGAATCCCTGCGATAACTACGATAATCCCTCCAAATTAATTAAATTAAAAACAAACAAAAGTCATTACGTAAAGTTGAGGCAAGCAAGTTAGGATTTCGAACAAATTGGACGGCTCGAGCTGCTAATTCTGTTTTTATCCTTTTAAGCCCAGTGCGAGCATTTCAAATTTACTAGTGCTTCGTAACAATATCATCATCACCGTAACAATATGATACGCCCCTATTATGAGTAATAAAATAATCAAGTCGTTTTTAAGATTAAAAATTCTTAATTTTTAATCCTTTTTTAACTCTGATTTCAAAGGGTAGTGAATAATTTTGTTTTCGAAGAATATTCATTTAAAAAAAGGTTGATCTTTTAAAATTTATTTATTTGTGACTAAAACGCTGAGAGAGGTTTGAAAATTCACTTGACTAAATTTGAATGCTAAAAAAGCCCTTTATGAACAGAAGCATGACTTTATGTTATAAAGTGTGCGCGAGAAATAATAATATAAATAATAAATAGTACCGGTTTCCTTTTTGGAGTATGTAGATTCGAAATACAAACTTTTGGGTCTCTCTCTATTGATTCTGGTATACTATTAACCGCAGCGTCAGCTAGAGGCAGCAAGAGAACACTTGTTATCTCATTGAATAGAGTTTAAAGCCTGAAATTGGCCTTTAGACGGTGAATGGCTCACCTCAGAGTTAGATAGCTTAGTTACAGCCTCGTTTGGCAACTTTGGTAGAATTTACCGGTAGAATAACGACCACGTAATTCCTCTTGTCGAATCTGATTGAATCTCAGTGCGCTGTTGAAAATTATCATCAGAAAACTTTCGGAATAAATGCATGTAATTTTTTAAATAAAAAAAAAATATTAAGTAACAAACCTTACGTTATTAGACTGCAATCAACAGTTATTCCAGAATACCTTGGTCAATGTGTTGGTTAATTTTCTTTTATTTCGACATAATATTAAGCTATCTGGTTATATTAGGTACTTGAATTCGGAACTGAGCGGCCATTTTGCTATAACAAGAAATGTTTATACATCGATACTACTAATGTAAGGTATGATGGTCAATTAGCGTTTTATTTTTTGTAGATATTTGAAAAAGTAATTAACCTAACTAGTAAGAGAAGAAAAAATAATGAAAGGTATAACGTAAGGTAGGTAGGTTATATTAAGCATGTTTTAATATTAGGTAGATAAAGTAAGAATACGGTAGGTTTAAATGTACTAAAAAAAGAACGCACCTCGCCATCAAACTCAACAGTTTGGCGAAAACCTAAATAGTTTGAATTATTTGTAGCTTGTTATTTATTATATAAAAAACAATAGAAATAAAAATAGAAAAGATTTATTTGTCAAAAATGTTGTTCATAAAATCTAACTTTTATTACTTTTTTTTGTTAGTTGTTGCTTTTGTTGTAGACAGTAGACAGTAGAAATACAGTAGCAGTAGACTTAAATTACAAAAGCTAGTAAGCTTTTAGTTGAGATTTAAATTAACTTAATATTGTGTGTACAATACAACAGTACAATAACAGTTTTACATTCCTTGAGGGAAATACTCATACTTATCCCAGCTAAAATATTTTAGAATTTTTCTAAATGCAGTATCCATATTTAGTCCGATACAATTTCACACAGTTAAATGCTTATTTTGTTTGTTTGAATTGCTGTTAATCTATACTATTTATAGGTATATTATAATAAAGTCCGTACTGATTGATTACTGACTGACTCATCAACGCACAGCCGAAACTACTGAAGCTAGAAACACCAAATTTTGACAGTAGGTTACACTTATGACGTAGGCAAGCAATAAGAAGGGAAATTCCCCCCTTAAAGAAAAAGAAGAAAAAGGGGAATTCAAGTTTGTATGAAAGTCCGTCATTTTAAAAGTTGGGATCATGACAATTTGAATTTAGACTGCATTAATAAATCATTTGACACGTGTTTTAGCATTTTATCAAAATCCCTTTTGTATGGAAAGTCAGTCTTTTCCACAGAGAAATATCTAAAAGTAGAAACTTGAAAATTTTGATTTAGGCTGACATTAATAAATCATTTGACACGTAAGTATTTTCGCATGCACGTTTTTTTTGTAATGCTTGTTTGGAAAGTTTGTTATTTCTAAAGGCATGATTTTGAAATTTTGATTTAGACTTTCATTAATAAATCATAATATTTTGAAATCATAATATCATAATATTTTGTAAGTATTTGAGCTTTTTTTAGGTTTAGAAATCCCTATTTTGAGGAGGAAGTAGAGATTCAATGTTTGTATGAAAAATGTCATTTCTAAAGGTAAGAACTTAAAAATTTGGATTGAGACTGAGATTAATAAATCATTTGACTCGTGTTTTAGCATTTTATAAAAATCTCTATTTTGAGGGGGAAAGTAGGGATTAAAATATGGTTCTATGGAAAGTCTGTCATTTCTAAAGGTAGGTAGGTACTTACTATAAATCATTTGACATGTATTTTAGCATATTTTCTAAATCCCTATTTTAAAGGGGAAGTAGGGATTAAATTTTCGTATGGAATGTCAGCCATTTTTAAAGTTAGAAACTTCAAAAATTGTATTCAGACTAAATTATTTGGTTTGAGTTTATATATCTATATGTGTGCGTTGGCTTGTACAATAAAAGTAGACTATCTTCTTATAATAAGTCACTTACGAGAACAGGTACAAAAACAAAACGACATTTCACAGTCGTTCACAGCAAAACAAATCACATTTATATCAACAACAAAACCACCTTTCCAAAAACAAATTCAGGTCAATTAAATTAACATTTCGTTAGTATTATGCTGGGATAATTTACGTTTAAATTTAATGTAGGAGTTAGCTTTTTTAATTTCTGAGGGTAGATTATTATATGTTTGTGCGCCACTATAAGTAAACATTCGCCTGCCGTAGTTCGTTCTAATCTTGGGTAATACAATGTAACTTGCTCGTCTCGTGCTGCGTTTAGACACGTTTTTCATTTGGGTGAGTGTGATTGAAGTGTAAATTGACTTGGTTAGTATTTTTCTGATAAGTATGCATGTATGGAAGGTATATAGTTGTTTGATGTTCATGAGTTGAGTTTCTTTGTATATTTTCGCAGTTGATGTTGAATAAGGATAATGAAATAGCATTTTGATAATTTTATTTTGAGTCACCTGCAATTCAGTTAAACTGGTTTTACTAGCAGCGCCCCATATTTCGATCAAATAAATAAGGTGTGATGTTACCAAAGAGTGGAGTGTTACTTAAGTGGAGGAGGCTCATAGTCCAGCAGTGGACTGTAACGGGCCGTTGGTGTTGATGATGTTGATGTTACCAAAGAGTTATACATTGTCATTCGCACTTTCTTAGGTAAGCAGCGAACTATACCACGCAGGGAGCCCATGAGAGAAGATAATTTCTGTTTCAGAAGATCAATTTGTGCATCCCACGAAAGTAGACTGTCCACCCGTAGTCCCAGATACTTTTCAGTGTGTTTTTCCTACAATTTTGTGCCGTTTATAGTTAACGGATTGTAGAGGGGTATGTGTTTGATTTTAGCCTTGAATATGAGGTTTTTGCAGCATTAATGGTTAGCAAGTTTGAATGCAGCGAATAGTAAAGAGTTACTAAATTTTTGTTTGCCAAGTCAACAGCTTCGTATTTTTAACTTTGCTTCTTTGCTTTGTAAAGATTGATTTAATTTTGCAATTGTATTTTAGTTTTTTATTAGTTTTTAAGATTGCAGTACCCTAATAGGGTTTCATGTGTGAGACTGACAAAACGTGAAATATGTACTAAACCACGTGAAATGCAATGAAATATGATTATGATTGATTAGTTTTGACTGCTGCACAGCTTCGCCAACCTCGCAGTTAGCAATGTTGTTTATTTTGAAATAATAGATAGATTAAGTAATAAAATAACTCTTATATTTAATAATACTCATATTATAATCTTATTCGTTCTTTTTAAGTCCTTTATACGTACTTGTTACAACAATACAGATACAACCATGCATAGAGATACTTCATAAATCTATTACCTAAGAGGGGATCTCACATTATACGTTATATCAAAATAATAGCCTTAGCCAAGCTCCCCTAATACCTTCTACAGCCTGTGTCATGTTATCCACATTCCCTTACTCAGCAGTGGACCACGTAGGCGTAACCGCTAAGTCAACAACGCGGCTACGTAGCTACGTAGCTACGTGACCATGGATTAGAGAACTTCAGAGGCCACAACAGCTTTATATTATGAACACACGTTACTAAGTCTAGTCGATACGTCATTGTTTTACACTAGAAAGTCAAACGGAACAATTTAAAATACTTCTCACAAATGAAACCCTAATGCTGGCATAGTTCGTTATTTAAATATTTGGCTATTCAACGGCTTATTTGGAAGTACATTTTTAGGGATTAATATTATCTGTACGCCACCGCCGCCTTTTTCTCTTTGCGTGATCGATCGTGAGGTTGTTCAATGCGTGGTCTTAAAATGTTTGGTCTGTGTGCATGACAGAACATTTACGTCAGTGTTACGGTAGAGGTAGGGTCACCGTATCATTGATTTGAAATAGGGTACGATAAAGAGGGTAGGAAATTGATTCGGACAGGAACAGTAAAGATGGGTTGTTTAGAAATTGGGTTTCGGTGAAAATGGTTGCATGTGAAGATCAGGGAAATTCGTAAACTTTGTGCCTGTGCCAATTGAATAAAAGAAGGTTGAGTCATTTTCTTTTATAAGCGTTTCTCTTTGATAGTTTCAAATAAGCAAGCAATCATGAGGTTTTCAAATAGAAAATCCTTATATTGGATAACTTTTCCTTACTGCAGCATGCTGTATATTCTATAATATTTTTTTAAATTAAGCAAAAATACGACGCTTCTATCTATACAAATAAAAAGTAGTAAATAGTTTGGTTTTTCAGCTCTACGTACATACAGCGGGAAGTAAATAAAATATAAATGGTTATATTGATTTATTTTTAAGGAAAGCTTTCTCTCAAGTTGGTATATAAATGAAGATCTAAGTTTAAATTTTCACTAGTTTACGAAGTTGTCTTTTTTAGTTTCATATCATACCTCAGGTATACAATTAATAAGACGAAACAAAATAGTATTTCTTCATACCGCTTAAAAAGTCATATTTTTGTAGCCCCTGCTGGAACGCTGACAATAACTATTTTCATAGGTCTAATTTCCGCCGTGTGACGGCAGAGTAGACTACATTTGTCACTAACCCTTACTCTTCTCGTGGGTGTCGTAAGAGGCAACTTAGGGACTACACATTGAACAGGGAATGGGCAGCAGCGCTCTCTGATACAGTAACCTTTTAATCTGCGATCTCCAACCCGCCTGCCAAGCGTGGAGATTATGAAAAAACCCTCCACTTAAGTGGAGGAGGCTCATATAGTCCAGCAGTGGACTGTAACGGGCCGTTGATGAATTTCCCACATGCATTTAAACCATAGACTTTCTTAAACAGTCACTTTTTTTCAGTTTCACGCAGTCTAATCAGACTATCAAAAAGGTAGAAAATCTTCTACCTTTGATTCCATGTAATCTCGTATTATGGAAATACTGTCGTATTACTGAACTCATCTGTTACGTGGCCGGGCTGTCGCACCGACCTGTACGTATGCTAATAGGTTAAACGTATAAGTAACGTTGTAGCTTGTATGTAAATGGCTTCGGATAGCCCATATTATCGAGGGAAATTAGCTTCTAAATGTAATTTCAATAATGGTTTTACACGTTAAGCATTCTGATTTGGTCAATTAATTAATTTTTTGTACGGTTTTTTTGCCCATCGAGCGAGAGCGTGAGCTTCTGTATTGGGCATATAGATTCTTTCAATATAACGATAAAATTTACCAATTTGTTTATAGGAGCCAAAATTATTAAAGAAAACCGAACAGTGTACATATTTTTACTCGTTTTTTGGTATTTTTTATTTGTATGCCTGCTGCAGTCGCTAACGTCTGCGAAACGAATCATTAAAACATAATCTCGGCTTAATGCTTTTTGCAGATACGCTTTAAAATAGATAATGCAAGCGGTCCGCCCGCGGCTACGTTTGCGTTGTGTAAGATTTTCCCTTGGGAATGAATTAAACTTTTTCCCGTAAAAAGTATCCTATGTGTTAATCCAGGTTACAAACTATTTCTATTTCAAATGTCATTCAAATCCGTTGAGTAATTTAAGCGTGAAGGCGGAACAAACATCCAGACCTCTAAACATCCAAATATATTTTTACATTTATAATATTAGTGTGATTATGTGGTAGAAGCTACTTAAAAAATTTACATTATATTTCATTATTGTATACATTAATATACTATAATTTCAAAGTAATATATGTAAATTTATATTTACATTTTACTTCAATACAAAATATACTCAAAAACAAACCCAGATATTCAATAAAATTGAATATTTAAACTATTTTAAAAACTATACTTATATTTTTTAAACTATTTTTTCTATTCTATTTTAAAATTTATTTATGGATAGATGTACATAATAGCCTTTGAAAATAATTACAATAATGAAGTGTACTCCACTGTCAGTACCCCGGAAACTATATCTAATTGAATTTCAACTTTGTTTGAGAACAAACTTTCGGCAGAGTTTGCAGTATTGTCGGAAATTCATGCTACTTCATTTTGCAGTTTTAACGAGCCGAGGCTCGATGCTTACCTACTTCATATCACAAAAACTTTACGATATGAGAGCAATAAATGTGCAGGTGGTGAATGGATATACAATCACACCGATCTATCTATGTATGTATGTGTGGTATTTGGGATGAAGTATGTTACGTTTGACACGGGTACTATTATTCGGGTCTACGTTGTCGTTTTATTATCCAAAAGTCGATCGTACATCAAAAGTCCACTTTCCAAAGCACGCCTTTCTTTTGTCGGCAAGCTACTCGTACTATACAAAATAATACTTTAACGCTTTCTGTGCGGCAATGTTTGAACCACTTTGAAAATTGCTAATACAATGATTCACCCTAGAGGTCAAAAACGGTAATCTTCAATTTAGGAAACTACATCATCCTTACTTTCACTATTTACATAATTTTTATACTTCTAAAGTGTACTTAGTTCATGCATTCTTTATCTCGTAGCATATAATTATATCGTAGCACGCTACGCCGTAGCAAAGGTCAGCGGTTCAAGTGTGAAGCATATCATAATTTCCAAACCAGCTATGACACCTTTCCTAACCTTAATGTCCTGAATTATTACAGTACCTTTTTGTGACTCCGACAGGGCTACAAAATACCGGGTGTGACGCGACGGGGTAACCGCGGATGTAAATGAGATGGCACTGCTACCCAAGAAAAACGTGTGCCTTTTATTTTACTGCGGAAAATCTAAAAGGAAAACGTTTCAGATGGAAATCACGGGTTCCATTACTATTCCATTTTGGTCGTAAAAAATGTAGGGTGTTATTAGAATAGCAGGCAACGATCTAGGTTACAACAGAAAAAAAATACATGTGATTATTACAGTTGATGAAGATAAAAAAATATCGATTGTATAACTTTTTGTATTTAATTTTATAAAAAAATAAAACTTTAAATGAACGCAGTGCTATGCCAAATATTTGAGCGCAGATAAGTTTAAAATTCAAATGTAGGTTCAAAATTGAACCAAATATAACTAACAAAACGTGTAAATAGATACAAAATTTGCCCACGCGCAAGACCAGACATAAATTCTGCAGACGGCATTATCTTCGCTTTCCAATCCAGTACGCCCACGAAGCAGTTACCCGCATAAGTACTACTTGCAAAACTAACAGTTTTAGAGCAATTAAGTTTTGAAACTTGGCTATGAGAGGCTATAAGCCGATTATTAACAGTTGCGTGTAGGAAACTACTCTAACGTCATAAGAATAAAACTTAAGGTACGTTTTTTATAGTATGAGTTTTAAGTTTCTTTTAAGTATTTTACGTTACTTTTATGCATTAACTTATAACTCGGAGGCTTCTAAGGGTTTATTTATTACTTATAATTGAATAAGTAGGTCCCTGTTGGTCTCTGTCTATAGTAAAAAAAGATAGATTGATTTTAAAATTGAGTTTGGATTGACTGTATTTATATCATCGTTCGAAAATGATTCATGTTTACCAAGATAGAGAAAGAAATTATTGATGTGTTAATAAATGATTCTCGTTGGGAATATTATACGATTAGATGAAAAAAGTTTTAATTCTTCTATTGTTTCCATTTGGCGAATTAATATCAGTTACGTGCTGTGGTCGACATCGGAATAGTAGTCCATAAATTTTAAATAGGTATTAGTATGATTAGAGGTAGGCAAGTAATGGTATAATAATTGTACTTCGAATAAACGTTGTTTAATAGATACATCATTAAGGCGTTTTTACCTTACCTTCTCGTAATTTAATTAAGTAAAATACAGTATTTAAAAGTAATTTGAAGAATCATGATTGGACAGCAAAAATTGACCTATTTCGTGACCCGGAAAGAAGTAATTAAAGGACTTGTATACCCATTAGTTAAGTTAATCAAGTTTATTACGTATAAATTATAATTTATGTGATTTGATCAATAATCTTTTACTCAGACAATGACAATAATCAAAGTATCGGAGGTAAATAATAATCAAACACTTTTTTTTAATGAATGTTTTAACGTCTGATAATAACGATCATGAGGTTTGATTTGATTTAGGGTCAACAATTTATTTTAATGCATTGAATGTAACAAATTCTTTCTTCGTCTAGCATAAGGTGTATTGCTAATTGATTTATATAATATTTATAAGGTTCCGCAAAATCATTTCAAAATCAAGATTATTTCACAAGTTACGCTTTTTTATATTCATTTCTCGCCACCATTTCCATAAATTTACACTGAAAATGTTGGAAGCAGTAAAGACCTTGCCTCATTTTCATTTCAAAAACATTCAAAGAGTTGTAAATCTGAACAGCTGCGTATGGAACCTAGTTCCAACACCAAGAATAGGGTTATTTAAGAAGAGTGAATAAGAATGACAGAGTTGTAAGTATGTCCAAAGTTTACATACAGGATTTTCCTGTAGATCGTCAAACTTACAATTCACTACTTCAAAGAATATACTAAAAGGAACAATTTGGTTTTATCAAAACAAATATTCAGTTTGTTAATTTTTCGATAGCATTAATTCTAGTAAGTAATAAAAATTTAAAAAGTGTTTTATTTTTCTGAACTCCTTCACGCTAATAGCATCATGGGAAAACAATCATGCATAATTAAACAAACACTCTTTCTAATTATTAGAAGTGGATCACAAACCACTGGGGCGACGAACCCATGCACCCATATAAGAAATCGTCGTCAGCACATACTCATGGAAACACTCGTAGAGACACAGAACACATTTGTGGGCCGGTTGAATTGACTCGGAGAGCTTTAGGGGATTGACATTAGCACATGTAGTCCGAAGTAGTAAATATTACGCGATCGCGAGCTCTAGGCGAGGAGTGAGGGTCCGCAGAGGAAGCCTCGCCGAAGCGCGGCACTGCGCGGACTGGCGCCCGGCGCTCCGGCACGCCCGCGCGCCCCCCCCACCGCTCCACGTCACCGCCACTCTACAAATCTAGACGAATTTTCATTAATGTTGTTATCGATGTAAAAGTTCAAGCGAAACTTTCAAACTGAATACAGCTTTAATTAACTGTCCGTAAAATAATACTGAACAAACAAGCGAGATCTTTGGACTTTTGCAAGGAAATTATTACGTACGCTAAATCTGTAAGATAATCAGGATTTTATGATTTTTTAATGATAGAAATAAATCGAACTAAAATACTTACTGAAATTAATACAATTTGGAATTCCGTAGAATCTTACTACGATTCGTAGCAATTGCTACGAAAATTGAACCGAAATACAAATTTAATACCTACCATAAAGGTATTATGGGTATTATGTAGTTAAAACAAAACTTGATGTTTGTTTTTTAACTTTACTTTGAATTGCCTTTAAATATTACTTTTTTGAGCAAATAACCATTCACTTTTAGGTTTTCGCGGTTGTTTATATTAATAACATACATATCTACCGGATAATCGTGGTAATAACCCGGTAGATATGTGTGTTATTAAATAACTATTCCACTAAAAATAGTAATATTATAGGGATAATGAAAAACAATGGGATGTAGTAAATATCTACTTACGAGTTTATCAACAGCTTATATACCTACGTCCCCACCGAGGGGCTCGAGCCTACCCTGAATTCGGGCGATTAGGCCTTAGTCGACCATGCTGGCCCAGTGCGGGTTGGTCGACTTCACACACAACCTTTGAATTTCTTCGCAGGAGTGTGCAGGTTTCATTACGATGTTTTCCTTCACCGTAAGAGCGTCGAATAAACAAGGTACGTTTATTCGACGCTACATATGAATTCGAAAACACATTGATACGTGGTGGGGATCGAAGCCGCGTCTCTCAGACGGGAGGCAGCGGCCCTAGCCACTAGACCACCGACTTATTTTATTTTTTCATTCGCAGGTAATATCACATCACACTAATATTATAAATGTGAAAATATATTTGGATGTCCAAACATCCAAATGTTTGTTCCACTTTCACGCCTAAACTACAAAACAGATTTGGACGAAATTTGGAATTAAGATAGTTTGTAATCTGGATTAGGACAAAGGATACTTTTTACCGGGCAAAGTTACCACGGGAAAATCTTACATAACGCGAGCGTAGCCGCAGGCGGACCGCTAGCAAGTTATAAGGGTTAACTTATGTTATACTAGCTTTCCGCCCGCGGCTACGCTCGCGTTATGTAAGATTTTCCCGTGGGAATACGATTTTTCCCAGAAAAAGTATCATATGTGTTAATCCAGGATACATACTATCTCTATTCCAAATGTCATCCAAATCCGTCCAGTAGTTTAGGCGTGAACAAATATCCAAACATCGAAACATCCAAATATATTTTCACATTTATAATATTAGTGTGGGATGTGATATTTAAGTACAGATAATACGAAAATAAGCAATTTCGGTTTCATATCTGAATATTTAAACTTTAGTACGCATTTGTCTGGAGTCTCCACAAGCACACTCATGCCTTGCAATATGCACTTCTACTGCTCTTTGTAAAAGGTAGACGGACTCTTTTCGTCATGCATAAGTGAGGATGCTTTCACTCATTCAAACTGAGCCCAATTCAGGACCAATCGTACTGAATAATCGATTCGATAAATCTCGTTCTCCCATTCAAATGCATATAGCAGGGTAGCATAAAACTTATCGATTATTCAGGTCAATCGGGTGGGCTGCAATTTTGGAACGATTCGGCGGTATCAGCGGGACATGTAGGCCATTACTCCGATGCAATTCAAGCTTGGTAAAAATTGCATGTGAACGTGAATCGTTCTGTCATGAATACGGTGGACGTGGTTCCGGGGAGGATGAATGAGTTGCCTTGGCTTTGGTTCTCGCCAGTTTTACAGTAGCCAGCACATGCGTCTAGACACTTGATACAGAAATAAAGGCGCTCTCAAAGTAAAAGTTTTTAACTGCATGTGCTGGCTATTGTACAACTACTACGGTGGAGCTTTTCTTTAAAACTCGGAAACAATACTAAAAAACAAACATTTAAAAACGTATTGTTTTATGTATGAATGAATTAATATACTTTATTGCACACATAATATCACATACATACAACAATATTAAGAAAATTATAAAGTGTACAGTTAGGCGGCCTCATGCTAACCTAACCTTAAATGTATGAACCCAGCTGTATCAATCATCTCATATTTGTGTCTGACAGTAAGCTTGAGCCTCTTCTAGCTTTTGTCAACTATGAGTATATGCCAAGTAGAAGGACAGTAAAATGGATGACTATGCAAGTTTTGTCATGATATATATTTTTATTGAAAAGTACGTCGATTGCTTTTACATAAATGATTTTGAAATCCGAATATTAAGTGTTTTGTGGAGTTGAAAACACAAGCCAGCAGCGCTCGTAGCCGTCACTCACTACACTCGTAAGCCATAAGCTTAATTCTTCATTTCGTAAAAAAGTTAGGATTAGGTAAGCAATAAGCAAGCTTGCTATACTAGACCAGGTGTAACAAGAAAGGTAAGGCATCCATCTTGGCCCGATTGAATGCGCGCACAAATTGTAAGAATTATTGATATCGCGCAGCCGGCCCATACAAAAAGTTTATAAAAGGAAGTGGAGCGAGCAAACTGGCGGGAACAAACTTTTGTGCCGGGACGCGAGCGAACGCGAACGTTACTTATCTGCCGCCGCCGCCGCTGACAGCTGCAGATGAAAAATTGAAATTGTGCGAGATAAAACTACCTAACTGCGGCTGCAATGCCCACCAAACAATGTAACCGCAAATTTAATATTCAAAACTTGCTGTTTATTGCACATTTTTGTAGTTTTCTAAACTACAAGCATTCTTCGTGTAATAGATGCAGCAATTCAACTTACGGTTTGGGTGTTGCTATTTGGTTTTTGAACATTTTAGTTTTTACATACTTAAAATAAATATTTTAATAATAGTTTTTATCAGAGATAACAAAATGAAATGATACTTAATTTTAAATAATAAATATAGTACTAATTATAATAGTGCTTTGTATTTCCAAACGCTCGTTGAACAAATAATTTGATGTTATAAACATAAATAACAAAAAACCAATTCGTAAAATAGCTCAACTAAATTTCGACCTAAAGGATAAAGGCAGTCAATATGTAAATATCAGTGTTTCCTTTTCCAATAGAATACGGCCGATGGAAGCTGAATAGCGACAGCTCCACTGTAACGTGCAGTAATAACGATTCGTCCGAATACGTCAAGAGACCCTTCTCTATTTACGGGGCACTCTGCAGAGGGCTACGTGAAAAGTCTGGCGTAAATCAAAGTCATAAATTCTCCTATCGTGAACGAACATTTCTCTTTTGCGGACGTCTAGGCTGAATGGATAACGTCGGCCCTCCCTCGCACGATCACCTCAACGGAGTCGTTTGCTTTTGTTCGCGGGGCAATTAATAACCAGCAGAAGGGCGTATTCAAACCGCAGCAGGCGCCATCGGCATATCAGTAATGATCTAGCACGGCTAACCTCTGCAAACTATTGATCATATTCACTGAACTGCATAGCGAAAGGCCCGAAATACCCTTCATGCGGACAAACCTTCTTGCAAGCAAACCTTCTTTCCGCGACGTATTCAAATGACATCGAGAATTTGTATATCGTCGCGTGAACATACCGTATGAGAAGTAGAATACTAATTATTTTATAGCGTGTTCCGTTACACTAACGTCGTTTGCAAGTTTTGCTTGTAAAGAACGATTAAATACACCACGAACTAGAGTATAATGCCGGCAGAATTTATGGTTAATTTAGACTGGAATAACAAAATTTGTAAAGCTGAAATTATTGAGGAGCATTTATTACTGTCACAGTACATTAAGTGGGCAACTTCTAAACTTCCTAAAATAACAATGAAACATTAAGATAGAATGCGGGAAATTTCCGTAAGCAGCGAATAAAGTCTCATAACAGGACGTAACACAAATTTTTCAACTTGGGGTTTTCTTTCCATTTTCCCCGTCACATTAGGTCGGCGCCGGCGCCAAGACATTGGATAACTTCTGTATTGTTGTTTACTGCAAACTTGGAACTTAGCAGGGCAATTCACCTCGTAAATTTTCGTGTAATAACAGCTCACAGTTTCCCTAGACACTTGTAAGAGCGTCGCAATAAGCCGGGCCGCTAAGTAACCGGGT
The DNA here is from genome assembly GCA_951230895.1 of Carpatolechia fugitivella. Classification (NCBI taxonomy): domain Eukaryota; kingdom Metazoa; phylum Arthropoda; class Insecta; order Lepidoptera; family Gelechiidae; genus Carpatolechia; species Carpatolechia fugitivella. The sequence continues at coordinate 12,029,867 of OX579646.1, read as the reverse complement.
CGCAGCAACATCGATACAAGACACTACACAACTATAATTCGATACTAGTCGGCCTTGTTCTCATGAAATATATTACGGGTACACTATTAATAGGTTGGTAACTTAGTTTCTTCTTACAGCTGCATTATTACAAGACAATATTTACATTGATTTCTGTACGACAATTATATCTTTTCGACATACTTCTTCATCGAATAGTTTGTAAAGTTGTTCACTTTTTCTTGAACACAAAATACTAACAAACAATTAAGGATTTTACCCCACTCGTATTTGAAATAACTTCAGCACCAAATTAAAATCATAACAACGGGCGTAAGATTACATGATTTTACACTCCCCCTGAGGTCGTACACTTATAGTTAGTTGCTTATTAACTATCTAGCAGGCAAGCATGACCCAAATCCGTCTCGAAATCCTATAGACGTCTATAGAAACGCAACATTCGATTTGACATGAACATGAATGAAGGAATGGCGTTAACATGGCTCAGGCAGCCCCTTTGTTCTGCCTAAGATAGTTCCACACCGTTTGATTCCAACCACATTCGCCTCATATACAATGTAGGCTTGAAACATCAATAATATTCCCGATAATCGCAAATGTAGGTTTCATTTCAGCTATGGTATTAATACGTATATAAATAAATAAATGAATATAAATATAAATATGTGGGGACATCTTCATACACCTTTATCTTAGTTTTTTACTTTACTTTATAATAATATTATAAATAAATATAAATATTAATATAATTGTTTATAGGAAATGTCACAAAATACAATATCAAATTCAACAAACAAACAAATAAAATAAAAATAAAATAATAATAATAATACAAATCTTAGTCAAACAACCTACCCCGAACAGCCCCCCGACTAAACGTATCCAAGATTCTCGCAGTATTTCCACGCTGAACAGCTAGGGAGATCTGCTTTATCAGGAAGAAGTCGAAATGAGGATTCTTACCCCTCTACCTCAACCGACGGCCCCCCACGAGACATCTAGCCTCTGAGCACCACGGACCCGCGGTTTTGACTTCAAACGGCACGAAATCATACACTGATTCCAGGTTCAAATACTTCGCTCCCTTTGTCTGGGACGTGGCTCCTGTCGCACCACCAGCCGAACGCTGAGTATTTGGCAGGTGGCAGGTCGCATAGGTGCAAACACAGGTCGCGTCCCAGATCAGGGAGCGACCTCTCCACCATGGAACCAACGTGAGACCATCCGGCCGCTTACCGTCCGACCAAGATAGCCCCGGAGGCTCGAGAACACAAGGTACCTCAGCTGACACAAGGGCCCGCCTGATCAGATCGTTATGACGTGGACGTCGTCGGCCTGCACACTTAGAACAGCTTAACCCATGGTAGCCATTGGATTCGACAACGGTTCTCTGCAGTTGCGTCTGTACGCAAGTGTGGAATGTCTGATGTCTTATTTATCTCCTACATAAATATAGGTTGAAAATTATGTAAGCAGACGTGTTTGAAAAACCACTGAATTAAAAAAAAGCGACAGGAAAACATTGACGAATTAAATAAAAAAACGCTACCTTCCCAGTAATAGCTTTTATTAGGGTTCCATCTTGAATGAGAAAGAAAAGGTATCTTTAAATCATCTTTATTTTCAATATCATAAATTGATAGCCAGTTTTTACATTTGTTGTTATAATAGCCAGAGACCAAAGAAAATAGGCACTTGTTTTTGTATTTTTTTTTGTAGTGTGTTCTCTGGAAATTAAAATATAGTTTTTAGGCTACGAGTGAAGTCAATTCGTTATAACTTTTTAGTGGTAAAAAACGGTACTAGATCTTTGCTTAGGGGCGTGACACAATGAGGTTTGTAAATAAGGCTTTACTGAAAATTAAACATTGTCTCCAAATATCTCTTCCTAATCACACACGTCCGCTGTAAGAGGCGAGAGCCGAGTGGCCCCTCTTAAAGGATGACAAGGGCAATGTTTATCTTAAATCAATTTATTAAGTCTGTCTGTAACGAGGGGCTCGACAGCGATCTCGTTTAAACCCTTCTGTCAATGTTTAGATAACAGTCTCTATATCGCCAGCTTACCCAAATGACAATCGATTTTAAGGGAATTCTGATACAATACATAGCTCAGAGTATTTGTAGAGATGATTACACTTAAGCCATTTATAATTGTTTACAAATACGGTGTTTGTTAATTGGATATTTGCGAAATTATATATAGGTAGATAAAGTAGGAGTGCTTGAAGTCTATATGTTATTTTATCTTATTAAACCTAACAAACTTAATTTTATCTAAAATTTAATATATGGTGTTTCGGTGAATTCCGGAAATGACTTCCTTATTTCTTTAATTGCTATTAATGTTTTTTGTGGACTGTGTATAATAAATTAGCTAATAATATTTTTTGTGTGATGACGCGAAATTGGATTGGAATGGAAAAGCGCTTATTTTTTTAATAATTCACAATTCATATGTTCCATTTTCGGTACATTTTTGCTGTCACATTTCAATGGTCATCATATGAGTAATTACTGTGCGGTTCTGTCCAAAAGTGAGCAATGCACGTACAGCCGCGGCCGCGGCCGCAGACCGCAGCCATGCGCCGCGTGTGTGGGCCGCGTAATTGTACTAATTCCACTGGTCACCGCGATTTGTTATTAACTTGTATTCACTCTATTCGGGATATCTAACAGAGTAATGCTTTCATTAATTGATTTTGCGACCGACAGACAAATATAACAGAAAACTATTTATTTTAATCTACGCAATAAAATATTAAAACATTATAAGAAACATAGATTACATAGGTGTTATCATATCAGCTGAAAGAAGTTTACTGCAGAAATACATCTCTTAAGGCATAGGCTGCAAATCAGTACATCTTTATTAACTATCTATATCTAAACTAATAAAACCTTTCATATAAATCCCTCAAATACAACCATTGGTATTAATTTTACCATTGTCAAAATATAGGTAGTTTCTAACTTAAATTCAAGTGACCTTATAGTCAAAAGTTAGGTAGTTAGGTATCCAAACTCAGCTCCCACTTATCAACAGAACTGGGACTCGAAGATGGGACTTTACGGTCGGATAACCACCGATGTATGCCGGACCACGACCTTCTGCGTCCTAGCCAGACATTTGTATTCACGAATAGTCCTGGGAAAAGGTGAGGGAAATTATTCTTCAAATGCGAGATGAAATTGAGCGTTGAGAGTTCCATTAGGTTATCATTTTGAGTAGGATGAAGGAACAAATGGGATATTTGTACCTATTTTGTAATTTATGATAACCTTATGAGGTGTAATATTGAAAGATAATATTTATGTATCTTTGTGACTTTAACGTGTAATACAAACGCAGTTCTTTTATTATAACTTTTCGGTGTCTATAACATAGATGCTATGTATTTTTATTAAATTTATCCCTACTTTATTTATTTGCTTAAAAATATCTCAATAATTAAAAAAAGTATTTAGCTATCTGAACGTAAAACAATATTTTCAGGGGAACAAAGAACCCTGAAACTAGAAAAAAAGGGGTGTGAACCTAATCTTGCCATTATCCTGACCTCGTTATAAATTTGCACTGAACTTTGAGCCGAGCTGAGAGCACACAGCGGCACAGTTACGTAACTTTTTAGTGCCCACTCAGTTAGCTCTAAGTGCCATGTTTGAGGTAAAATGCCACTAAACCTTTATATTAAAAAGTTGATAGTTTTCTGAACTTCTTGCTGAGATGAAAGAAGTTTTTTAAGATCCCCTTGCGGTCTGCGATCTATGCTTAGCCATTACCTTAGAGATTTAAATATGATGATATTTCAAGCTGACATTGGTATCATAATATCAAAACGAATCTAGTACAACGGTATATAAAGGAATAGGTATCATTTTAAAAATAATGCTTTGTTGCAGTGTTTTCTTTCATTGATCAACTATTTATTATTATTAAGATGAAAAACTGTTTGTGTTTAGTATAGGTACCTACTTATTGACATTATTTATGATAGTTACTAGTAATTGCTTTTGTCATGTATAAAATATTATTTATTTTCTGTTCTCGTAACTTTTTTTCAGTTTAAACTATGATCAAACGTGAGTTCATTATACACTAAAACTGTAGGTATTTCTGTTTAAAAACCATAATTCTACGCTAATTAATAAACCGCATTAAAATTCCTTGAGGAATACTTCCCTTCACATAGTTAAAATACAAAAAAAGCTGCTTTAATTATAGAAGCATGTGTAGAATGCTATTAAATAGAGGAAGCAGGGGAAACGACGCGTTAGGTAGCATGGGGTAAAGCAACCACCCTTTTACACTTGGGGAAACAGACTGAGGGAAATATTGCAAGAGGCAAAGATGTATTATATACATAGACGTCTTTGTGCGTAGATAAATACGTACTCATTAGTGAATACGTACCACCACGAGACTACGACGCACTATAAATAGTGCATTTGTAAACATTTTTTGTGGCCCAAAGGAAAAACTGCGTGGAAATTATTTCTAAGCCAAGCTGAGAAAACATCTAAGCTCAGGTGAGCCAGCGGGTAGGATACCTTTTGTAAGTAGGTGAAGTTTTAAAAAAAGCTTTTCCCAGAAGGGATTGTATGAAATGAAAAACAACACTAAGATACGCTTTTCTTTAAAAGAGAGGTGACGTTAACTCATGTAGCATAACCCAGCTTGTTTTTGTTTTAATTAGTTGAACTGTTAATCTCCAGTTAGTAGATAGTATTAGTAAGTACTTTATTTATTCTTGCTGAAAATTCAGAAATGTGATACTGGGTCTAATTTGGGAACACACGCTTTAATCCTTAATTTAAGATCGTCTGTCGTTCTCGCCTTTTAAAAGGACAGGAGATGGCTATCCAACTTTGAACTTTGACCTTAGGCTTATAGATGCGTGGATTGTACAATTTTAGGGCGGACATAGACATCAGACTTCATTTTTTTTAAAGTTGACGCCACAATATATTTATATTTTTTATTGCAACAGTACACTATACAGAAATTATCTGGGGGCACGGCAGTGCCCCCGCCAAGTCGAGCAAAAAAGCGGCACGGCCGTACCATACTTTTCTCGAAGCAGTTCAGGCCATTTTCGACCCCCCTATAACTTCGTTGTGGATAAAACTAGAAGCCTGAGTTTTCAGTAACCAAGCAGGCATTGTATAAATACGGTATATTTCAAATTTCAATCAATTTGAACCAGTAGTTTATGAATTATAACTAGTCAAAGTTTCTTAATTTTGTCACTCACTGACTGACTGACCGATCATCAAAACTCTAAGGCACTTCTAGCAGACATAGAAGCTTCAAATTTAGAATGGAATTAGTGTTTAGTGTATAAATCAAGGAAAAACTAAAACATTAGCTCACCTAACAACATCTTATAGTGACCAGATCAATATTAAAAATCTCTTATGTTTTAAATAAATACATAGATTGACTTGGCAATCACACTAAACAATCAAATTTAATATAATAATGTATTACTTGTGAGATACATTGTGTTTTCATGCGATTGCCAGGTCAATCTATGTATATATTAAAAACATAAGAGATTTTTAATATTGATCTGGTCACTATAAGATGTTGTTAGGTGAGCTAATTACGTAATAACTTAAGACAGAAGGACTCTTAAGTAGGGACTGAATAAATTAACCGACTTGGTATTACATGGATCTCACAACTTTTTACGGTAGACTAAGTTGCGTGCGAGACTTGTTTTTTTTACAAGTTATGTTTTTGATGGCATATTATTAATAGCTTATTAGTAGCAAAGGCGAGCTTATCTCTAAAGAGAGATGTCTTTCAGCTAACCAATGTGTTGACACTTCATTAAAGTGGGATGACAAGAACGTGTACTAGAATTTATCATACTTAATTAATACATTAATTAACATTACTTACGATACGGCACATCAATACAATACGATAATAACTATAAAAAAAATGTATCATTAATTCAAAACATTATTTATTTATATTCAGTAATTATAGAAACGAAAAAAGACTATTTTAGGTTTATATCGTGACTTCGCGAGTCGGGCCACACTTATCGACGGCGATCGACGGTTTGCCTATACAAAACGCGCACTTGCGAAAGGATTGCCATACTAAATGCGCGTTTTGTATAGGCAAACCGTCAATCGCCGTCGATCGCCGTCGATCGCTGTCGTGTTAGTGAACTCACCCAAAAAAATGTAATGACGGATCTAAGTGATGTAATAACATCCTATGGAAATAAATAATTTTGACTTGACTTTGACTTTATATGTGTGGCCCGACCCTAAGTGCGCGTTTTGTATGGGCCAACCGTCGATCGCCGTCGATAAGTGTGGCCCAACCCTAAGGGTGACTAATTAGCGTTAAAAAAATAAAATTAAGTTGCTAAAACGTGCGACAAATATCAAAAGTAATAAATGTTTCAATAACTGGTATAATTTAGCGAAGGCTTAAAGCGGGCCGCAACCGCGGCGTGCGGCGGGTGGCGGGCGGTGCGGGCGCTGCCAGGTCGTGCGGCCGACCGCAGCCGCTGTGTAATTAGCGAAATATGACTTTTAAACCAAGAGCTCTCCACTCGCCGCCGACGACTCTCTGACGCGTAACTCGACGCTCTGTGACCGTCCACCACTATACCCGTATTATCAAACCTTTTAGAAAGAGCGAATTTCCATGCCAACATCACATTTGCAACCACGCGGGCGTTAAATTAGAAAATAAATTCCACCCTCAAATACTTTGATGTGTACGTTTAATGAGAATTTTTTCACAAAAAATAATGTTTTAATGCTGCTATTACGAAAATAACCAAATATTTCTTCGAAGGTTTTTTCATAAGCAAAGGAGGAGAAAAGAATTTTAATTTTTAGCTGCATTGCGATACAGTGGCAACAATTTGTGAAATTTGTGAGTGTTTGTGTAGCCATTACACACTTACTACTATCGCGCGACACTCTTAGCAAAAACAATGAGTTACCAACGGATCAACAAAATACTGCCATGGAACGCTACGACAATATTTTTCTACCTTTTTCCTGTCCACGTTTTGAATGATAAAGTTACAGTAATTTTTTCACAATATATTAAGGATGGTGTTCAATTTCACGTCACGTCCGAGCAGGAAGCTGACCGTAATACTCGTTCGTGAAGTCTCACTATAAATCATAACGCCATTTCAATTTACCGAGTCTAACACGGCAGTAATAGGCCAGCGGCCGGCTGCGCTGAAAGACCTGAATTTGTATTCAAGAAACGACACGATCATTAGTTAGTGCAATTTTCCTCGCATCCACTACACGAATGCTATCGTCGACGTTATGGTCAGAATAAATAATACTTTGTAATTGCTTTCTGGATCTGGTTCAGCAATATGCTTGGAGACTACGCCGATAAATTTGTATGGATATCCACAAAGCGTCTTCATTACGCAGTCAAAATATGGAAATCGCTATTAACATTCACTTGGTATTTACATCAGTATTCACTTGGAGTTGTTAATTTTCGTGGCATTTAAATTTAATAAGCATTTAGTTCATGAACCAATATGTAAGGCACAATGTTACCGACATTTAGTTTTCTACTTTTTTCTACTTTAATAAAATTACCACCTGCTTTAAAAATATCTCCTGGAAATATAAGATACCTACCTTAAAATGTTTTTATGTAAATTGGCACACGTTAAGTGAGTCTGGGTTAAGACGAGAAATGGCCGTCGATTTTGGCACTAACCGGCCTGCTGGCTCGGGTGTGGAACGCTTGCTACTTCAGATCAAACGATGCGCGAGAAACTAACGCCGGTATTATAAAATAGATCAATAATAAAACATGCCTGAATGTGTAAAACGTTTTCGCTGTATGATCTACAAAATACCAAAACAGCACGTTTACTTGTCTTACTACCAGTGTTATAGCTTTGTACCGATCTTAATTTTAAGAACGTGAAATAAGTGTACTAATCTGCATTTTGGTAAATAATTTTAAAAAATGCATATCATAATTCATTTATAATATTAACTCATTAGGTTATATATTAAATTAGATAAAAGCAAGTAAAAATGTGTTCTTACAATGCCGCTATGCACGCTGTAACGTGCCAAGTGGTTGCCTATTATGGTGACGTCACGATCTCATAGAAAACAAGCAAGAACTAATTCCGGCGTTGTCACTATGCCCTCTGTAGTGTAGTTGGTAAGCACGTTGGCTGCGTATAGGCTGAAGTTCGTGGGTTCAAGTCCCACCGGAAAGTTTAAGTTTTTGGTTGTTTTCTATGAATCTAAAAATGTGTTATTACAATTGTTTTACAAATGAAATGTTTATTTTATATGTTTACCTACTTTCTAAAAATAAATGCTTCTAACATGGCCAAGACTTAAAAAGTGCTCTTTCTCCTTGTTTCCCCGTTTAAATTTAAAACTCTGTACCTCGTTGCGGTAAAGCTTAGGCATAAATCTAGTTCCACTCGCCTTCGCCCCTTCAGGAAGCCACGTACGTGTAATATTATTGATTACAGGGCGAGCTCGTCCAACCCCATTTGAATTTCCAATGAGCTCGTTAGATCGGCCCGCACTTGGATCGGACACCCGTATAAAAACTTCATTCCTTTTCCACTGATTGCGCACGATTGCAAATTCGGCGGAATTACCTAAATCGCTCTCTTTATGTAAACGATTTGTTGGGTGATCTCTCGAATCACTGATATCGGATTCATTTGCTGGCAAATCCTTTCCCGTTTTACTTTTTTAGGCTTAATCTGAACGTTTTGTCGAGACAATTTGCAGTCCCACTGCCTGTCCAAATTTTATTCCCTTTTATTTCAATATATTTATTTATTTTGATATCTGGAAGTTGATATTGTGTATTAATTGAGTGAGGAAGTATTTTCGTCCCTTATCTGTGTCTCGTATTTAACTTTTTTCCTGTTACTCGAGCTTCACTGTAGACCATAGCTGTAGACTAAAGAAATTCTTTCACTCTGGCATTTTATTATGTCTAGGTATTTCCACTCTCTTAGTAGGAACAAAGTCTGTATACTTTGCCTTTTTATTTCCTTTAGTTTTAGCTTACTAATATAATTTAAGTTAAGATCAGAATGTCTAAACTAAATCATTTTGTACACTATCTACAAAATAGGATCGTTCTAAAATATGAGTCTAATTTATGCGCAAACTATTATTTCTAAAGCATGATCTAATACGTACATTACAAAACCCAATGAAGAAAATCGTTGGGTTATATTATATATCCTTTAATTCCTTTATAAAAGATCGTGTTTGTAGCTATAAACAGCTCATAATATACAAATATTAAACTCCGTAGCCAGACTGGCTTAAAAGCTCGTAGAAAAAGCACAGCAAGTGAATAGAATAAACTGCATAGCACCAATCCGTGCAGTAACAGTTTTGCCACTATTAATTAGAGCACCGGTCTAGAGGCGAACTTCGATTGCGCTGTCAAAAATCCGAAGAATTATTCCACTACTAAAATAACTTGTGCGATTTTAGGCTTTATCGGCACAGTTCAGGCGTATTAGCGAATTTATACAGCTTGGTTGCAATATGCCGCCGATCGCGCCTCTAGTTGGACGCAGCGCTTTTATTAAAATCGGCTTTTATTTATTGACGATTCGAGGGAACCCAAGGATTTCTCTTGCAATACGTTTCAAAGGAAATTGATCCCATTTTTCAAAGGACCTAACCCTGATTTTTCTATGGATTTATGCCGGGGCGCCGCGCAGGTGCGAGGTGGTTTTTCAAATCAAGACTGTCGTTTTGATTGTCAAAGTTACGGAGATTTCTTTCTTGAGGCACTTTTCTCTAATAATTTTCACTTTTTTATTTTATTTTCGTGAAACATTCTGATTGTGCAACATTTTTCTAGCTTCGTCAGGAACCGTATGAATTTAGCTCCTTTGTCAGGTCTATTGTTCCCGGTTATTTATATAATATAATAACAGCCCTCTTCTCCAATTATATAGTCTGTTTATCTTCTTTTTTTTCAGTTTATACCGGTGTCTGAAGAGACTTATTTTCTCTTGAAGCTTTAAACGCCAAACCATTTTCGATGATGACTAAAAATGTATATTTATGAATATTTTTATACAATTATACAATACCTAAAGTAGGATAATTATCTACCAACCCACGCCGCCTCTAACTTTATGTACATAGATAGATTTATTTTTATCGCATTTCTCATTCCTTCTATTTGTGTTCTAATACGTGGCAGTTGTTTCGTTTATTTCTTTTGTTTTAAGTAGGTAAATGAAAAAAATTAAAACTGTAAAGCACATGGATGGACCAACGGAACAGAATAATTGTAAATCTAATTGTAATTGTAATCTAAAATTGTAAGTCTAAGATTTTAAATACAACATGCTTTGTGTTGTGGTTTCTTGATGGAACTCTCATATTATTACTGCCTGATGTTAATGTATTTGAAACCGGTAGCATTTTGTAAAGTTTTAATAAATTAAAGTAAATAACTAGTAAGTAACAGTGTTTTTTGCTTAATATACCTGTAATTTAAATGTCAACACGAGAGTTCAACTCGTAGACGTACCGATTTTTTTTATTCAACCCTATTATATTGAAACAAACGGAGGAACACTTTTTTAATACACTGTAATAAATCATCCTAATTTTGTCAAATATTTTATTTTTGTTTTGTTGAAATACTCTTAAAAAATGATCTATTATTTGATAGGTGAAAATGGAGTGATTCTATATTCTAAATAGTAGTTGTAGTGTACCTCTACTTAAGTACTTAGTTGGAGGATGCGTCGGGAGAGCTATTCATTTAATTCTTAATACTATAGTGATCTAAGTGAAGTGAGCTTATACAGGTTAATGAGGTCTCTACAAATTCATAGTCACGAAAGAGCTCCCCAGGTTATAAGAGATAGGGTTGCAAAGCTATCGATAGGTAGCATCTACCTTCATTAATACGTACTGCGAGAATGAGAATGAGAAGAAAAAGAGTTATGAAAGTATTTAAAATAAATTTTGTCCGAAACATTTTGTACATTTTTTTTTAAACTTCTGTTTCAAAAATAACTGACTAACATATACAAGGTCAAATGATTTTCAGTATACTTATGTATTTTTTTTCTTTTGTGAAACTATCTAAGCTTACGAATAAATGCAATAACTGGCCAAGCACGTGTCGGGTCACGCAAAGTGTAGGATTCCGTAGTTGTCCAATACTACTTAGGTACCCGTTTAAGACAGTTAACCTTCATCAAAATATGTGTGTCCATTTTGCCTATTAGAATTTAATTCGGTAAAGTACTCATATCGATGCACATCACGGCTCTAGTCCCTTCCACCGGACTCCCCTAGATGAGGTAAGTTTTATGACAGTTCTGTCACCCCGTACAATATTAATACCAGGGAAGAGGAGGCTGCCTCGTTCACGTCGCACGCAATTAAATTATAAACGCTTTTATTACACATTTCGCGCTCTTGTGTGGCGGTTTACACGTAAAATAAAATTATCAGCAACGTCACATAACCTCCACGAGATATTTCAGAAATTATTAATTTTATGCGTTACTAAATTAACCGCTTCTGTTTAAATGCTTCATATTCAAGAAATATTTTGAATTTAAATCCGAAAATATGTAACATTACAAATACGCTCGAAGGGTTGCTTAATCGTGTAGTCGACTTTGTTTCACGGTATCTTCGAATATTTCTTTCTTTCATTGCTTGTTATCGATGGATTCATCTAACGAAACACTAGTCCAAACTAAATAGATTTTTCGAAACAAAATTATTGGTAAATATAATATTATTATAGGTATATGTGGGGACAATTTCACACACGGCCTAAGCAGAGCTTGTTATACCAGACAGCTGATACATGAAAGCAATTTGTTTTAAATAATTTAAACTAAATCAAAAACAGTCTAGAGGCTTATCAAACCAATTGAAGTGGAAATATCTTCAAAATAATATGCAATATTATAAAATATGTTTTAAGTTAAATATTTAATGTCCATGCAAAGTGCCAAAACTGCTATAATTTGAATATCTAGAAGCAACCTACTTGCATTTAGAATATAACACAAAAACCAAAAAACAAGATCTTTCTCCGTAGTTTTTTGGCCAAACTGTTTAATCATTAGAAAGTTATTGCTACTGCCTGTATTTGTTTACTATCAGTACAGAAAACATGTATAATCTTTTTTTTTTAAGTTTCAATATTATTGTTTTTTGGAACAGACTCCACACAACAGAAATCGAATTAAATGTAAGGGTGTTTTACTTGTAAAAAAAACGCAGACACCGACCTGCCACCGCCACCGGCTTGATAAGACCGCGCTCCACGTAGTTTACTTTGCGTCAACATAGATAAGAGAAGAGTAGAGAAGGAAGATGGAACGGTTTTACGGTATAACATTGAAACTCGTTTTTATTTTGCGGTCTGTACTTGTGAGTTTAAATATCTGTGGTGTTATTATCACACTAATCACACTAATATTATACTCGTAAATGTGAAAATATATTTGGATGTTTGTTCCGCTTTCACGCCTTAACTACTGAACGGGTTTGGATAAAATTTGGAATGGAGATAGTTTGTACCCTGGATTAACACATAGGATAAAGGACATTTAATGGGAAAAAGTCTTATTCCCACGGGAAAATCTTACATAACGCGAGCGTAGCCGCGGGCAGACAGCAGAGCTAGTATCCAAATGACAGAAATAATTATTTTCTCTAAAAAAATGTTTTTATTTTCTCTTAGAATGGGCAACAATTTAAACTTTGTTTTTTTAGGTTTATATATCTTTTATATATATTTTTTTGTTAGGTTTTTTTTTCTTGTAGATATGATATAGGTATGAGCCACGCCTTTTGACCTCTCTCCCTTATTTTTTCTCTACGGTGCGGTGTACAAAACGGTAACCACTAGATAAAGCACGAACATGGGAAAACATTTCTCAGACTATTAAAAGCTATTTCAATAATAATTTTTACTGCCTGTCAATAATGAAAGATAAAAAAAACAGCCATTAGGTCTTAGTGTTTGGTTGACACGGACCCAGGCAGGTGGATTTTCTCACGATGTTTTCATTTTGAGCGAGTAAACAAGATTATCATAATAGTATAATAAAATTCGACTGTAAGCAAGTAAATTTTCCTTTTAGTTCAAAAGTCTCTGTAGAAAAGAAAATTCTTAATTTAAAGCTAAGAATTATCTGCAAAACTTTTAAACAAGAAGCAAAAGCTAAATGAAGCAGGGATGCAGTAAGAAAATCCGTAGCCCATTAAAAAAGTCGCCCCGAGTCAGAAAGCAATAAGCAAATGAACGCGCGGTATCTGGTATTCAGGCATTCTCTTATCGGAGGGCGGTTGGTGGCAGGGTTACCTACCCGAATCTGGGATAGAATACTCCAAATTGGAAGAAATAAAAAAACCGGGCCAATTAAATGTAACCTTGGCTGGCAGCGGAAAAAAAAAAAAATATTAACTTATTTATTACCAGCTCCACGATAGTTATTTATAGATTAAGTATTCTTTTTTTCCTCTAACAGACCGTTAGGTCTATTTTTAACACAATGGTAATATTGCGGGCATGGACTTAAAGATAGATAGAAAGAAAAAAGAAAAGATAGATTCGGTTCTAAGCAACCGCCAAAGATTCATGGGCGCTTCTCACTGACAAATCCAAGCGACCTTAGATTTTCAGATGTTTGTAACTCACTCACTTTGAATTGTTTGGGATTAAAAACCTGTAGACTTAGACTTAGGGCGATCTTTATATTATTCTCATATAATAATATTTATTTGAAGATAGACGTTTGCTAGCTCTGTTTACTTGATTTTCACATTTCAAAAGTACTTAGATTTATCTAGATAGTCACGTCACGACTTTAATTCGAAATGCATTAAGATCTTGAAGTAGACATTTGTATCGTACACATGTAGGTGGTAGTAAAGCAAAATAAGCAAGACATGCCGACAGCTTTCCATTAGGACTCCCTTGGCGTATCAGGCTGTAGATCTTGGGCTGGATGGAAGCTAACATACGTAAACGGTAATTTTATGTAACAAAAACAAAGAAGACAAATAATATAATATAGGAAACGCGGAAAAAAAGATGTTGGTCTTCCTAAACAAAATGTCTTATCAGCTGATGAGTATTATTTATCATAAAAAATCAAATGTTTTCACATTTAACACCACATCTCTGAAGAAAATATTGCTTAGCATCTTCTTCTCTACAATAAATTGAGATACCCGTTGCCACGACACTGAACACATGTTGGTTCTTAATTGCGGAATAGAACGCCAGTCCAGACAACATTAAGATTCTACCACATCGCCAAGTAGGATTCTTCGCAGTCTAGTAGCCCAGCCCTGGTAGCCAGCTCAGCGCAGATAGCATCGCGCCCGACCTTATTCGATTCGCCAAGTCCGATCCCGCCTACCCCAGCCAAGCGGCTACTATCAAAAGGGGGAATGTTACTGCCCCCTTATCTACACTTAAACATGCAAAGTCCGCTCGGATCACGACAATCAATTCGTAATTTCGCTGTTGTGCCGCGTGAACTATAATATATATAGATTTAGCTGCAAGCGTTGATGACGAACCCGCTTCTGATGATCGAATTACTTGACTGTCTATCTGCACTTTATTTTACGGTAGATATTGGTCCCAATTCGTGAAGTCATGCTCTGATTCTAATTTGAAAATCAGGTTATCCTTTTCGTTTTTATGACTAATGAAAGAGAGGCGATGAATGTAGACGAACGAATGATATTATTTTGAATGAATGATAACTTAAAAAAAATTAGGGCATAGCTGTCAGATTAGATATTTTATTTATAAGTCGGATATTTTAGGTGTTCTCTAAAATTGGGAAATTAACTTGTCCATAAGGTTCAAATTCGATGTTTGACAGCTCGAATATTAGATGGCCATCTCCTGTCCCTTATTAATATTTAAAAGGTGAAAAGGACTGACGAACTAAAATTATTAGAGCGTAACAGTGTTAATCGCTACCAGTAGTGTCGTCTTTAATTGATATTGTGGTCTTTTTAGCACTTGTTTATTTATGGCAGTGATCTCGCCCTATTCTTCTTGTAAACCTAGAAGCGGTGCTATCAAGTGATACAATTTATAGCAGAGCATAAAGATGGTATGTGAGGGTTTTCGCAAGGAGGCTTAAACGTACGTATTTCTCTATATTATCTGTACCCCACTTAAACAAAGGTACTTATACAATTGCTTTTAGCTAATCAAGTCATTGACCTGACTTTAACTGTAATGCAATGTTTACCTTTAAAGATACTTGACTGTTATCGATACAACACTTCCGGTGAAATGTTCCGAGTCATTAAGATGATGAAATTTTAGAAAAAAATATAATACAATAGAAAAAAACAGATAGTAAAGATACCTATAGCATAAACTTAGATAAATGGTGTGTTAATGAATACTGCTTGCTTTATATAACTACTCTGTATAAGTACTAAATTGGTCTTGTATGAATGAGTTATAAGTCCTTAGACAAGATTGGGTGTACCCTACTAACGTTATCCTCATCGCATGTAATATATAAGTAAACTAGCGGTCCGCCTGCGGCTACGCTCGCGTAAGATTTTCCCCGTAAAAATTATCCGATATGTTAATCCAGATTACAAACTATCTCCATTCCAAATTTCATCCAAATCCGTTGAGTACGCGTGAAGGTGGGTGGAACAAACATCCAGACATCTAAACATCCAAATATAGGTATATTTTCACATTTATAATATTAAGTGTGAAGTGTGATAAACCATCACACTTAACAGCACCACAATTACCTGTTGGCAAACATTCGACATGAGAAGCATTAGATCGGATCTACAAATCCGACCAAAATCACTTTTTAGCATGGTAGGCATACTGAAAGTCTCTGCATCTGGCCACTTACAATAAAAGAATGAATTATGGAATTCGAAAATGGAACTCCTTGGGAACATAATTATTGTTACTTTTTAATTTGCGAGACTGCTAAAAAGTGGTTTAGGTCGAATATGTAGATCCAACCTAATGGTTCTCATGTCGATAATAAATCGATATTCTGATTGTTGGTTTCAATGCGATGTGTTTACATACAACATTAGTGCTATTCTATAGTGTCCCTTAAACATAAATTTTACTTAACTCTATACAGGGCGACGACGACGACGACGACGACGCGACGCGATAGTAGGGCTGCGCAAGACGGAACTAGAGTTCGCCACACTTCCGCCCCAGTGACGTCCGCGTAATTAATTCAATGATCGTCCGCATAATGACTTGCATGCGGTGGCCACCCCTTGCCACTGCGCCGCCACACCGCGCTAATTTCCACGTCGTTAATGAAGGAAATTCTCCACAGAAACCTTTTTGCTACACACACGCGAAGAACACGATTTTTGGCACTGTCACCCTCTACCGTTTAAACGTAGGAAACATTAATCATCCACATCCGCAAAGATTGCATTTTAAAGTTTCTGTTCGGGGAGCAAATGTTGGTAATGTTTCATTTTGAATCGTGATACGGAATTGAAATGGAGGCTGCATGTCCTGTAAAACAAAAAATCTCGTACTGATACGCTCGTTTGGGTTGGGGGCGATCGAGTTGGCAGCTATGTGGTGACGACGGTGAGAGTACAACCCGTTATTTCTCATTATGCAGGAGGGATTTTCATAAGAACGTTCGGAAACTTGTAGCGAAGGAGACCGCTTTGGGCTACTTAGAGCCATTTGCAGTGAGATTGGCTCGACCTACGAGGTAGGTCGATTGAGGTCGATTGCGGAACTTCAGAGATAACTTGCCCCAAAACTTTGAACATTTTGACGCTGCAATACTTGGATAAGGTAAACTGACTGCCTTAATTATGTTAGAGACGTTCAAACACAGCTTAGACTCGTATTAATTGCTATGTGGTGACGACGGTGAGAGTACAACCCGTTATTTCTCATTATGCAGGAGGGATTTTCATAAGAACGTTCGGAAACTTGTAGCGAAGGAGACCGCTTTGGGCTACTTAGAGCCATTTGCAGTGAGATTGGCTCGACCTACGAGGTAGGTCGATTGAGGTCGATTGCGGAACTTCAGAGATAACTTGCCCCAAAACTTTGAACATTTTGACGCTGCAATACTTGGATAAGGTAAACTGACTGCCTTAATTATGTTAGAGACGTTCAAACACAGCTTAGACTCGTATTAATTGTGGATTAGGTAAAGATAAAGTTAATCACTTTCGGCAGAAGTTTTGGGGAGGCTTTGCGGTACTCGCAAGTCGGCCGACAAAACCGCGCGCTGAAATATGACAGGAAATTTCTACATTCACAAAACCTCCATTTCATAACTGAAGAAAATGTAATCAAAATAAATCTGTAATATATTTTTTGCTCAACATATTTATTCCGTTTCCATCTTCCACGCCGCTTGTGGTGATATTTTGACATAAAATTACACGGTTGGTCGAGTTAAAGGCACTAGACCGTCGAAATGGTTCAAGTTTATTTTATAAGCCTTTTTATGAGTCACGGCACTTAGGATGAATCTACTTTGGGTGCGAATACGTTAGTAACCAACGTGAACTCCATACATAAAATTAGATAGACTGCTTAATATTCATAAATTTTGCTCAAGTTTAACCCAGCGGTGTTGACTTGAATTCCGCCTGCATAAATATCTCGGGGAAAACTAGCTGAGCACGAAATATCCTTTATAAGATTTAAATACTGGTTCTGCTTATAAACTTTGTATCGGGCTATATTTTAATAATGATCGAAGTTTTCGTCCCTTTTAAGGTAAATGCATCGAGCGGGTCGGTGCTACAGCATAATATCGAGCAAACTGTGATGACCTAAATGGTGCAGCGGAACAAAAAAGGTCATGGAGCAGTCACGAACCTTCTAGATTAAAATTTGAGTTGATGACGCCTTAATGACGGGGTTGGGACATGTCGCGGCTGTAATGGTGCACAATTTCCTTGAAAGCATTGTATTAAGCCATTACTCCCCCGCGCGGCAATCAGCCGGGACGCGAGATAAGGCCACGGTCCGATTTCATCACGTATTGTGTTTACATTCTGAACTTAATTAGGACGCCGATAATGAATGACAATTTTTTTTCAAATAGAATAAGGATAATTTTAATCTAAGGCGAAAATTTTATGTTTCAACTTGTCTCATTAGATCAGAAATAAAATGTTTGAGATTTTTGTATATGTACTTATTTATAGTGACGACTGTTTTATTTTTGTAACTGAAATAATAATAAAAAATATAGTGTACTGTTTAGGTTTGTAACAGCGGATCTCCAATCTGTATTCTGTATTGAAATAGTACAATAAGAAAATCGAATTATGATCATCATAATCATCGTTACAGTAATCGATTTACTGTCTGATATCTAATGAAGTATGTTAAATTGTTTATGCCTTCTATATACGTATTAAGATTTCAACATCATACCGCTCCCTAATGTCACTTAAGGACGCTACACGATGTCAATTTCATACATTTTCAGCAGTCACGCCAAATATTATTACCACCACTATTTTCATAAATTTCATTTAAATTCAAGGCAAATAACAAAACTTTCAATTATTATAGGAAACGTGTAAAATAACTATCATTGTCATCTTCACGTGTCATACTTGGTAATATCCACTTATAAATATTTGCAACAGCAAGAGCTATCAGATATTTATGATGATCACCTATTGCAAACCCTGATTGAGTCTGAAATGGAACATAATTACAAGGTACATGATAATCCTGAGGAATGTGGCGACCGCCGGTTGGCATTCTCATGCTGTATAGCCAACAAGAGGCACGGCACTGAAGAACCAGGAATATACCTATACAATAAGTACGTTGCTGACTCTTTAGGCCCATTACTTTTCCTTCAAAGCATAAAAGAGCAATGGTTAACGATCTTTCGTCGTGTTTGAGTCTGTAGCATTGGAGAGTTACAAGTTGGTCTGCGTTTGGCGCCACTACTCTAGCGTGGGTGGACTTACGCTGGCGCCGGCCTCTTGGCCAAATAATTAAATATTGCAAGGCCTTCAACTATAAATCTTTATTTTATGATAACCTGAGCATAGTGAACACTATTGATAAATTATTAGTTCTGTATTATTTCTTTTTACAAAATGTGTTAGGTAACTTTTTCTATTCAAATAACAAAATGAGAAAGAAAACTTACAGTTACTTGTTGTCTAACTGTACATAGTTGGACAACAAGTTCATTTAAATGTATCTATGGATAAATTAAATGCACATACGACACACTAATTATACATTAATTATACACTATAACAATATAAAAGCTACCGCTACTACTTTCATTATTTTAAAAGCGAACCTCGCTGAATTTAGACCGTACTATTCATTGATAATGAAGTAGACAGCCGCGCTAGTGTTATCTATTTCTCGAAAAACCATTTTAGTTATGGTCTCAATATACGCTTCCTTTGTTTCATACAAAGTATACACGATGTTGGTGTGGATTCGCCTTTTATTCGGCTTCTACGACCGGGATCTCCTTCAATCTGCCAGTTTGTGGTGGATTGCCAAATTTTACTGCTCCACCTACGCAGCTACTCTTATATATAGGTTTATATTTCTTACTACTCCAAAGCTATAACTGGAAGTATCCAAGTTGCATCGAGTCCACTACCTGCATCGCTGTTTAACTTTTTTCAGAACCTTGTCCCGATCTATTATGTTAAAAATGTTATTTCTCGTTGTCACAAACCGATGATGCAACGTCTAATGCGTATGCTATTAATATTTTTATTATTCTGTGTTATATTTTTGATCATATTAGACTACTGTTTCACATAATATTTTGCGTTACACCTTTGCGCAAGACCGATTGTAACATTGAGTTTTTTGCCATCTATTCTAACTTTAAACACTTTTAACGCATAATACGCGCGTATCATTGGCAATTGGATTATTGTACTGTGGCATGCTTTGAAAAATCTTTAAAATGAACTGACAGAGATTCATCACATTTTTTGTAACTTGTTGATTTATTGAGATCCGCGTATACTATTATGAAATAACTAAACAACGCTAAGAGAAAAGTTCGCATTAAATAGAAAAAATAAATAATTCTACTTTAAAGGTTTCGAGATCTGCCGTAGAAGTTTTATGTTATGGTCTCTTGTAGGACACTGGTTCTTATTTGTTTTTAGAAATATTACAATTACGGTACTTGCAGTGTGGACTGGAATAAGCGACTTGAAATATAATTTCGTATGTTTTATATGAATAAGTGTACAGGGTGGCCCATTTAGATGGGGTAGTATGGGTAACTCACTATAGGACAAAGAAAGATCTGTTCTAAGGAACCATTTCATCGATTTTAGTGACATGAAAGTGCAACATTAATTAAAAAAAAAAAACTTCATATTATTTACTTATAAATGGAAATTATATTATACACCGTGAAAAACTGGTTGTTTTTAGTTAAATGGAGTGTTCAGTCCATTAAACTGAACAACTTTCCCCAAGGAACATGGACTGTAAAAGGATAAAAAAAGGCCCGTTCATACAAAACCACGCGGCCAGCTTATCGATTTACTATGAGGGAAGCATTTTTTTTTTCAATTGCCAGCCCATGTTCCTTGGGGAAAGTTGTCCAGTTTAATGGACTGGATACTTCATTTAACGAAAAACAACCAGTTAAATTTCACGGTGTATTATTTGTATTGACGATGGTGCTTGACAATTTACTTTAATAAAAATTACCTAATATGGTCGTTTCGACAACTGTAACAATTATACACGTGAACACGCCTCCAAAAGACGTTACGTATACTTTTTTTTCCTTTTCAGGTACCTACTAAATACGTACTGTAGTTTTATTACGAGATTTTTGGTGACACAATGTCAACAGTGTTGCGTCATTAATGTCATTTTGTATAACTAGCAAAAACTATGTTCAAACAAAATACTCTGACGAATGGTTTGCACGTTTACATACGCTTAAAAATTTACGGTAATTTGAAACAATTTTCACTGGACACTATAGCAGAAACTGAGGAGAGAGTCCTAAACTACATTCTCAATAAAATATTTTTTGCACAGATAACTACAACAAATAGTACTTCCTTTTATCTACACATTTTTTTAATTCCATAACTATACTTAATACAGCAAGAAATCTTGCTAATGGTAATAGCAATGGCGTACTGTAAGGAGCGGTCTCCTTTGTGGTGACTGGCTGTTCGTTTAGTTCGATTGGATTTGAATATTTTGAAATATCGAATGGTTCTTTTTTGTTGTTTTGACTCGGGATGCCAACGGGCTACTGAGTAGACTATATTTTGATATGTTAAAGAGATTCTTGAAAAATAATATAAAAACATTAGATTCAACTCATAACATCGTTTTAATTATTATATTAGCTTAGCGCCCATCTGGCTACCGCCCCCGTTTTTAGGGTTTAATATCTGAGTATTCAAGGGATAGTTTGCTTGATATCGAACCTTGTGTGCACATAGTGCTTTTGGGGGACCTTTGCTGGGTCCTTGACATCAACTTTGCTGTTTCTTGCATACGTTATATAAAATTAAGATAATTAAAAGTAAAACTACTCGACAACATCAGTGACCAAAATCTGTGTAAGCGTAATCTAGCGGAGAATTTATCTAAAATATAACAATACAAATATTACCTTTTGCTCGCATAAAGACAGATATTACCTCTTCTAGCTGGAGAATCTGTCTTACACAAGAACAAAGTAATTCCTTCTCAAACCTTTTTCTTTTTTCAGCTCTCGCTTGTTCGTAATTTAATTGTAAAATCCTTCGGTTTCTGTTTTGAATTCCAAATACGGTACTCAACTTTTGCTTTTTAGTTGAACAAATATATACCAAAGACAGACAGAAAATACCAATTACAAAAAGTTTTCCCACCCATTCCAACCCATTTCGTCACCATAAAAGAAGAAAACTTAAATTGACAAGATAAGATAACGAAAATTTATTCATGAAGGATCCGCTAAACATCAAACATAAGGAAAGGGGTATTGAAACATAATCTGTAGCAGTAGAGTAGTGGTATCATATTTTACACCGTCGTATCAGTACAAGCTTCAAGACACGTCTCGTCTATTTAGTGTTTACGTCGGAAGGCGAACCACACAGAACAGTTACGCCACGCTCGGCTAAGAGCCCATGAAATAATAAACTCTCGGTGGTTTGGGCACATACGGTAACGACACGAAATAGTTAAGTCGTTTAAATAAATTAAGTTTGTCAAGTATTTTAGAATGTTGTCTGTGTAAAATATCTATGATGTAAATTATACGATCTAGCGAAAATTTCAAGGTTTATACTTGGTATCTGACAGATCGTTCTGCCAACGAAAATAATCTTTGTTGTTCTATAATTTACAACTGACATTCAAACTTAGGGTGGCAAACCAATTTATTAGTCGACTTTACATTTGTGGAAATGTTCAATTTTGTATGTTCATTCGTAGGTACTAGATTCGTAATCAACGTGTAATGATTTATGTAAATCTCTCTCAAGGGAAGCCGCAATTATGCATGATGTGGGCAGCGCTGGAGCTGTCGTTGTGGGGATCCTTGGACCAGCAGTGGACTGGAGCAGTGGTCTTTAGGCTTGTTATGATATTGATGGCCCTAATTCAAAAAGTCATGCTCTACTTATCTTTATTCCACATATTTATTTAAAATAAATATTTTTTTATTCAAAAGAGTGGACACGATAGACACATGATATTTTGAATATATGATGATAAGTTAAAATAAAGGCGTATCTGTCAAATTAAGAAAATTTTAAGTCTAATTGTAGCGATTCACTCACACTCTAATCCTTAATTTAAGTTCGCCAGTCCTTTTCACCTTTAAAGATTAAAAAGGGACAGTAGATGACCATTCTAATTAATTAAAGCTGTCAAACATCGAATTTGAACCTTATGGACGCGTCGATTGGACAATTTTAGAGAGCATGTAAAACATCCGACTTGAAAATCTCTTAATCTGCGAGCTATACCATTATTTTAGGTTATCATTCATTTATATCATTAATTTTATTATACTTTTTTAGGTTTTATTTTATGTAGGTAGGTTTATCATGTATGTATGTGTAGGTATATACGAGTATTATTAATTGAAATTGTTGTGCACGTTACTATCCGCTTCTTTTCTAAATTCTCACTTCCAAGGTCTGCTGTAAGACATTTCTTTAGAAATAAGCAGTGCCTGTTGTGATGTTTTTCTATGTTTGTTTGTTTTGTTTGTTTTGTTTTTTTTTTTTTGTTTTCTTTTTTTTTTCATTTTCTGTTAAGTTTATTGTGTACAATAAATAATAAAATAAATTAAAATAATGTCATTCATTCGTCTAAATTCAAAAGAAAAGGATAGCAAGATTTTAAAATTAGAATTTAGAGCATTACTTCCGGAATCGGGGCCAATGTCTTTACGTCGTCCGTTCTAAAATTAAGTAATCGACGCGTCATAAACACTAATATTAAGATGTTCATTTTCTGTCCAGTTTTTATCTTTTAAAGGCGCAACTTCACGAGTGAATAAAGATTCCCCGATATTTATAAAGCCTTAAGTGAGCCTAATGGTAAGTAGTCATGTTTTTATTGTCTTTCTGATTGCATTATAAAAGTGGCCAAGTACAATTACTATAGTAAAGACTTTAGCTAAAATAACTATAAATTAAGTTGATATTACAGTATTGTCACATAATTTAATATAGTACCTACTAATGCATCGTTTTTACCAATGTAAAATCATCAAAATTATTTTATTTATGCTCTTCTTTGTAACACAAACACAAAGTTTTTAACTTTTACCTCGCTTATTGTATTTGCCTAATACCATGGTCTGCTAAGCGCCGATAGCCCAGGTTTACACCCTAGCAGTCACGTACAAGTTAGCTACTTTAGGTACAGCACAACACCCATTGCGCTATCGTGCTCACAATCTGCACATGTCAAACAACAGAAGAGAGAATGTACTAGAAACGGTACAGAAAAAAGCGGATCTTGCTACTTAAATCCATTTACATTGATGTGTGTGGTTCGCACTTGGGACGGTAAATTAGTTCTGCAACAGCAATGATTTATATTTAGGATAGTGTAATCGCTTTGAAAACCACAAGGAGATTGAATTGTATTAAGAATAATATTTACAAATAAGATATTCACAGATAATTCAGTGTGGATTATTATGTTATGAAATTGTGAAAAAAGATAAGTACTTTATCTGAAAATTAAACTAGGTGTACATAAATTGCTTTCCAGTTAGTGCACTAAGGTAGAATAAACAAATACTGAACTGATAAGTCTATACAAAATCCTTATCCTTTTACTCCTTATTAATATTATAAACGCGAAAGTTTGTATGTATGGATCCATACATGATTTACTATATATTCGTTTAATTTATTAACTACTGGACGTTAATTGGTTTCTAACATAGGGAGCTCAATTAGGAAATAGCATTGATCTAGTTAGATGTACATTTCAGATGAATTTATTTATTTATTTCATGTTATTCTTGCTAAAACGTCTTAAAATCTTGTAGTATTTTAAAATATACTGGCGCTGTGCCTATCGTCCCCACAATCTGCACGTCACCCTCTATTACGTGTTTATGCTCACCTCCTAATAGTACAGCCTTTGTTATTGAAAGACCTAATACTGTGATTACAGTTTATGGTTTGTCCGACAGACGACTTCAACTTGTATTCAACGTTCATTGCTGATTGTGAATATATTTACGTCATAAAGCAACGAAGATTACCTGCATTGGATGTGAAAATGCAAGAATATTTGCAATATAAGGTAGAGCTCAAGATGCCATCTCTAGCTTAGCTTTAAACTGCTATTACAGACTATAAAGTCAACCCAACGGTCTTTCAACATGCTACTGTTTCGAACTAAATTGATTTTTTGTGACATTACTTTTACTTTGTTCACATTTTATTTGCATTGAAAAGTAGAGCGGATAGAGAGACTAAAAGCGCCAGGGTACCTAATTAATACTATACTGCGGTAAAAAATTCTAAAAAGGCTATTTTTCTGTGAATAGAGAGGTAAATTGGATTACCACTGTTTAAACGTCCTTGGGATTACCTACGTTTTTTATAATTTTGATGATTATGAATTCTTACTATATTTTACAATATGCAAGTGCAAAAACATAATAGCGAAAATAATAATAATAATATTAGGTAGCAGAAGTCTGGATACGAAAATAAACGATTTTGTCTGTTTGGCAAGGGAAAGACATAAATTTATTTTACCACAAAAAAATATATTATTTTCAAATTAATCCCACAGTTTTTATTTAGGTATATCGAAAACGGAACAGGTATTAAGTTAAAAAATAATTAAATTCTACTTATCAAAGAAGTAGGTGACTTATTTTTTAATAAACTATAATTAATTACTTCTTTTCACTTTTCCTAGTTGTTTGCGTGTAAAAGTAGATAACTTATTTATGTTTAAAATAGTTCATTTTGTCCTTACTTGATCAAAGAATTTTTGTACGTCAACCTGTCGAACCCTTGTTTTCTCCATTTGTTGGACATATTGGACCTTTATGATTTGACATAGGTCTTATTAAAAAGAAATGTTTGAAAATTCATTTTAGTAAATACATTAAAAAGATCTTGACAATCAGAATTCATTGCACATTTGAATACGTAAATATCAATTCATGAAAAAATACATCCTTTATTTTGCAGCGACGCTAACACCATGTAAGTTTCAAATGTAAATTTTATTGGATATATCATTTTATTTGTACGTACGTTACATGCATCGTACACTCAAATGTGAATTTAATATCGTTCCAAAATGCACCTAGCATCCATATTTGCATACACTGCAGCAGATAATATCACAAGTATGGACTCTTACGTAACTGGAACATGATTCAGTTGAAGCAGGTACTACAAACACTCAGCTGGAAACACGGCTGAGAGTATTAGCATACGAATTTGATGGAAATGAGAAATTCTCGCTTCAAATCGGTTATTACTATTAGAACTGGAAAGCCGTCGTCGATAGCGCCAGGGTAAGAATGTTTGCATTCTCGTGAGAAATACGCTTAATTCTGAGACATCAAACTATTTTCCTGAATCTTACAAACACCTTTGAAAGAATCAAAGTGTAATCTTTTAGTCCGCTCCGCACTGGACCAACATCGACTTTTTTCGAGTACTTACATAGAGTTGAGAGCCCTTGATAGGAATATTGAGTCATTGTCATAGTTGGTAATGAATAAGGTTCATGATATTTATAAGAATAGTAGACCCTATTCTTATACCCAAGTACATTACATATCGTGTCTTAACGTCAGTACAAATGTCAACATAGCGTCGTCGCTTCGCTCGCAAACATTGGTCTAGGAAAGCCTCAGGTAAGCACGTCTACCGAATATTTACCAAGTCTAGAGCTACTTCAATTAATAAGTTATCTAGCATCTATCATTGTAGTATCATCATTGTAAATCAACTATAAACTATAAATTAATTTTAATATTGGCAAAGAAAAAGACGTTTACAAGTCTACTAATTTATTGTTTTAAAAGATAATACTAGCAGCAGCGGTGTGAAAAATTTTATGTTAGGTTTCTTCATTACGAAGCGCAAATAATTTGAAACTCTTTTCTCGGACCTCTCCACGATTCGTTGTGACTCTTTT
Source organism: Carpatolechia fugitivella (assembly GCA_951230895.1). NCBI lineage: Eukaryota > Metazoa > Arthropoda > Insecta > Lepidoptera > Gelechiidae > Carpatolechia > Carpatolechia fugitivella. The sequence continues at coordinate 12,003,172 of OX579646.1, read as the reverse complement.
TTCATCTGTGGCATTTTTATTTGCACGAAACTGACCGATATCCATGTTAGTGTCGAGCAGTTTGTATTTGTAAACCTCAGAACAGTGGAAGCGAAGCGAGTAGTTGTAACCGAACTTCAAGAATAGAAAACTTTGACGTAAAGCTTAGTTGTTTTCGTTTCTTTAGTTAGTTTTATGATCTTTAATAAAAAAACAATAGTTATTATCCAAAATTATCTGCACTAACATAAGTAAATTAGGCACGTTTTATCATTGTTGTCTTCACAGTAGAAAGGTCAATTTGTGTTATATCACATCAAATAACTAAGTGAGTAAAATACCAAATCAAACCTGAGTACGAGGTTCATGTTTACAAATATATTTTCCTTTTACGCTGAACTAGTAATAATACTGTGAAAATATGTGTACTCATATTAGCATAACGCTTCAAGTCTCAGCTTGCTACAACTTCATATTATGGAAACCACTTGGAAACATATCTATTCCTAACCATTTGCCCCAGTACAACTTGTGAGAGAAACAGCTAAGTAAATAAAAACTCTCTAACAACCCTTACCTACGCGTAATTCTCCACCGTGGGTCTTGGGCCTACCCTAAATTAGGGTCTTTGTCGACCAAGCAAGCCCAATGCAAATCAGTCGGTAAATAACGATACGATTTGAAAATATTATTTTTATTACGGGTTTGAACTGCGGTATTAAGATGGCAGCGACTCTACTAGCTAATCAACTTAGTAGACAGTAAAAACAAATCCTTGAAAATACTACGCTACCTTAGTTTTTGTTGTGGCGTTGAAGGAAACACCACCATACCTGTAACAATGAGGAATAAAAACAATTAGTAAACAGCTAGTAAATAGTTGTGTCGTCTTGTACCACTGCCATATATCAGGGCCCCCGCAGCATTGTTAGATGTATAGCATGAGTCGTGGGCGCGAGTTTCCATTTAGGTGCATCCAGTTCCTACGTGTTAGTCAAATGAGATTGTTTTCTTCTAAGTATGAGCACAAAGTAGGTAAAGCGGCGCGGAGCTTATTATCAATTACGAATGGACTACATAATACGTTCTGTTTTGTTTATCCCTTCTGCTAAATTACTACTAACTAATTTTACCTCAATACTTATGTCTGATAGACCGGATCCGAATCTACGGCATACTTTTATAAAGATATGAGGTGCCTTCAAATACAAAAGAAAAAATTGTTAAAACATTACAAATTATAAATATATATAGCCAATATATATCTATTTTCTTAGACCACAATTATAACAATAACTTTAGTCGTAATCTGATCGCAGATAACTGTAAATAATGAAAATAAAATAATCATAAACACAGAGATGATTGCAGAAAATATCACGACGAAACATCAGACACCATTTTACTTCCACATTTATTACTTTCCATATCTGTTTATAGAAAACGTGTAGTTTCCTAACATAAAATTTAATATAATATATAAAATCCACTCTAGCAGAGTATATTTAAATAGCATTAGGAGTATTAGAGTCGATATTATCAAACAGTGGGCTATAGAGTGAGCTATTTCAATGCGTAATCCCCTTTCTTATGCAGATGACAATGGCATAAAATATTAACACCCAATCGGATTGGAGTTAATAGTTTAAACAGTTACAATGCGTCCGGAAATGTGTGGGACGACATGCGACTGCCGCGGATCAAACAAAGCTGAGGAATGTCGGCCGATCTTTACCTGCGCACGCTTCGATGGATACACCTCTTTTATTATTAACTCTACCCTAAAAACTTAAGGTTTAATTTGTAAAATTAGAATTATACATACACCTCGGAGATCAAAGATAAAACGCTATTATTAATTAACCCCGAAAACAGTCCATCAAACAAAAAGAAGACAATAATCTTGTTATTCCTCAAAATATTTGAGTTAATTCTTAAGACTTCAAATGTGTGCCTGTGCGTATTTGTAATATTATAAGTTATAAGTTATAGTAGTTTAGTCAGTAGATTACAAAAACTTATCGCTCCCAAACATGTGAGAATGAATTACGTATAGCTGTTATAGTTTAATGAAGGAAGCAATCAAGTTACGTAAGCATTTCAGAAATAAGTAATTACAAAATGTGCTTTCAATAAATCCGTCTTCTTTTTTTTATCATGTGGGCTGTAAGGTTGTTGTGTGAAAAAATGTAAACTTACAATTGCAGTCAAAAGACGGAGATCTTGTGGACGTCGTCGTAACGCTAAAACAAAGATACAAAAAAATGTCTGATCGAAATAAACCTAATCTTTATCCGATGCACATCAAAGTAAAGCGTTCGAAAGCTGCATGCTCGGAATACTCTTAAGCCAGTATTCTACATGCGATCTCTGCATTGGAGACGTCATTTCGATCGGAGTCGAGTTGCGGCTCTTTATGGCAGCAGCACCCGTCGTAACCCCGGGTTAGTCTTTACGACCAGCGCATCGGGAAGCTTTGAATATTGTAGTATTTAGGTCGAAATGACACGTATTGTTCATGAATTAGTGCATCCATAATGTTTCATGTATTTTTAATCATTCTTTTTATCTCATCTAGGTACTTTAATTAAAGAGACTGGACTTTATTTCCAACATCTATGAGTCTTTAAGAATATCATCACGGACTTCTGATATTTAAAAAGTTTTTTTATTATTTCACTTGTTAACCTGTTAACTTGTTTAAATTAATAAAAATATAAATTGAAACGTTTTTAACCATTAAACTCCACTAATATCTACCGTACATTAACTGAATAACTAAGATCACGTATATTCTACACCGTAGACCGTAGTGTTCGTAACTACAATCCTCCGATTTATGCTTCTACCAAGTGTCCTTCGTAGTTAGTAATCTTATTAATTACCTTCTTAGTTAGTTGTTAGGAAACTAGCTACTTAGATAAGTACTAACCAAAACCAGACCTACGCGCCAACCGCTAATTTGTTTTACGATCCTGAAAATTGTTATGAAAAGCATAAGTTGAAATGCTTCTAATCTTGATATAGTCTAATTTTATCTATAAAAATACCTACTACCATGTGTACCATATTATTCAAAATTTAAACAGCTATAGTGTGACTATTGTAGCAAGTACTAATTAAAAACCTCAGTAATAATGTTAAGTGTATTTTAAGACACAGGTATTTACTTACTTAGTTTAGGAATCATATTGTTAACTCAGCAAATTGTTTTATATTAATGCTTACAACTTAGTTTTTATTTTCTTATTGTGTAAATTGATAAAAATAATATTAATTATAAATTTTACTTAGTAGTCCTGTACAATGTTTATATTAGCCTAAGATTTCACAGAATAAATTTATCTTTATCTTTATCTTAATCTTAACTTCAATCAGTATTGACTTGTTTAAAATGTTTCACAAAAATAAGGTGGGTGGGGTGCTTGTATGATTTTGTTTTCTCTTATAATCGGTAACAAATAATAAAATACTGCTCACGTGATTGTACACCAACAAGTGTATTACTCGTATTTTGGTAGGTATAGTAATAGTTTAGATTATCTAGTTTTGGCACGTGCTTACAATGTACGGTCGTAACTTCGTTATTGCAGCTATAAACTTTAACTTATTGCAAAAGTGTGAAATTTTAAAATAAAATTATGTATCTATTAAATATAATCTGATAGGTACTACTTTGAAAAAAGCACTTAGAAAAATTGATTGATTGATTGATATCTACTTTATTGCACCAAAAAAGGGGTGTACAAAGGCGAACTTAATGCTATATAGCATTTTCTACCAGCTAACCTTTGGTGGTTAAGAGCAGGTTGAGGGTAGTGCCGCTAAAAACAGCTAAAAACAGCTAAAAACAGCTAAAAGCAGCAAAAATGCAAGTCTAGAATAAAAATCAAAACTAAATCAACATCAAATTACACTTTGTCAAAACTTGTTTTCGTTTCAATATAAGTTTGATCGAATAAACTAAATATTAGATTGTAAGACAAATAAGTTACTTAGAAAGTCTGAGAAGTCTTCAGCCAGATAATAATAGAGAGCTACTAAATTTTGAATTGTCTATAAACCGACCTCACAAAGTCACTAAGCCCGTACTCGTATAAATTCGAAATGCCTTAGAGAAACATTGAGATATTTACTACAAATTGTATAAAGAAGTTTAGACCTAACTAAATAAATAAATTTCAGATACGTGACGTGAACGAACTTCGCCTCTCTAGTTTGTTTCTTTATCAATATAGTCTCGCTGAACTTCGAGTACATTGTCTAGTGAAACAATAGACAAAAGAATTGCTCCCCGAAACGCACGAATGCGCTATTAAGACCGTAATTTTACTAACTTTAATACCCGTATGTTATAATAAAACCATTCCATCGAGTCGGCTAATGTAAGTTATGTGAGAACTTTCCGAATATACACTTTGTTACCTGAAAGGGGTTTCATAAAACTGAATTATAGCCATAACCTTAACTTGGTCTTGAAGATCGTCGTAAAGAAGCATCTTGGGCGCTCACAGGACACGTGGTTGTTGTTAAATTTTATGGTTACTCAGCAGGATACAATGGAAGTATGTAAATTAGAAAAACATCTGAACTCTCAAGGTCCACTGCGGGCCTTTTGAGTTCTGCTGTGTAAAGCTCCTTATATAAATTGATCTTGAATAGAGTATCACTAGTCTTAGAATGATTATGTCTCATACAAATATTCGAAACGCTTTATGTGTTATTGTCCATCGTCAAATTGATAGTAAATTTATTTATGGTTAGTATGCTTTTAACTCGAAAGACATTAGGGATAAAAAAATATAATAATCCATTAAATCATATTGGCTCCTCAATATGATGTGTGTCAATACAAAAAATACGCTTGTCATAGATAATAGAACTTAATTAAGACTAATGGTAAAGTTTCTCAGAATCGATAAAATTTAATGTATAGATAGAACGTGCTCACAGCATACTCGTATTCAAGTTGACAACCTTACAAAATTTTATTAGATTAAACAAAAAAGATACTTTGAAATCTTTGAGTGGAATGACACGAGATATTGGCCTCGATTCGGGAAGTCATGCTCTAATTCTAATTTTAAAATCCAGCTATCCTTTTCATTTTTATGACCAATGAAAGAGAGGTAATGAATTCAGATGAACAAATGATATTGTTTTGAATGAATGACAACCTAAAAATAAGGGCATAGCTGTCAAATTAAGAAAATTTTAAGTCGCATGTTTTACGTGCTCTCTAAAATTGAGCAATCGGCGCGTCCATAAGGTTCAAATTCGATGTTTGACAGCTCTAATATTAGAATGGCCATCTCTTGTCCCTTTTTAATCTTTAAAAGGTGAAAAGGACGGACGAACTTAAATTAAGGATTAGAGCGTGACTGTCTGAATCGCCACCATTGACTCCCTAAACAATGCGTCAGCGAAAATATCTCCTATTCTCTTGTCACGTTCTGAGCGGATTATACCCTGTGCTGATCTACCTCAATCTGAAAACAATAACACAGAGAGCGTCAACGCCTTAAGCTGGTTTTATAAAAAACAACTGACTTCATCCCAATCACCTTGAAATAATAAAGCCGAGGCTTCACAATAGCCAACAACTTATTTATATGCGCTTACTGTAGGCGTATTGTAATTAATAACATTAATATCGGCAGACATTTATTTCTTATTATTAACTTTATAAAACGACCTACGTGTCAAAAATGTAACCGCTATAAATTTATTATCGTCGTAAATATTACCTCTTTGGCGTTCCGTAAGTCTGCAGCTATGTATTGTCATTTATGATCCGCCTACTTCTATAACGTATAAGTAAACCATCGGAAGAAGATTGAACTTTATATTAAAGGCAGTTCGATAAGGATTTGAAGAGCAAATCGGTTTGTTTACTAATACTCTGAGCTCACGTAATCCTTCGGTCATCTGCGGAACCTCATCAAATTTTTGTAGGTTTCGTTGCAGGAAACAAGTTCGAAGCAGCGATGGCGGCGGTGGCGCCCGAGGCCGGTCAGCGAAGCGGCGGCGGCGGCGCCGTGAATTTTCTCTGCGCCCACGCTAACCGGCTTATCGGCGTGTTCTCACATAGAAATTTACACGTGCTCGCGAGTAGCAAGCCGTAATAACACAGTCGTCGCATTTTATCTGCCGGCGTGGCAGCTGCGACTGTCGGCTGGCCCGCCGCCGCGGACGATATGCACTCGTACTCGACAACACCCATGGGACGTGGGCGGCCGCCCGCAACAGCCGCATTTTATAACCTTTTTATTCCATTGTCACTCCGCCGAGGCGACGTATTCGAGGTAAAAATAAATTTTACTCTTTATCTAAATGTCAAATCGTTCGGTTTCGATCGAATCAGTTTCCCAAATAGTTTTAATAAATCTCCTTTTACTACGGAAGATAGGAGGGGCATTACGGTTTCATGTGGCGAGTTATCGTGTTTTATTCTGTTTTGACCGTTGTGACTGGTAGAGCAACAATAGGTTTAATTGAAAGAGTGTCAATAAATTTGTCGGTGAGTTAGTCATCGTCGGTGGTCCCGATAAAGTTGATCGTCCTGCGTACTGTGACACATCCCGGAGGATACAACCCTGGACCCTCGTTCAGGGACGATCGTATGTTTTTATCTGCCGCTGACCTTGTCTTCATTATAATATAGTATCTTCCAAAGGGTTTTATCGTTTAAATGATTTCGTCCTATCTTGTTTTACTTAACGCCAACTTATATCTGGCATGAGAGTCGTTTTAATCATTTTGGAACGGTTAAGTTTTATTTGTTGGTTATTGAACGAAAGATATTTTTAAACACTTTTAGGTGTTCGCGGTTGTTACTCGTGGTAATAACCCGGTAGACATACGAGTATGTGTTATTAAAGATATTTTTGTTGTGTTTGGGCATTATTCGAAGCAGAAAATTGCTATAAACGTAATTGATTAAGTGTAGAAATGTAATCTATTTTCCGTGTCGTAGTGAAGGTTGTGTCGGAGTGCTGGGGTTTGTTTTCTCACGGTTCGAGCAGCGCCGCCCACGAGGTGCTTCTACGAATACATTTGACCAAGGAGTGTAACTTTGGGTTCATAATTTAGACTTACACCGTCGATGTTAGAATGACGCACGGTTTTATGGATGTGTCAACGCATTCAAAGAAACAATTTGAAGGATACTCGAATTCTAAGAAAACTTTCTTAAAGAGGTTGGTTGTAGGTACTAATCATGTTTTTATATTTTCAGTTTTATCGGTTGGACTATAAATGGTACTATTTTATATCTAAGTCACTTAATATAATAAAAGGAGAAGTGACTGACTGACAGATCAATGCAGAGCCGAAATTACTAGGTCTAAACCCTGATTTTTAATTAGATGGACTAAAGTGACAGCTGCAAAGGTAGTTTTTTTTTAATGTTGCAAGCTGAAGATCATAGGGATGTGACATGACTCATTAAACTGACTCATTGAGCTAATTCGTTGTATCGTTGCAACAAGACACCTGGATTCAAAATTACTTAATATAGTTGTAATACGAATATAGGTATAGGTAGGTATACGTAATGTATTTTATAACTTTTCACATGTTAATTAAATAGTTAAATTGATTTATAGAAACCTTCTGTAACAAATATTTATGAGATATATAAAGTTAAAAAGTTATACAAAAAATATATTATTGCAACATAACTCCTGTGTGAGAGCACCTAATACTCTTGAATTAGCCGAATAGTACAATTACCCGCGGAATGTATAGAATAAACGTTAATAAAAATAAAAATCTATAGCTTTGTCTACCAAAAAATTAAATCGTATTTAAAAACTTGGAGTGTGACAGTCAACCAATCGTTCATGAAATAATTCATAGAATATTTTTAATAGAAGCAAAAAATAATTCATACAATTTTTGAATGAATGGTAGATGAATCATGCTCTCTAACCGGCGCGTGCGTCATTCGTCTTTCCACTTCGCTCGCTATTGGTCGTACGAATATTCCTTGCGCTTTCAACGCCGACTTTCGTTGTTACTTGTTGTTAAGTTTTGTTATTTTTTCATTGTTACTTGTTACGTTACGTTGATTTGATTGAATACAGTAGAATTTGATGAACTCTAAATTTATCATACTGTTACAAGTCACTTACTCTTGGTCTTTGGATCACTCAGGCTACATCACCATTTTTTATGTTGCGTTATTTGGCAACACTCCAAACGTCACTTTAGTCCATCTAATTAAAAATCAGGGTATAGAAACGTATGTTTACTACCCAAGCAAGAACTAAGAGAAATCCTGTTCCAGAGAAAAAAGGGAGAAGAAAAGAAAATGAAAGCAATGCGGATGAAGACACGAGCGGAGATAGTTTGAGGTATCTAGATTTTTATCCACGTGACGTATTTTTTAGTTGTTTTTTATTACAAATTTACCATCTAAATACATAAAACACAGCATTTCTAAAACAACAGCAATTCAAAATAATCTTCACTATTAGCAGCTAAACATAAAATCAAATAATTTTCAATCAACTATACCGCCGCCTCCGCGTCCCACGATCGTTATCACGATTAGTAGCTCGATGGTTTTACAACTGCAGTCCGGGTTTGGGCACAACAATTCACACCCGATAATCATCTAGAGATAAAACGCCGCCGCGTCACTGTGAAATCACCGGGAAATTACACTACTCGTACACCCCGTACTAAACCACACTAAACCCACGTAAACACTAGCCCAGTGGTTCTAAAACTTAAATTCACTGAACGCTTTTGAAGTTTCAAAATTCACGTAACGCGTATTGTCGAAAGCGTCAAAGGTGTAGTCGTTTATTTTGGACTGGATCTGGTTATTGGTTTCAAAATATATGAAATTAATTATACTAACTTACTGAATTTCCAAAAGCTCGTACAAAATACCGTATCTATACAAAACTTTATATTTTCTACCTAGTCCGAAGTGTCAAAGCACTTATTAGAATTATATTTGTTACCTACTAAAACATAGCGGTTCTTAATTACAGCTACGTCATATAAGATAATTAGTAAAGATGGCGTGTTTGGTGAAACAACTGTAAAATGTAAAACGAATATCATTAGATTAGTCTAGTCTAGATACTCGTGTAATCATTTTTAAATATTTCATGCTCCACAGTAGTTCCACATAATATCATGTTACAGTAGTATGTTTGTGTATTTTATACCTGTGGTGGAGGTAGACGGAACACAGCGGGATATCATTTACATAAAGAGACGCGATGGTGTCATTTTTTTTGCTATGCGCCGTTGGGGCGGCATCCTAAAAATGTAAATTGTTTCCGACTTTCTCTCGTTTTCATGAGACGGATTATGTATGAAGTCTTATTAGATGAAATCACTGAAATAACTATGTATACTGATAAAGTTTTTGGTTTTACTGAAATAACTAATTATAGTGCTTGGATACGACTAAGTTTCATATCATCATATTTTCCGAAAAAGTTTAAGTAAAATTAGAAGTCCTCTTTATAAAAAAGAGAATCATAAATATTATTCAACATCCATAACAATATTTTTTGTGAACAAAGAAATTCCCTTATCTTAGCACAGTATCAATACTATCGGACATTGTATTCACCTGTTATCAAAGCTTTCACTCGCCTCACGTGCTCCAAGCTGGAAGGCACAGGTTCCAACATAAGCTTCAGAGGTGATGAAAACTCTTCCCTGCTGAAGAAGAGCGCCGCCCATCCTCGAAATCCATTCCTGCAGCCTTTCGCAGCAGCACCACCCTCAGCAAAAATATACGCACGATTCGACGAATTATATGTCCGCGTCTCGAAATTCAGTATGTCACTCAAAGAACCAATATCCCCTTTTAAAATTCTTCTGACAAACACTTTATACACATTCCTTTTCCATTTTTCATTTGTACGCCTCCTCCTCTGAACACTGGATATTTTCCCGGTGAAAATGTACTTTGACGCAAAAACTATCCGCTTCAGCGCATCATTGTCGTTAAATATGGAATTGTTATGAAAGCACGGCGGAGCTGAGAAATTTTCGTTTATTTTTATATCGGTGTTCCGTTTTTTAACTTTGCCTTTTATTATAAAATCTGCGCTCGTTGTAAACATAAACAATAGCAGCGTGACTATTATCGCAAAGTTTTTCATTTTTGTGGTTTACGTTTTTCAGGTTTCGCTTTCAATGGTGTAAACATGTTTTTTGTGGGCGCTATGAAATACGATTCACAATCATTCCGTTGTTTCTCTTTGCTTTTGTTGAGAATATTATAGCACTGGAGCTCAGTTTGTTAGCTTATCCATCGGATTCGAGCTGTCGAACTTTTGTAAATTAGTACTCGAACGGATAGGTGCGCACGCGCGGCCTCACGAACCTCGACTGGAGGCTCTATCGGACCTACCTACTGCAACTTGCACTCGCGTTATATTATGTTAATCTTCAACTTAGCTGTAGCTTCGGTAAACACACAAGTTTAATGCATAAGTGATTTTTCAGAATATCCTTTTGCTAAAAGTCACTCTTCAAGTTATAGTTTGTAAAGAATGTATTACCGCTGATGTCTTAAATGTTTTATTTTTATTTTTATTGGTATGGTATTCATCCATTTACGTTATTAAATTTTTGTCATTATTTAATATATATAGGGTGTTATTTTTGGTATGTCAGTCGGTTCGGCCCTTTGGTGTAGCAATCTTATTCTCAAAAATCATTAATTACTATTATTTAAACAGATTTTTTTTGTATGTCTCTTGTGAGCAATAAATTATATTCTATTCTATTAATAGCGGTTTTGTTTCTTTTTAAAAATAAAGCAATGTTTCCTTTGAGTAAATTTTTCTATCTTCAATATTTAGAATAGTATCCCTCCAGGTGGCTCTAAAAATGTTTACCCTGTAGGTATTGTATACATGAGGTAGTTCATAATACAAAGTAAAAATTTAATCAAGCAAATTCTACCGTTTAATAAAATACCGCTGTAAATATTTTTTTAATACGCCTTGCTCGAAAATTGAACCTATGAAAGCAGTAAACTGTACGGTAAATGCGTTTTACCGCACTACTAGTGCAATTTTCATTAAAAATTTTTTTCTATGGTCTCCATAATAAAATTGTTTTCAATACACCTTGCTCGAAAATTGAACTTACGAAGGCAGTAAACTGTGCGGTAAATGCGTTTTACCGCACTAGTGCGATTTTATTACATTTTGTTTTTAATTCCTACGATCTTCAGAATTTATTATTCAGCCAGGATAATTTTGAGAATAAAAAATGTTTAAATCGATTCATACAAAGGGAAAAGTATTTTATATTTTTTTATTTCAACACATTGTGTTAGGTATAGCAATACCTATACTCCTTACTCTGCTATTTGAAAATGCTGGCATGTGATAAATGCACACTGGCAGCTTTATTTTGTTCTAGAATTGTATTTTCAAACGTTTTCGAAACATGTTGGTTTTGAATGTCGTTTTGACTCAGTCTAATAATGAAAGCCCTAGGATAACAATTTGCAATAATTTAAATAAAACATTGTTTTCCCCATAAATTATATCTTATTTATTTACACAACCCCACCACCACAATATGGTGGAGGCTTGTGGTTTAGTATAATTTTAGGTACCTTACAAGTCCCGCGTGTACCCCTATAAAAGAAAAATTTATAAATCCGATGTCCCGTATAAATCCGATGACCCGACGTTCCATGACCCGAATCCCGGAAGTAAGATCATTTCAATAATAAATAAATTGAATCGATTCTTACAAAGAGAAAAGTATTATTTTTTTATTTCAACAAATATCAAAAATATTACCAGCCAGTAATATTTTAATGATAAAAATAAAATTATTTCGATTTAACGAACCATCGATTCGCATGAATGTTCGCGAGAGCACATAATTATGCTTATAAAAAAAGACAATTATTGGTTTGAGTCTGGCGCAAAATTTTCATTTCATTGTGTTACATGGTTGTTGTTTTGTAAGTAAATTGTATGTAAATGTGATGAGTACAGCAATTAAAACTGCGCGCGATATAATAAAGGCAGATTTTTCTATATTTCTTAACCATTTTATTTTTATTTTTCTCACAAGTGTATAAAAAAACGTCGTACAACACTCGGATTTATAACAAACTCGCCTACGGCTCGGGCTTACAAAAGTCAAATAAAATGAATACAAAATATTGATTAGTTCATTGTGAGGTATAATGTGATGTTTTGTATTTTACACGACTGTCCAAAAAAGGGAGTGTAATGTGTTCAGGGTTCATGTATGTATAGGTATGAATGTTGGTGAGTTTCTTTATTCCACCATAACTTCTAAATGCCTAAACAGATTTGGATGTATGAAGTATCGTTAGACATATATCATTAGATTCCTTACATCAGTTCGAATGACATAGGTTATATTTGGATGTATGAAGTATAGTTAAACATTATCGTTAGAAACCTTACATCAGTTCTTTTTCGTACCAAAGTAAAGCTGTTTGCTCGATATAAAAATTCAGGCACGCTACCTAAACTAACTTTCTAGGCACGCACACACACACACACACACACACACACACACACACACACACACACTCACACACTCACACACTCACACACTCACACTCACACTTGCATGCACTCTCATATACACAAACTTACACATGCTTTTATTATTGGTGTTGTTATAATTGTTTAGTTTTTTGTTGTTTTTTTTTCCTCTTTTGTTTGTTTTCTCCCAACATATTGTTATGATCTACTTGCTCGAACAAGTTATATATTTTTACCCTGTGTTCAATTCTGAGGTGGAAGCCTGGTTTCCTAATAGTACAGGATCTCCTAGTTCAGGGACCAGCCTCAACAATATAATGTAATATGTATCACTTGTTATGTTCTTCATTAATGTGATTGTTGTTGAGGAAATAAATACTTTATTATTAATATTATTATAATGACATAGGTTTTTTATTTATTGGCAGGGCAGTCGAGTTTAATTTTTAGATGAAGTATACGTTTATTAATTTCAACTTGACACGGTAGCTTGGACAACACAAGCATGCATGTAGCTTGGAACTGATTTTATTTGTTAAAAAGCTATCTAAAGTTTTCTTAAATAATCTATCTATACGTATTAGATTAGATCTATAGGTATTAGATTATTTGAGCAAACTTTGATTATCTCAACGCATACTTATCGAATTTAATGCAAGAATTTTTTTTTAAATTCTAATACAAGTAAAACCTGTTTTAAAAATGAATTGTACCTATTTTAATAATAAACATTTAAGTGTATCAAAAATAATGTACGTTACATATTTTGTGTGTGTTTGTGTGTATACAAAGTTGATATTTGTTCTCTTTAGTTTATTATATTACATTGCCAATAACATCGGGAGCATTTCGTTTGGTTCGTTGGTGGCAGAGTCCGTACGAAGTCTAGTCCGCCCACGCTTGGCCCGCGTAGCCACGTGCGGAGAGCAACCACGCAAGCATGATGAACCCGATCGGAGGTACTTTTATGTTATAATATCTATATCAGTTCAGACACGTCCACAACGAAGGTCTTGAGTTTACTTAATCAGAGCTGTAGCGTTAAAAAAAGAAAGCTAGCTAACCTGTGGTCGACGACCACAGGCGAAACGTGAAATTTAGGAGAACAGAGAAAGAGTTAGTTAAATTTGTCCGAACGATATAATAAAAATTTAAAAGGGCCTAGAAATTGCCAAAGTATCAAAAAGTGAGCCGAGAGCCGGGTCCTGAGGGGACTCCGTCGTTATAGTGTCGCTGAACTAGTGTTGTGTTGAGAGAGTGTATCGATGCAGGAAGGTGTAAAGACCGCCGAGTACCCCGGAGAGTAATTGCCAAACGGGAACCAAAAAAAGGAGGGCCAGAGAAACCTAAAGGGCCTTTTTAGAATTTAGAAAAGGAATTTAGACAGAATTTGGCAAAATCCGCATACAAAATTACAAAACTGGTACAAAAAACAGGCTAAAAAAATCCGCGAGATGGGCAGTATCCCGGGGGGGACGCCGGTGCGCGGGTCTGCGGCACTCAGCTGGTACGGGCACGGACGCACACAACGCAGGGATCCAGGCACGTCCGATGCCTGGTGGCCTCAGGTGTCCGGAACCACAGCGAGAGATCGTGAATGGCACGGAGGGACCCTCGTGTGAGTGTCGCAGAGGCCGGAAATACACTGTAAAGATTGACAAAGAAATAATCGCCATCCAACCAAGACAAGGAAAGAGAAAAGTGCGTCGATAAAAACCAGTAGGAAGACAACACAAGACTTACCCGGCTAGTCCAAAGTAGGAGCTTGTTCAAGGCTTATCGCACCATACGGGAATGATCCCGGGCAAAATCCGATTGAATAGAATTGAATATTTTCTAACAAAGCGACTCACGTTTTGGAGATCGATTCAAGAAAAAATCGCTCCTATCAATATGACACTTCGTAAAACAATAAACAATTTAGAAAAAGGTCAAACCAAGAAAATTTGAAATTTGAAAATGTGACATAAAAACCGGCCAAAAGAAAAAAGAACCATACCAAAAAGGTTATTAAAAAACCTGCAGTAATGCTGCAGAGCTTAGTCTATCACGCTGGCCCTGTGCTGGTTGGTAGTCTTTTCCGCTGGCGCGAGCAGTTTCGGAACGTCAAATAACTACTTGTATCTAGACTTGAAAAATAGATTGGTACGTGGTAGGGTTCGTAGTGTACTTGCACTATTCCGCGTTACTATAATAGTCTCCTGTACCCAAAGGTTGCCTGAAAGAAATTGCTATGAAGTAATAAGGCCGCCTAACTGTACACGAGTACCTGTTCTTACTTCCACTCTGTCATTATTATTTCTGTGTGTGCAACAAAGTATATTCATTCAATCATTCATTCATTCAACCATAACATTACCGATGTTCTATCTTATCTTGACAAAGAAATAACCAAATCTTGGCCTAACATACTTATTTATTTATAAAACATTTATAACAACTTAAATGCACAAACAGGTCACATAAAATAATAAATAAAAATGTTTATTTCTGATCAAAAGATTACATACCAATTATATTTCAACTGGGGCATCTAAGTAAGCAAAAAGTAGCCTGTGTCAGTCAAGGGACTTGAATAATGAATAAATAAATAATAGTACATAAGTAAAAATCGGTTATTTCTTTTCTTATTTTTAAATTCACAGTGTACTAACTATAATATTACGTAACAAAATCTCTTTATATCATCAATGGTGAATTCTAAAAGACATTAACAATTTGCTGTACGTACTTAGGTACAAGATTTAAAGGCAGTGCTGAAGTTTTCCTAATACACTAAGTTTTACTCAGTTTGTGCTCGCGTTAATCAATTTACTTCCCAGATGCAATGCGACTTTACTTCGTTGGCGCTACACCTGCAGAACTAGCAGAGGTACGAATGAATGAATGAATGAATGAGGTACGAGTATAATCAAACCAATTCTCAGCTGCAAACATTTCTATGTTACAACTTATTTTAGCAAGTGTATTTCATTTACGTTTTATGATTTTTCTCACCCGATATGGAGTTCGTAATGTTTTAAATAATATACTTAGTTTGTATTTTACTTTAGTATGCGATGACATGTTATGTCGATAATGGAACTGGTTAACCAATCCTGATTTGGATTCACCAATATTCTTTAGTAATAACTAAATGAGTCGAACCTGGATCGAAAGCGTCGATCCTGAATGACTCTCAATAAATATTTGGCATCACATTTAATGAAGACGTATTTTGCCCCTTCAAAGTAATATCTTGTAGGTTTAAAATATGATAAACACTTCTGTTTTCTTCACCTTACTTCACCCTAAAATTTGGACTAGTGATCAGTGTAAGATTAAAGACAATAAAATTGTTCAGTGAATAGAGGGCCTCAGTAATGTGATCGTAAAATTGCTGAAGCCGCCACCATGCCCCTTGGCATCATCTAAAAATGTCAGCAAACTGTAGATTATAGTTTCAAAACATTCACTGGATATTATCGAAATTATACACTAAACATTTCAATAAACTTAAATTTAAAAAAAACACGTTCACCATTGTCAGATGCTGACAACCGACCCCCTGTTAAGATAAAGGACAAAGACGTCAAAAACGGGATTGGTCGGGCCCTGAACAAAGCGACTCATGTCATGTCATGAGCTCTTCAATATCATGGTAGCCGTACAATCAGAGCAAAGGATCATAGCGACAAACTGTCGTTATACGTCATAATATAGCAGAGTCATTCCTAATTCATCCGCTTCATGTCATTTTTGGTCACAAATTAGCAAACCCAAAGAGTGCGCATTATGCATGATCCAACTAACCAAACATATCGACCTCTATAACACTATAATTTCTCTTCTAGACGAAACAAAATATTCTTAGAACGAAATGAATGCAGTGGATTATACGATGATAAATGATTGTGTTTTAAAACAGCTGAAGGGAGGCCGTTGAATTTAAATCCTCTTAAATCTTTCTTAAGGCCGTATTTACTCAAAACAAACAAATCCGAGATAGCTTGCTTGCTGGTCAAATAACAATTTCTCCTGGTTCTTGCTACCGCGTTTAATACTCCTTTTTCTTTTAAGATTTTTAAATTAAAATACAATTTAGTCCGTGAGAAAATTAATTTTAAATTATGTTGCGACTGAATAAACCTGAAATTTTGCATTTACTTATCGTTTCTAAATAAAACAAGTATGTTGGGTTTAAGTAATACACAAAATGACAGAAAGTTTGTGTATTGTTATATTTGTGATCGAAAAAGAAATGTATTTACTTTTTCATTCTGTTTACGTATTTGTGGCCAAATTGGGCTATGTAAGGTTTATACTATGGTGATTTATTACAGATTAAAACAAAGTGTAGGTATACCATCATAAGGTAGACCGACGATTTGGTGAAGGTTACGGAAAGCTACTCGATGCGGGCAGTGGAAGATGGGTCGATTTGGAGATCCTTGGGGGAGGGATTTGTACAGCAGAAGACGTGTTTCGATGATAATGATTATGTTTAACAATTCTGTGCAATATCAGCGTACAATGACTGCATCGGTCACGTTATGGTTAGAATAATAATTCAATTTATTGTCAACATCACACAATGGACACGATTAAATTTGGGACAAGTGCAAACAGGCGAGAGAGTGCAATTAGTAGCATTTAATAATAATTATTGTGAAACCTTACACTGGTGATTCACGAGCAAGTTGCACTTTGAAATATCTACAGGTAGAGAGATAATTTGCCTTGTTCACAGAGTTAATAATTATACTCGACTTGATTTATGAAATGTCAATCATATTACCTAATTTTAAATAAAATGTTGAATACTAATTATATAATATTTCATACTTACATTATACTCGTTGTTTTACTGTTTCGACAAAAAAGAAATCAGTAAACAACACATTTTTTATCACAATCTGGATCTTTTCTACTAGGATACAAAATGGGATTTTAAAACATCTCATGAGCTTTATTTTGATTTTGAAGACATTGATGGATATAAGGAATGCAATCCGGGCATGGCTGCAGCAGACGGCGGTAGATAATTGCATTTTGTGGTACGCGCTCTATTTTCGATTAATATCCTCCCGAGGTATTTTAAAGATCAGAATAACTTGAGATATAAATATAATACGGCGATAAATAATTAAACACACAATTCAAAGGCAACTGATTATACCTATTATTATTTTTATACGGAAAGATGGTTTTGGAATATTTTTTTCTAATCTAATTTTATTTATTTAGATAAATTAGTGTGTGGGTGGGGTTATACCCCGTCCAACATAGCTCCGTGAATTTGACAGATAAGTGCATGTATCCTACATGACTTTGAACGTGACTTTGAAGCGGCAACTAAAAAATTACGATATTATTCAAGTATTGAAAACGCACTTCAAATGTGAAAAAATAAATGTCATTCATTACTATTACAAATTCGTACTATTACAAAGGAAAACATCGTAGAAAACCTGCATACTCCTGCGAAGAAATTCAAAGGTTGTATGTGAAGTCAACCAATCCGCATTGAGCCAGCGTGGTCGACTATGGTCTAATTTTTTTATTCCAGGGTAGGCTCGAGCCCCTTGGTTTGGACGTATATGATTTGATAAGCCGCGCAAGTATAAGCCCTTCATGACTTTTGGTCAAATATTTCCCAATTTTGATAAGAATAACAAATTTTATAACATAAAACATGTTTTACATGAAATAATCAACAATAGTTTATTAATATCACTATCCCAGGTTCCAGGTCCTGTGGTTGACTGTGGGAAGGTGTGCATAAAATCTTCCTAAGTCTTAAAGGTTGCGTCGTCAGTCGGAACAGTCCATAGAGCGCTTCAGAGAGACAAGCGGCAGAGGTTGGTTTGGGTCCTTTTACGTAAAATGTTAGGTAAATATTTAGAAACAGATGAAGACGAAGAGTATAAAACAAAGGACGTTGTAGTCTTCAAAAATATAAACAGACGACTTGGCCCTATATTGGCAGAAGCATCGGAATGCAAGCTGAGCATGGCTGCGGCAGACAGCGGTCGATAATTGCATTTTGCGGTCCGCGCTCCACTTGGCACCGAGCGGCGAACGGCGCGCGGCGAGCGGCGAACGGCAAACATGCGCGATTGAGCGGAACGCAAACAAACTTCAGCTTTCTTAGCTCCTTTCTAAGATAAATAAAATGGCTAACACAATGACATACAAAACGTACATTCCATGTTTACTGCTTTAAAATTATTTCATCAGCAGACCATAATTCACGAGTAATCGAACTTTCAAGTCCGCGCCCGCTATTGGTAAAAAAGCGATGAGGATATAAGTAGAAAAAATAAGGTCATCGACATAGCTCTCAGGATAAGCAACTTGAAGTGGCAATGGGAAGACCATGCTCGACGAACAGATAACCGCTGGGGAAGAAAGGTTCTCAAATGACGACCACGGGCCGGAAGGCATGGGTCATGTGGGTGGACAGATGACTTGGGGAAAGTTGCTGGGCACCGATGGATGCAAATAGCGCAGGACCGTTCAGGTTGGAGACATATGGGGGACGCCTATGTTCATGAGGTGATGATGATGATGATGATGAGAAATTGCGATTGGGTCCGTTAGGGAAAATGGAACAGTATTCATTCAATTAATGAAATTAGCTTACTGTCTACCGTCTTACTTTACTTATACTTAATTTGTCAGCCAATCTTTTTTTTATGTAGCCGTTAACAATCTTATTATGATAAAATAAACAACAAAATGAGAAAAGTATTCACAAACTTCACCCAAAACACGTATGATACATAAAATAATTCCGTATAAGCAAGTGCATAATATTTTAAGAATAATAAACTCTGAAGGTGGAAAGTTTTGGAGATGTTCTACTTTATTAAAATGAAATTTTCTTGAGGGGATCTTGCCGCGTTACAAACGTATTTGGAGGAAGAGCTGTGTCTCGTACTCTCGTCTAAATGTTAATTACACCGAAATCTTGCCAAGTTTTCTGCCGGAGCCGGAGCCGGAGCGTGTAAATTTCTGACTTCATTTCGCGGTTTCCAAGGAAGTAGGTTCAAAGGTTTCAAGTTTTTTTGGTTAGAGTGCTGTCGAGTTTGGTTTCGAATTTTACAAGTTTTTTTTTTTTTTTATTGTAAATTATCTTGACTTTCCTCTCAAGCAGTAAGGATAGTTTCACTTAACGCGTGGTTGACTATACCCACTCAAAAAAACCTCATAAGACAAATTGCATTACGTTTAATTGTTCGTTTAAAGCAGCGTATACAATCACTATTCACGTCACACTAATATTATAAATGTGAAAATATATGGATGTGTGGATGTTTGTTCCGCCTTCATGTTTAAAGTACTCAACGGATTTGGATAATGGAGATAATTTGCTACGTGGATTAACACATAGGATACTGTTTACGGAAAAAAGTCTTATGTATTAAACAAATCTTACACAACGCGAGCGTAGCCCGCTAGTAGTACGTAAGAAAAACTTATGGTGTCAAAAATGCTTACTACAATCAATGATTTCTCGCTTACAGTAATTAGTCTACATGATCAACTAGGGTCTAATCGGCTTATGCAAACCGATAAGAAGAAATAAAAGGAGAAATCTTTCTTCAATATCAAAAAGAAAACATCATAGCTCTGTAGCAGAGCTGCTAATGCTGATATCCTACCTTCTCCTGCTATTTTGTTACTGGCAATTCAGTATTTTTAGTGCTGGCAGTTTCATCATCCACTTTCAAATTTCGAATCCGTCTGTCATTTCGTTTCTGTCATTTTCATCAGAATTTTCTCATTACACCTCGAGTCATCAGACTCCACCTTTTTCTATCCGGATTAATATGCATTTTTTATTTTTAATAGTTTTTGTGTTTCTTTTAAATCTCAATCTCTCTAATAAATAATATTATGATTACAATACGATTTTGGAGTACCTAATTTTGACTGGATCCTTTTGTCACGCTACCACCTGCATTCTACTACCCTCATTGTGCAGTCAGCAACCTGACGCGACGTGGCGGCTACAGCTTTAAGATTTTCTATTTGGTTCGTGCGTTATTTTCCATTTGGTTCTAGAAATATTATGAAGCAAAATATTTCTCTCAACATTACATTACATGAAGCAATCCTATATTATGTGAGAAGAAAAAAGAAGTGATCAGAAATGACATTTATATTGTAACATTTATAACGTATTGTTGGTATAAAGTAGGCTATGTGCGAGTTGGTAAATAGCTTGGGTTCATCAGAATTTGAGAAATAAACTTCTTCCTTTAAATTCGATTCGGAGAATGTTTTTCATATTTCATAATAAGAATGTTTTTTAAAGTTTGTAGTGGCTGTGTATTCGTGGAATGTAATCACATCGTACTTATTAAGTAGTACCCTGAGTATGTGATGTGATGACCATTATCATGCAAAACGCAGAAAATATTTTTATAATTATTCAAAAAAAACAGTAAGTACGAGGGCTGATTGATAAGTTTCCGAAACGACAAAGAAAAACTTTAAAAATCTATTTAAAATAAATTTATTTCTCAACGTAGTTTCCTTCTACCTCGATGCATTTAGTCCAGCGCTTCTCCAATGCCGTTACACCAGTTTGATAAAATGTTTTCTCCAACCCCTCAAAATACTCGTCCACGGCAACAATGACTTCTTCATTTGATGAAAATCTCTGGCCACCTAACCATTTCTTCAGGTTTGGGAATAAGTGGAAGTCACACGGGGCCAGATCCGGGGAAAAGGGTGGATGCGGTAGCAATTCGAACCGCAATTCATGGAGTTTGGCGACTGCAACCATTGACGTGTGTGCAGGTGCGTTGTCATGGTGGAAAAAAACTTTTTTCTTGGCCAAATGTGGTCGTTTTTTCTGGATTTCTTCACTTAATTTTTGCAGCAAGCTTGCGTAGTACTCTCCATTTATTGTTTTTCCTTTTTGCAGATAATCCACTAAAATAATCCCTCGAGCATCCCAAAAAACAGTCGCCATCACTTTGCCGGCCGACAAAACCGTTTTTGCTTTCTTCGGCGCAGGTCTTCCGCTCTCAGTCCACTGCTTAGATTGTTCTTTTGTCTCGGGAGTATAATGATGTATCCAGGTTTCATCGACTGTTACATAACGCCGCGAAAACTCGTTAGGATCTCGGTTAAACAGCGCCAAACACTCCGATGAATCGTCCACTCGACGTTGCTTTTGGTCAACAGTGAGCAAACGCGGCACCCATCGCGCGCAAAGCTTTTTCATTCCCAAATGTTGTTGGTGCAAAATATTAAAAACGCGTTCAGATGAAATGCTCACCATCTCTGCTATCTCTCGCAACTTCAAGCGCCGATCATTCAATACAATTTTGTGAATTTTTTTGATCATGTCCGGATTCGTGACTTCATTTGGACGGCCAGACCTGTGGGCGTCTTCGCAGCTCTGTCTTCCACGTTTAAAATCAGTTACCCAGGTGTGAATTGTACTCAATGCAGGAGCAGAATTACCTAAAACACTGTCTAGCTTGGTTTTAATCTGGGTTGCTGTTTTCTGTTTTAAAACGTAAAACTTTATCACCGCACGAATTTCGTTTCTTTCCATTGTTAAGAAAATTTACGACAGAGAAAGTTCTACGTCCTATCAAACAAATTCCACCAGTTCGATTAAATTCAAATTTGGCGTTCTATTTTAAAAAAGATGCCAAAATATAATGTAATATTTTTTTTTTGCGTATCATTTTTTTAAGTTCGTCGTTTCGGCCAGTTATCAATCAGCCCAGGTATACCATTTTAGTTCGAATTTGATTTGTAAAATCTAAAATAACGAATCGTTATTCGATCGAATTAAGGTTGAATATCGAAAACGAAATGTTTTTGCGTGCTGCTCTCTTTGACTCAACTAGCTGCATCAATCTTACCTTTTTAGATATAAGAATGTTCTCTGTTAGTGAAATGTGTACCCAGTTGACTGCGGATCCCTAAAAATGAGATGGCCAGCCCGCGGCTCAGCGAGATTAAACGCGCCGTCGCCTGCCACTGCCACTCGCTAAAATATTGGACTATATTTCAACCTAAAATAAAATATCACCATCGATATCAAACTAAAATATTAAACGTTTTATTATCATATAAACCATTCCTTCTAACTTCTACATTCAATACCGTCTTACAATGTAAAAATGTAGGGTGGTTATTCCAGTCAGCGAACATCTATTTCGAACATTTCTATTGAACGGTTTTAAGCTTGAATCGGTAACACAGTTGATAGACCAGTTAAAGTATTTAGAGCTTTTGCTCTTGCTTTTTGTTAATAGACAAAAGCGGGAAGACCCCCTAATTTCGCTATATCGGTAGTTGGTCGTCAGCTCAGCATTGACAGGGAAAGACTACTTTTCTTAATCTCCTTTCCATTGCGAGTTTTGTAGTCACTGCAGGACCGAAACAAGAACTAAAACAGACGTGGACTTGGTTAAGCTTAGTGTGGATGATCCTGTAAGGTTGCAATGACGACGGCACAGACAAGAGAAATGTCGGACAAATTGCGTGGACCAACTGCATGCAACTGCACGACGAACAATGCGGGCTCAATGGTTATTTTATGCGAGCTCCGACCCAACAAAGTGGTCGAGGCGAGGCAGAAAAATTCTGAGCCACGCTAAACGTTTTTAAAACTTGTAGGTAACAAGGTAGCCGTAACTTACGACTTCACGCTTTTACTGCTGCTAAATTAAATTCCTACTTTATTATGTTGCAATATTTTTTGGCTATTAAAAAGTCTTCTAATAAAAAAATCTTAAGAATTTACAGAAGGAAAAATAAAAGTTTATCAAGTTTAAAATATTGTATACATTATACTTGGATTTATTTTAAAACAATGGTCATTTCTTGCATTTAAATAATTGGTTCTAATCGGTTTTGCAACAGCAGCAAGAAGATACATGACAAAACAATTGATTAATCAAACAGCTCCCTCTGGACCACGGCCTGCATGCAGGCGTCTGCTGCAACTCCGTAAAGGCATCAGTGTGTATTCAGAGTATCCACACAAATCGTACGCCTCGTTTCGTGGAAATGTCGTTGCGCAGTAAAGTAATACGTAACATCAGTGCAGGGCAGAGAAATGGGGCCTAAATTGCATCCGCTTCACTGCACGGTATTGCACTGCACACTCTAGCTAAATTCAGAAGATGGAAAAGATAGGATAGCTGAAAATCTTCATACTTACATACAGATCTGAATGAATGAATGAATATATGTACTTCTGACTACTATTCAATTTTTGTTTTTATTTATTTATTATAAAAGTACACTCTCTTTAAGGCCTGTCCAATTGCATACAATTTCTATACCGTAGGTAGGGCGTAGGTCGATACATGTATGTAGACGTCCATAGTTTTTTAGTCAGTTGTCGTGTCGTGTAGTACCCTAATTATTTCTGTAAGTTTCATTATTTATAGGTCATCATCACCATCATTATCATCTCAGCCGAAAGACGTCCACTGCTGGACAAAGGCCTCCCCCAAGGATCTCCACAACGACCGGTCCTGCGCTGCCCGCATCCAGCGGCTTCCCGCGACCTTCACCAGATCGTCGGTCCACCTTGTTGGGGGGCCTACCCACGCTGATTTATAGGTCACCGATGAGAAATAAAAAAACATTAAAAATTCTTATCTTGATTTCAGACGCAATCACTTTTATTTCCTGACCTATTATCTGGCATCACGACCTAACATTTAACGGTCGTGTGTACTAAAACAGTAATTGCCAAAACACCAAAATTACGATCTCATAAAATGGGAATTTTCTCCTTTTAATTTGCAATTCTGTGTTAAGGAACAGCTCCTTATAATAAAACATGGGAACAGTTGAACTTGATGTCTGCCTCGGATCCTTTATTAGCTACGTAAAACTTGCATTAACGTGTTTTCTTTATTTTATTTGGATGGAATATTATTGTCTCTAGCTAGGATTTAAACAGATTCATTTTGTTGATCAGTGAAATAAAACGCCACGTAACGACATCGAATAGCTTTTAGTTTCCTGTCAATGAATCAAATCGAAATACACATTACCTGCAAGTACTTAAACTTTAAATCATTATGTTTTTTTTACCAGTTAGTGCTTTAAATATGAGAAGTGTAAAGTAAAAACTATAATTGGCTGCCTACTGTGTGATAGCATGATCCAATAAAAACGTAAAACATATTGGATGAGTATTATTGCGAGCGTTGAGTTTATTATTTCGGTTTTTGCGATCATAGTCAGGTAGTTAATGATCTTGAATGATGACCTTTAAGAGGAATGACGGGGCTACGGCCAAGAAAGTTTGTAAATGACACGGAAAAGAAGAAGTCTTGTCTCGACACAGTTCCAGAAAATAACGCAAAAGGGAAGTTCAAATGCTACCAGCCGCCTGCCTGGTGCAGCAATTTGTCAGGTTATAATTCATTCAACGATCAATTTGTACAGATAGCGAAAACAATTTATTTAAACATTTGTAGGTATACTTTATAAATAACACACTGTATGGCGAAAATTACGCGTACTTGTGTACTAGCCTTACTTTGCTGTCCAATACAGAACAATAACAGAAATAAAACCTTCATTGCACTGACACGTAAAAAAATAAATGATCACATTTTGTATATATACCCAAGTAATATACGAGCAATTGACATTTTCAAATGAGAGCCCATTTTTATTACAAAAGCAACGCAAATATTTTTTCTTTTCACAAAATAAAAGTTACGACTGATATCAAGGGCGAGTTTAAATAATATACTTGTTACAAAAGCCAGCACAATTTCCCAGACGTTCATTGTTAGCATTTCCTCGGAATGAGCGTTTTGTTGGCGACAGTAAACGCGCTACACTTTTATTGTGATTCCCCACTTGCAATTTGTATCTATTTGTAAAGGTCAGCTAAAAGTGTAATGCGCCGTCGCGTCGACGCAGCGGGCGCTGCACTACACTATCTTCAATTCACTATACTATTTACATTTTACTATTCCAAAAGTCTTGAAAGCACCAACCTAGCTTAAGTTTACGATTCATAAATCTATAAAAGATCTTTTATTGTCTTCGTCTCGAAAAGATATTTATTTGCGGGGGCATTTTATTTACTCCCGCAATATCGTTTGAACATAAGCGCTACATTGAAAAGGCTTGTGCGGTGACCGCGTCCGTTTTGTGTAAAATGTCAAAGTGAGGGAAAAAGCGTGTCGGGCGCAAAATTGTGTTGACGCAGTGACCGCAGCGGGCGAGGCTAGAGCCGGCTGGCGGCGGCGGCGCGACCGGCGCGGCCGGGTGGTCGCCGGCCCACTCAAGAACAATTCTAGTGAAGCCGTCATCCGGCGGGATAAGCGGCTCATTATTCACTAAAAGCCCACGGCGTGCCCGCTCTGGTAATTGGAGGCTTTGTTCCTTTGCGCTCGGCTTTGACGCTCTCGTGAACCGTACGAGCGACGCTTCGCAGGATTATTATTCGCACCATCAACGGTGTACACAGCCTTAGATTAATCTGACATCAGACTGAAGTATGAATCGTTTGAGCAGCAGAATGAACGTCGCGTCACTTTTTATGGCACGTCGGATTTGTTGTATAATCACTGCGAAGTTTTTAAAGTGAGCAAATAAAGCAGCACACTATATGGATGGAATGCTTTTAAACATAAATGCCGTTTTGCATAAAGGGATTCCGTTGTATGTTAATACAATGTTCGGCAAATGTTAAAAAAGTGAGTTATGACAGTATTGTCGGACCGGTCGTCGTCGTTATGGTACTATAAAAGGTTTCAGATTTGCGTGAGCGTGAGAAAGGCACTACGATGTCAGTTTCTTGTATTAGAATAGAGAAATAGTCGCTCCGCTACCCGACCGACGCGACGCACCGATAACTTTTGAAATATTATTGTCGTCTCACACAATGCAGCATTTCTATAACTTTCCAGATTCCAGTCATTATGGATTTAACTGATTCTATCACTTAAGAAATATAGTCATAACCCAAAAAAAATCTGAATCTATGGTCATAACTATATCAATAGTTTTGGCACGTAAATTTTATTGCAATCAGTTGGTTAATTACCCACGTTGTTACTAAGTCCGATGTCTCGACGTCATCGGCGATAGGTACTCAGTTTCCTCATCTAAGTTGCATGTAATCTCCCGTCGTCCGTCGCAATGCGCTGAGTGGCTCATCCCTCATTCCCCGTAGTTATTGCACTCCTTATGTTCTAATTAATTGTTACTAGCGAGGACATCGTCGGTTTAATTACAAGTTCTACCTCCATACATCCGCAAAGTTTTCTTGAAGTTACTCCGTTCACAAAATAGGGATGGTAAAATTATTTTATCGGTCGTTACATTATATAAAAGTTAAAATTAATAATAAAAACAGTACGGAATAGTAGAAATATTTTAAAAATTCCCACATTAAAGATTATTAGATAATTTATTGATAGTTATTGGTTAGTACGTAAATAGAGCAGTTTTATTACTTGTGGACGCATTTTATAAGACATATTCTAAGTAGGTCAAAGATTCTAAAATATTCAAACTCTCCAACTTCCATTTTAAAAATGTAATACAAAAATAACTTTCAGACGAATTCGGGTGATGTTGTTTAAGTAAGCCACTTCCAAGGCAAATGCAGGTTTTTACAAGGCAAAGCGAGCGCACGAGTCACAAAAGTTACGTTGCTGGAGATAGCGGGTATTGGAGTTAAAATTCAAGAGCTAATTTTTATAAGAGGCGTCCTCGGAGGCGGTTTGTCGCGATCGCCAGCCGTCAGCGCGAAGCCTCGTTATTCCGCGCCCCGCGGCGATGCGCACCAACAAATTTATATCATACATCTGTCCAAACCAACTAGCGCACACTTTCAACCTTACATCTCACTGACAGCACATTTTTTTCACATTTTCTGCACGAAGCTACATCTTGGTGGAACTTTACAGCCAACCTTCCTCATTACGTCTGTCGGCGTTATTGCCTCCGCGACATCAGTAAACTCCGCTCAGAAAAATATTTACATACATCTCTGAGTAAATATGAGAGGCGGAAGGAGACGCATGTACAAGATTATGTTTGTCCTTTAAATTTATTAATAAAGTGTGACTTTTTACTGCTTTCTATGAGAGAGTCAAACAAGACCGTTTCATAAAAATATTATAATTCGGGCGACATGATGATGATGATTTTTTAATTCGTCACCGTGTCCTTTACTTACTGGATATTTAAACAGGCTTTGTCAGGACCTCCAGCTATTGTTAGTTTCCTGCCCAAACCGAATAGCCTTATTATTAGGTGCTTATAGGCGCTCTCCGTTGTTAACCTCTTTTATAAGCAGCTTATTTCTAACGGCACATTTTACACTCGGTCGTATTTACGACCCTGAAGTACTCTCAAACTATTTATAAAATAAATTTATGTTCTCCGCACATGAGTGCAGCAACTCATACGCGGTTTTATGATAACAACTTTAATAGTTCACAGGTAGAATGTCCTTTGAGTTTCCGAAGATCCTGATCCTTTTACAAGGAGTTCGCGCGAAGGCGGCTCATCCATTACTATTAACAACGAACCACTAAAAGATGTAATGTATCTAATATTTACCGCAATATTATTCAGTCTATTTTATTCTTTGGTGCATTATCGAAAACCAAGCAAGCAAAATAAAATAAGAGATCTATCTAAAAAATTATTAACTTACAGCGGTTTTTTTCATGTTCTCTAAACCTTTTTGCAAGTAAAATAGATCAATTCGTTTATATTTTTATCTTCCATGGCGAAATACAGTATTTTTTATAGTTTTATTTATGGATTTGTTTCATTAGTTCATTAACGATATCAATTTTATCATAATGATGTTTTACGGATAAACATTCTTATTTAGTCTACGGGCAACTCCAGATTTTTCATTCTTTTATTGTAAATGACCATATCCAGAGACTTTCAGTTTGCCCCACGTAGCTATTTAATTGTTGCGTATTTATTTTACTTTGTGTAGAGTCGTTTTCATAATCAACAATATACTTCAGAGGCTTAAAATTTAGAGGTAACAGTGTATCTTATGAAATGGTCCACGAGAGGATCATTTCATGTTATCACTCCCTATAGAGTACCTTTCAAACGACTTAAATATCGAACACTATTTTACTAACATAAATTAGTAAGCACTTGCCTAAACGACTTACATTATAAATTGTTTGTTTTTTCCACGCGGTATTTTTTCTGATAAAGCAGTGTCTGGAGGGTAACTCCTCTAAATCCTTACAACTTTTAACAGCTTTTAAAAGTAAATAAAAATTGTTGCTAAATTATTTTAGCCGTGTGGTGACGGCAGAGTAGAATACATTTGTCACCAACTCTTCCCGTGGGCGTCGTAAGAGGCGACTTAGGGACTACACATTAAACAGGGAACGGGCAGCAGCGCTCTCTGATACAGTAACCTTTTAATCTGCGATCTCCAACCCGCTGCCAAGCGTGGAGATTATGGCAAAACCCTCCACTTAAGTGGAGGAGGCTCATAGTCCAGCAGTGGACTGTAACGGGCCGTTGATGACTAAATTATTTAACTTATACAAAGAAAAAGTATATTTATATAAAACCGTAACAAAAGTAAAGTAATTTTTATTACCTAAACAAAATATTTACGAGTCGTTGAGTTCTGCAAAGGAGCAACCTTCCACTTGACCCTGCGAATACTCGTCGTCTGATCCCTGCTAATCCAATCTCGATATCGCCAACTTACTTACAAACTTTCGGGTCTACTGTGAAATAACACCCGCTATAGATTTATGCACTTACGATACAAAATACAAATTTACATAGAGTTGTTGAGAGTTTGCTGAGTGATAGATTAAAGTTTTTTCAAAGATGCCCCTATTCCATATTTACAAATTCTAACAGCACTTTAAATCCGGCGACTTTATAGCTATTATTGGATTTCTAAAACTATAATATAAATAATCTGCGTGTCGATAAAAGCCGAAATTTTGTGTTTCTACAACAACGGGCTGCTATGATAAAAAGGGCACAATACTGTTCAGAGTCTATCCAATTTCTTTTCCAGAATTACTCACGTAAATCGTGTTTAGGTGTCATTGTTCCTAAAATAAACTGACGGAGATATTAAACAAAGGTGAAGTGCTGGCTGAAGGGCCCGCAAACTATTTTAAGGATTTAGAGATAGTAAAAAACAAATATAAACGCAAGAACACGGTCACGAGCTCACGTAATCCAAACAGATAGATCTTACTGCCCGTGCGCCGTGTCGTCGCTGACGATGCAGCCATCGGGGCTCATTCTGGACACAAGATAGAAAAAGAAGCTAAAAAATAAAAAATACTGATAATAATTTACAATGAGCAAAGATCATCAAATAATGAACCTGATAACCTGTGAATTTAAAAGTATTCAATTTTTAAAAATTAGAATACACGCGTCCTATTTTAGACGGTTTTCAAAATGCGCGCGACTATTTTTGTGAGACACTACTATTTAAAACAAACAAACTTATAAAATGGAAGAAATACGGGACTACATAGAAATATAAATATGCAATGGATTATTTTTCATACAGATTACGTTTTTAATTTTTCGCTTTATAAATATGCAGCAGTATACGTTATTGTGAAAATACCGAAATGGTTATAACTTTTCTCATATATCGCAGTTATATTTTAGTAGAACAACAAGTAAGTTAATATGATATTCCAGAGAAACTTTAGTGATACAAAATTTAGTACAAAACAAAATTAATATTGAAATGATGAAAACAGTAAGCACGTACAATAGACAATAAATTAATATATTTATACGTTGCTGATATAATGGAGTGCATACATTTCTAAGGTTCATTTAATATACTTTCGTTTGTGATCAGGATAGTACCCTGGTGTGTTGGGACACTGCTTAGTCATGGATTGTAGAGACATAAAACGTTATCCATGAATCATCAGATACCAGTAGGCACGTAAAAGAGTTGGTATAGGTTTTTTGTAAACTAACGAAGGAATATCTTGCAAGCTATTTTTTGTACCACGTAGTAGATAGTTCTGATGGTTGAGCTGAGAATTTAAATAAGACGACAGTGGCTCTGAATTTATTTTCTAACCACGATTTGGTCAGGAAAATATTTATAAATCTTACCGTCGCCAGTTCAACTCAAAAAGAAGACAATTACTCAGATTGACTCAAAACAAAACAAGCACTTATATTTTTATGGCACACTTTAATATTTATAGAGTGATAAAGTAGAAGACTATTTTTAACTTCACATACTTGAGCCCTACCTATTAGCTTTTACACGAACATAAACTTGGAGAACTAGTATTACCACGCAGTGTCTTCGCGACAACCTGCCGGTGCAGTGGTGGTGCCTAAAGAACGCTTGTGGGCGTAGGACACACCGAGATAATGGCCGCTAACGGTTCTTGAACAGCATTCAAATTTAGAACACGATAAACAATTGCATTTAGGAAAACACTGGAGTCGGAGCTGAGAATTAGAGAACCCAAGTTCAAGTAGCAAGTCTAAACAAAAATAAAAGAAAACAAGAGAAACAGCAAGTTTTTAGGGTTCTGTAGTCAATAAGGAACCCTTATATAGGTAGTTTCGCCCTGTCCGTCTGTCTGTCAGTCCGCGGCTTAGCTCAGAGACTATTAGTACTAGAAGGCTGTAATTTTGTATGGATATGTTACCGTAAGATTGTGAACGCCGTTAGTTTATAATCTTACTCGCGATATTATAAACTTAAGGAAAATTGTGAACTGACACCAACCATTTACAATTCAACGTATTATTTCCCGTTAGTTTATAATCTAACGATGTCAAACCGTCTAATTGTGAACTGATTAAAAATTGGCGAAAAATTAAAATACAATAAATATCAAAATCAATTATGCTTTACAGCTTAAATAGACCAACTTGTATAATGTATTTGTATTAGTAAGAAATTCGATACAATATATATCGTAGAAAATGACTTTGATGAACTTTAACAGTTCTTAAACAAGTACGTAGTATTAGACAACTAATACGGAACTCTACACTTTGCGTGACCTGACACGTGCTTTACCACTCACTTTATCTCATATAATATTAATTTTTAATTCAAAAGAAATATTTTTGATATTAAATTATTAACCAAATTAAAAAGAATGGAATTTTAATAAAATAATTTAC
Source organism: Carpatolechia fugitivella (assembly GCA_951230895.1). Classification (NCBI taxonomy): domain Eukaryota; kingdom Metazoa; phylum Arthropoda; class Insecta; order Lepidoptera; family Gelechiidae; genus Carpatolechia; species Carpatolechia fugitivella. The sequence continues at coordinate 11,971,529 of OX579646.1, read as the reverse complement.
TGCTGCAAAAATAATTATGCATGTTCAGTTCATACCTACACATCATATAGAGTAATCATCACTCTAACAAAATAATAAGTCCTAACTTTTCCATTTTTAATTGGTACGTAAGGCAATATTTCATTTGTAGCTTAATAATTCATTCCACGCAGTAGTCGAAAGGAGTAAAATAATGAATGCTGTCTATTTCAGTTAGCATGAATTCAGATATATTTTCAATTCTCAAATGAAACACAGTTGAAGCATACAGAATACAAAAAAAAATGTATTTGCAAATGCTAGAGATATTGTGTAGAAACAGAGACAAAAAATGGCGTACGGTGCTTTTCAATAAAACCCGTGGCGAAAACTGGACTATATTGGTTTTCTTTGCGCCAACACTGCATAGTAATTTGAGCGTTAAACAAACGACGACGGCCGAATGTGCTAATATGAATATAAAACCAAAGGAGCTTAATAAATTATGAACAGCTTTATTCAGAATACATTGATTCTATCGTATAAAAAAATTCAAAAGTAAGTTCTATTTATCTTAGTTATTTTACAAATCAAAAGAAAGAGGAATAAACGGTTCATTTAAAGTTCGGTCTAAAATTTTGCAATTGATACGTCTACAATATCCGAACTGGATGTTTGACTGCTCTAAAAGGAAAAAAGACTTCATAATGGAAATAGGTTTTTGGCGTGACTGCGCGAGTTAGGGCCTTTGTATTGACTCTAATATATTGATCTTTCTGAATACAGCAACAAGTACCTACTTACATTGTATAACAAACAAAATAAGACATGCTTCTACTTACATTTCATACTACTAGCACCTTGGGTGGCCAGTGTTCTAGTTTTCTAGTCAAGCACATAAATATACAATTTACCTTCAGAATATTGCTCGTAAAATTATGTTAAGCGCGTTTTAATATATAAAATAAACAATGTAGCAATACTGCGTTCTAGCTAATGAGTAATCGATATCTTGAACGACAACTTACTCAAGTATTCCAATAAAGATCTTAACTCGTCGTAGATTTAAATCTTCTTGTCGTTTATGATGGCTAATTAACTCTTAAGGCATTTCAAAATCGATCAATATTTATTAAATTATCTCTTATTAATTTTTAATACTATAGGTAGTATTACATAATCGATATGAATATCAATCAAACAATATGTTGAACGATAAAGAATACCTATTTGGAAGAAATATATTCTAAAATAATGAATTTTTTGATGACACGGCATATTAAGATATAATAAATAATATAACTTAGAGGTCAAGCTACCGAGGACGCATATAATATATCTACTGGCCCCGATTCTGGAGCATTTTTTTGTTCTATCTGTTTTATTAAAAATGAAAGGGTTAGTTATAGAAGATGATAACGTTTTAAATTATTAATCATCTACTTAAAATATTAAAACGCTTTTTATAACTTTAAAGCTATTTATTCACCTAAAACTGTTAATACAGTTTTTTTTAATATTGAGGCTAAGAGCATTGCCATTTTAATCATAACTATTGATTACAATTACTTATATACCGTTATATTCATTAGACAATAACGTTTTAATTTCCTACACAGCTCCTTAACAAAATACATAAATTGCAATAAGGCCGCCTATCTGTACACCCCTTCATCTATCTTTTGTACTTTCAAGCTATATCCTTGTGTGCAATAAAGTATATTCTATTTTATTCTAATAATATTAGGTACCGCGCCTACGCTCAGAGTAAAAGAGCAGATAAGATACAAACGAAAAGCGGTTTAATAATAATATAATTTCAGACATTAATATTTAGTAATTTATGTCTGCCTTGTTACGTACTAATACTTTTTCTGTAAATGCATTTTATTAAACTCGCTATGAAACTATTTACAATAGCTACTATTCCTATAATATTACTTGAGATACTAGCAATATTAAATATTTATCTAGTTTTGTACTATTTAGCATCCATTCCATTGCTGAATGGACGGTTAGTATGCAAGGCAAATAGTTCGTCAACAGCTCATATACGTCCCCGCCGAGAGGTCCGAGCCTGGCTTGAGCCTATATAGTAAAAAAAAAAACAAATATAGATTAAAAGTCCCGGGAGTTATTTTATTATTGAACGATACGTGATCCCGGGAGTAAGTTTATATAAGGAATACAATTTTTTCTAAAGCGGTAATAGAGTGGGCGTGGTCTTAGTTTCGGACCTAATCTTAAGGGCATCACACACGGCAGCTATAATATATATTATAGCACGAGGCAGCCAGCTCTCTCGTCGCCATTCACTTTCACGCAAAGCGGGGGTCAAACAAAATGGCGAATCAATCAGTGACCGGCCATTCTGCTTGACCCCCGCTTTGCACACAAAGTGAATGGTGATGAGAGAGCTGGCTGCCTCGTGCTATAATATATATTATAGCTCCGTCTGCAACGGGCTTTAGTTTCGGTCGCTATAATATGTTAAGAAATATTAAAATCATACCTAAATATTAAAAAAATACATACTTTTACTGTCTTTGAGTGCAATAAATCGTTAAAAAATTAATGTTTTAAACTGATTTTAGTTTATATTTATTAATCTTATAAATCTGAAAGTTCTACAAATGAGAAAAAAACTAGTTTTCTTAAATTGATTATGAATATTAAGATGCCTAATCCTCATTATTAGACCACACCCAATAGAGTTGCTGTCTCATGGCTGGTTCAGCCGTTACTTGCCTAGGACCTTCAATGCCACACAGCATGACTTCACAAATTCTACTCCATTTATGTTAAAATTCACATTATCATAATCATTTACATAGTAAGATTACTGAAGCCCGAATAAACGCAGCCTTATTATCGGACCTAATTATTGGTCTTTGTGTTTAAATTTGGGGATTTTATTCAAATCAAAGCACGTTTGTGCGGCGAGTCGGCGATGAAAGCACAATGGCGTGAACATTGAGTTGTTAAGCGTTATTATGTCTCGAAATTCGAGTAAGCATTTTAATTATACATGCATTTTTTGTGCACCGTCATAAATTACTTTTTGTGCTTTCCGTCTGCGGCATAAGATAATCTTTTTAGAAGTAGAAAGAAGTGCGAAACTTTTCTTGATACTGCGACTGCGAAGCTAAGTAAAAACAGCATACTTATTGGTACAGCTTTGAGCATTTTCTGAAGTGGATGTCGGGGCATCTGCCATCTGCCTTCTGCGTAGTTTATGTAGTAGACCACCATGATTTGATGATATATTGTCAACAAGCGGATCGCAAAATTTTTGATAGCACTGGATCGCAAAGAAAGTAGTCAATATAAAAAAGAGGCTTGGATATGTAAATCGTGGTTACTTTTAAGCTCTTTATATTTTGTTCCAGTCGTATATTATAATGTATTTTGAGTTACAGAAAATGCTACAGGGAATTAATGTTTGTGTAAAGTAGGATTTTTAATTGAACGGAGTAATTTGACATTAGACATAAAAATAATGTTGCCAGCTCCATAATCTTAGTGATGTTTTCAGTTCAATTCTAACTCAAGTGAGTTGAATCATTCACACTATTAAATATAAAAAAATGCTTATTACCCCAGCCTATAAACATAGACTTCGTCTAAAGTAGGATTTTTAATTGAACGGAGTAATTTGACATTAGACAGAAAAATAATGTTGCCAGCTCCATAATCTTAGTGATGTTTTCAGTTCAATTCTAACTCAAGTGAGTTGAATCATTCACACTATTAAATATAAAAAAATGCTTGTTACCCCAGTCTATAAACATAGACTTCGTCTACATATCATGCAGTTCGCAATAGTTGGAATCCATCAGAATTGGTGAGTTGGTTTTAGTATTACTGGTAACAACAGTCAGGCTTTTTATGTAGGTAGGAAAAAAGTCTTATTCCCATGGGAAAATCTTACATAATGCGAGCGTAGCCGCGGGCGGAAAGCTAGTGTAGAATCAAAATCAGTAATACGTAACACCAATAATTGCGATTATTTTGAGAACCTCTTTTATCTTAGCATATCGACATTTTAGGATATTTACTTGGTCCGTGCATAAAATCCTCCCGACAAATCGGGAGAATTTATAACACTACCACATATTTTCCTTACTAGTACATTTTCTGCACGCTAGATGGCGATCTCGCGTCATCTGACCGCGGGGATTTTTTCGACGAATATAATAGTTTAACAGAAAATCTAGTTTATAAATTAATAAGTTTTCTAAATTTCATGATAGAATCTAATGAAATATAAACATTAAAGCTCACATAGTCGCAATTACACTTACTTATTAACCAATCTTTATTAGCCATCTAGTAGCACAAAGCGTAATTTACTCCTCGTATCAATTATTACAGAAAAGTTGGGATGAAAATACTGAAATAAGTTACTTAAACGTGAAATGATAACTTTTCAGCTGTTTCTCCTTGCCTCTCAGAACAATTTCGACACATAGGTACACAACACTTCATATTTTTAGCATTATTTACTCAAATTTCAATAATTTTTGACCGCACGACGACAAGTATTTTAGTCGCAAGTAAATAGCGTAATGGCCGCTAAGCCCCGCCCCCTCCGTGACGTCATGGCCGACTAAATTATCACACGGCCTAGTTCATAGAGCCTAGTCCTCTTCCTACTTGGTCCGTGACATAGACTTAGTTTTACATAATACAAATAAAAAAATCTTTTATCTCCACACCACAAAACTAAGTATGTACATTTCAGCACAGGAGATACAATTTTTGTGGAGAGCTGTTGCCTAAACTAAGTTTAAACCTGTGTTATAGGACATTAGTCCTTCCCCCAGGAGTCCACATTACTTAGTGACCATATCACCAGGGAGCCGTTTCATGAAGCTACAAGTTACAAATTACAAGTACAATTTGATGTACATTGCGTAGACAATGAGGTAACGTTTTACCTCATTGTCTACGTTTTACCTTATCGTTATAAGGGCTTCCAGTTTTGGCGAATTGGCTACGCAATGAATATCAAATTGTAACTTGTTACTAGTAAATTGTTGCTTCGTGAAACGTGGCCCAGATGAGTGATTGAATCATATCTTTTTAGCACAACACTATATTTTTTTCTCAAAAAAGCGGCAACCCACCATATGTCAGATTACTCCGTTCAATTAAAAATCCTACTTTACATATCATGCAGTTCGCAATAGTTGGAATCCATCAGAATTGGTGAGTTGGTTTTAGTATTACTGGTAACAACAGTCAGGCTTTTTATGTAGGTAGGTAATAAAAGTAATTAGTGTTTTTTTTATATTTCTAAGAGATAACTTGCAGCTGCGACACAAACGAATGACTCATCCATACAACTAATTTCCTATTGGATGACGGGAAAAGCGTCTATTTTTTTATTATTATTACTTTCCTATTGTTCGTCATTCGGCTTCTTACCTCCGGTCTGAGTGTTCGAATGTTTCTCTTGCCTTTGCATTTCATCGTTGAACTTTTCGTTAAGTTTTTCGTTAAGTTTTTGGTGAAGTTTTGTTTTGTTTTTGTTATTTCGTTGTTGTTTATAAAACTGTTATGGATCCTGGCCCAGGGACCTCAAGTAATGACAATTTCATGTTAAGGTAGTTGATATATGTTAGCTTAGGGTAAGTCTGAAAAGCAACAGTTATGCTGAGACTCTGCCTTTTCATACCTTTGTAAATATTTTTTTGGATGAATAAATGACTTCTATCTATCTATCTATTTAGCTTAAGCATACTTACTTTGACATAGACTTAGTTTTACATAATACAAATAAAAAAATGTTTTATGTCCACACCACAAAACTAAGTATGTACATTTCAGCACAGGAGATACAATTTTTGTGGAGGGCTGTTGCCTAAACTAAGTTTAAACCTGTGTTATAGGACATTAGTCCTTTCCCCAGGAGTCCACATTACTTAGTGACCATATCACCAGGGAGCCGTTTCATGAAGCTACAAGTTACAAATTACAAGTACAATTTGATGTACATTGCGTAGACAATGAGGTAAAACGATAAGGGCTTCCAGTTTTGGCGAATTGGCTACGCAATGAATATCAAATTGTAACTTGTTACTAGAAAATTGTTGCTTCGTGAAACGTGGCCCAGATGAGTGATTGAATCATATCTTTTTAGCACAACACTATATTTTTTTCTCAAAAAAGCGGCAACCCACCATATGTCAGATTACTCCGTTCAATTAAAAATCCTACTTTAGATGTTTATTTTTATTTATTTGCGCCAGTTGTCGGGACACCTAACAGAAACAAGTCGTTGTTAGAGTGATCAAATTGTATGTGACAAAGCACTCTTAACTAAAACAGTTCCATTGGTAAAATAGCTCGTTTGAATAAAGTAATACATTAGAAGTGAGAGCACAGAGGAGCATAAATTCAACTCTGGCAGGGCAGTCACATAAACTTGATTTATCTTTTTGTGACGTAGCTAAAACTCCATATCTAAATCTTTTGATACGATTTCAAAGCTTTCTCGTGAGGTCTATTCTGTGTGCAGAAAAATCTTTAGGTTATTAGTATTTTCAAACTTTTAAAGAATCAATTTTAAGATATAAAAAAATGATAACTGTAACTTGATAAAAGATATTTAAAAAGGCTGTATTCTTACTAACCAAGTATGTCGACTACTTTCTTCAATGCTTGCAGACGGCAACGTCAGCCTAAAAAGTGACCGCAGGCCTATATTTTTATGTTTTTATAACTTTAAAGAAACGTTCATCTAACTTGTTAGCCACTACATAGTAGGGTAATTCCAAAATTCCCACTTTACATTCATGGCGCTAGCTCAAGACGTAAGAACTACAAGGATTCGGAATTTATGTTAATAGTAAACATTCTAGTACATGCCCGGGCCAGTATTCCCAGAGAACTATCTACTAGAAGTACACAAAGCTATCTCCACGGGAAGTTAAGAAACTTTGTAGAAATTTTACAATATGCAACACTAAGGAGAATGAAAATGTTTCGGGTAAATTGAGGTCCTACAAAATTACATACTTAATATCGTATGATTTCGGCATAAAGACGGGACTGGGGTTTTTAAAGTACAACCTTCCAATTTCATTTTGATGAAAGAAGTCTTGTGAAACTTAGAGACGTTAATACTTACTATGTACACACATGCATAAGACCGTAGATATTTTCGTATATTATGTAATAAAGCCCAGCACTTTTACGCTGTTTTTTACACTCAGTATATTCTGTAAACGATGTTGAACAAGCACACAAAGATCGATTTTGCAAATTTTCTGAATATTCATGCGATTACCTACTCCACATTACAGTCAAGAACAAGCCACGTTGAACTTTGCTCAAATTAATTCCAGGGTACGCAGGGACTAAAATTGCACTGCAACTGTGATGCTTGATGGTACGTTTGATCGTACAATGGGTGGCGCGTATAGTCGGGCGTCGTCGTCGTGTTCGAACATTAGGGACAGGACAGACAAGGATTTTGCTGACTCGGTACATACAGAAATACTGACTGAATTCATATTGTCTCTCAATTTTAGTACGCACATACAGAATATTAAATTATTGCTTTTAGCCTTAATATTTAGGTTTTATTATCTTTTTCATGACTTTTCATAGGTATTCATTATGCATTGCCCAAAAGCTGAAATGGAGACGCTTCATGCTCGCTCGGTCAATTAATATCATCAACAGCTCATATACGTCCCCACCGAGGGGCTCGAGCCTACCCTGAATTAGGGCGATTAGGCCTTAGTCCACCACGCTAGCCCAGTGCGGGTTGGTCGACTCCACACGCAACCTTTGAATTTCTTCGCAGGAGCGTGCAGGTTTCATCACGATGTTTTCCTTCACCGTAAGAGCGTCGAATAAACGTACATATGAATTTGAAATTTAAAAACACATTGGTACGTGGTGGGGATCGAACCCGCGTCTCCCGGACGGGAGGCAGTGGCACTAACCACTAGACCACCGACGCTCTCGCGGTCAATTAATATAAAAAATGGAAAATATTCCAACAGCCTCAATGGCAGAGTGTTCAAGTAGTCTATGGGGGATTTTCTGACAGCTCTTTAAAAAATAAGAATAATAGTTCTCATTAAGACGATAGATGGCGCCAGGTGTACTTACTGGATTCTTTTTTTTTAATCATTTTATGGCCCTGGGTGACTCGTCGGATTTCTTCGGATCTACGAATCGTCAACGCCATCTATCGAAGATGTATGAACTACTTTTTTTTATTGGCTGTTGGAAAATCCCCCATTGAATTTGATTCTCATTATGGAGGTTCCGGGTTCGAATCTTGGTGGAGACATTGTCAAACAAAGAATATTCTTGTGAGATTTTCACCACTTTGATTAGGATATGGCAGGCTGATCACTTGATTGTCCTAAAAGAAAAATGATTCCGTGTTTCGTAGGGCACGTTAAGCCGTGGTGCTATACAGTTATTATACAATCCATTGGCCTGTGGTGAACATACAACTGTCAGCTTTATAACCCACACGATGTAGAAAGAAGTGGAATAAATTTTCTAAGACTCTCATGTAAGAGCTGATGCTCACATTACGTTCTTTTCGTGGGGTTTTTGATTAAAAGTTTTACCTAGTTGCAATTTAACATTTCTATTTAGATATTCATATTCATATTCATATTTATTTATTCGTAAACGATAAAATTGTGTTCAAAATTACATAGGTACTTTAAAAATATTTTAAATTACATTCAACAAAAACTGTACATGTCATAAAAAAAAAAACTAACAAAAAAGTAACATTCATTATGGAAAGTTAAGTCAACATTAATAAAATTGTTCAAATAATAAATAATATAAAATTATATTAAAGTCAAAAATAATTTAATAATTCAAAGTTAATAATAAATCGATTTTAAAAATTAATGATATAGCAGAATTCGTCAAATTCGTCAATACTATAGCAGCATTTTCCCAAAAGATAGGATTTTAGTTTATATTTAAAAGTATTAATATTTGTAATTGTAAACTTTTTTTTTATTAATTTTAAGTAAGATAATTATTTTATGCTGAGCTTGGCAAAGAACTGCGTACAAAACTTTGCCGCATAGAACAAAATTTTGCAAACAGTTTGGGGAAAAAAGTTACAGCTATGAGTATTACGAGTATAATAGAAACTGAATATCAGATGTTTAAAGAGCTTTTTAGTACCAGCCTCGATATTTATATACCCATTTCGCTTTATATGGAAGATAATAATATAGGATAGCACCAAAGCGAATCTAGACGCAGATTGAATTGTGTTTTATGGTGTTATTGAGCCTGGAATTGGATTCTAACCACTTGTCCTAGTAACATCGTAAACGTCACCATGACAAGTGCTAATTTTATAGCGGGAAAAGAGAGTTTCATCTGCCCATTCTAACGATTTAATTCTAGAGAGCACAGATTTAGAAGATAAATGCTAGACGTAATCACGTAAAGTTGATTGTTGTCATTCAAGATAACCAGATAGAAATACTATCTATTAACGCAGTGGAATTTATGGAAACTTTTCTGGTTTACATCTAGACACGCGGCAGTGTATCCGTCAAGTTTGCAAAAGAAAAGGGAGACGACGCACCAGTGCAGTGTGTTATATTACACGAACCATTTCGAGCCACTTTCAACCCCCCCCCCCCCCAAACTTGAAATGTATTGGACCTACACGCTTGAAATTTTGCATGTCTAAGCCTGGTCTAATTACAAAGCAAGGAATATAACACAAATAATTTTAAAGTAATTTAAGAAAGTTGTTCTTTCGTGTAACAAAAATTTAAGGAACTTCTTTAGAACTTGGTACAAAATAAAAGATCTCACACCTTTTATTGGCGAAGCTCTTACTTGAACTTGGCACAATCAATCAATCAATCAGCCTATTGCAGTCCACTGCTGGACGTAGGCCTCCCCAAGGGTACGCCAAAGCGCACGATCACACGCTTCCCTCATCCAGCCACCACCAGCAACCTTCTTCAGGTCATCAGTCCACGCGGTCTCCATTCGAGAACCCGTCTGCTCCAATGCTCATCGGTTCTGCGACAGACGTGGCCAGCCCACTGCCACTTCAGCTTGCAAAATATCCACCACCTTGGTCCTCTGCCGGATGATTTCGTTTCGGATTTTATCCCGTAGCGAAATACCAAGCATAGATCTTTCCATAGCTCGTTGAGTGACATGTAGCCGGTGGGCCAGCTTCACCGTCATGTTCCACGTCTCGGCTCCGTATGTCAAAACGGGTAGGACACACTGGCTATAAACCCTGCTTTTCAGGCATTGCGGTAACGGCGACGAGAAGATATGACGCAGTTTCCCGAATGCTGCCCAGCCCAACTGTACTCTTCTTGCGATTTCACGCTCAAAGTTGTCTCTACCCAACTGCAATGTCTGCCCGAGGTAGACATATTTTTGGACAACTTCGAGCACTTCGCCATTGATCGAGATCGGTTCCGGAATTATTAGTTCGTTGAACATGACCTTAGTCTTGTCCAAGTTCATCCGGAGACCGACTGACAGTGAGGCAGCGTTGAGACTGTGCAGCATTTTTTGCAGATCCTGCAATGATTCAGCCATTATGACTATGTCGTCGGCAAAGCGGAGGTGACTGAGATATTTGCCATTAATGTTGATGCCCAATCCGTTCCCGTCTAGGGTTTTGAAGACATCCTCCAGTGCGTTGGAGAACAGTTTCGGAGAGATGACATCCCCCTGTCTCACTCCTCTGAGCAACTGGATGGGTTTTGTCTTATGATTCTGTACTTGGACGGACATCGACGCCATACTGTACAGGCTTCTCAGTACCTCCACGTCCACCAATCGACTTGGCATCGCTGCAAAGATTCCATAACAGCCCAGGTCTCGATGGAGTCGAAGGCTTTCTCGTAGTCCACAAATGATAGACACAGCGGCTGATTATACTCTTGCGACTTCTGTATAACCTGTCTCACTGTGTGGATGTGGTCTACGGTACTAAAACCTTTTCGAAACCCAGCCTGCTCCCATTCACATGTATGTTATTGGTGGGATAGTATTTTACACTGATATTTTAAAACAGCAGCATAGATTCTCACTCTTATAATATCTGTCACTGTCTATCACTGACGTACATACATACATATGATCACTCTCCTATCCCGAAGGGGTGTGTGGAGCTTTAGTGAACTCCGAAGAAACACACACTAAAACCATGTTTGGCAATATTTTTTGGGTTAAGAATCCCTATATGCACCTAGACGAAGGCACATACATCAATCTTCGCGTTTCGTAGTGCATCTAGTGACAGGTTGCCAGCCTGTCGCTCTTCTGGCACTAAACCCAAATCCCTTAGTCGCCTCGAGAAGACATGAATGCCGGGAAGCACGTGTGCAGCTCTACCCTTAGTCTTCTCTTACAACACCTATGGGAAGACGGGTTGGTCCTATTCGAATACCGGAAATCACACGGCAGTTCTTCTTTACGTTTTTTTTATTTTTTTATTAAAAGAGTGTGTATTCTAAAAGTATTTTTCGTTTGTTTGTTTATTGTATATTTATGAGTGTGGACTGACAAAAAGTTGATCGACAAATTCGAAATTAATAATTTTAAAATCTTTTCTGTAGAAATTAATTAAAAAATAAACTTTTCGATATTTTGTGGGTGTACATGCGTATCATTTCATTCATTTCAATGCGCACCAACAAACCTCCAAATATTTGAAGGAATTATATTCATTACACCAAGCATTCAGGCGCGAAGTTTGTAAATGAATATTCATTTTTATCGCGTGTGGAAGGGCTTTATATTTACTATTTACACGGGAAGTTTGGCTGACGTGCCGCCGGCGCAGCATCCGCGCGGTTTCCGGCTCACGCCCAATTGCAGGCACAGTCGCGGCCAGGGGCGGCTTAGCCGATCCGTTTCAGCCACTTTTTAGCCAGTCATCAGTAGAATACTGATAGTCAAAACAGAATCGAAATTGATCGAAAAACAAACTAGATACAGCATTATTAAACAAATATATCTGTCCCTCTTTTCATCATCAACGAAAACAAAATTTTCTATGGCAGATATATGGCCCGCATGACCAATGACGTCAATGGTTATGTCGGACCTCTCTGTCTAACCATCAACTTTGAAGCCTTATAACTTTGTTCCTGAGCAAGATATTTGAAAAAATATTTTTTATGTCTTTATCTGGTACTTGAAATATTTCGATTAATGAATTTTAAAAAAATGTGCATGTTCCCTATTATAAAAAAGGTTAAGACATGAGGTGTTAATAGTCTTTAGGACACCACAATTTTTTTATTATTTGCAAAATTAAACCAAAGCAGTTTGACTTAGTAGCTAGTATTACTTTCCTGAACAATATTTTTAATACTCGTCTTAGTCCAGCACTGCTGTTTATTCACCGTTTTTTATTTGGTTTCTAATAAATATTGTACCAATCTTTTTTCATTTTTTTTATGTATAAAAACCGTTCTGTAGCTACAATTAAAACGTGTTTTAAATACTTCAGAAGATTTATTTGCTAGTATGGTTATGGGTATAAATATATGGAAAACAACTAGCAATTAATTTTTAGATATTAAGTTCGATATTCAGTTCTGTCTCGTCATGACATAACATAAATAAAATAAAAAACTTCATTCTGAGACAAAGTACCCGTTAATCAGAGCCCCGGGCGGGCATTCTATACATGTTCCATACAATACCCATACATCTCTTTGAGTGATATCTGACAGACTTAATGAAGGATGCTCTATTACTGGCCACATTACCCTAACGAACAGCTGTCACGCGGTCAATCAGATCATCACCTATCTGACGTCATAGGTTACGGCTGACGTCATAAACTACATCAGACATGTACCAGAGGTGTTATTATTAATTAATTTTTACCTTTTGCTTATTAACTTAGGTTGTTGTTTTTATTTCTGGCAAAGTTTGAAGTTCTGTCGACAAATATGGAGGCAGGGAATTAATTTTACTGTCGAAAGTCCTATATATATCACACTAATATTATAAATGAGAAAATATATTTGGATGTTTAGATGTTTGGATGTTTGTTCCGCCTTCACGCTTGAAGTATGCTCAACGGATTTGGATGAAATTTGGGATGGATATAGTTTGTAACCTGGATTAACACATAGGATACATTACGGAAAAAAGTACTATTTCCACGTGAAAATCTTATATAACGCGAGCGTAGCCGTGGGTAGACCGCTAGTTGTTATAAATAATTTAAACTGTAGTCATTTAGAGCCATAACAAAAAAAAATTGTAGTTTCGTGATGAAGGTGTTTTAAAAGTAAGTATTATTTAAACTTTTAGAATACGCACTAGCATAAATTAAATTATTATAATAAATTGACCGAAAAAAAATATGAGTTCATAAAGATTGACTATTGATGAAAAAAATAAAACGACAGTGTGTGCGGAAAACAATATCTGTCAAACAAAAAATTTAATAATAATATCGAAACAATAAAAGTTCGTAACTTTACTATTAAACCACAATTCAGTGTCCTCTGTTAGAGGCTCTGGAAAACTTCTCATTACTTATATATTTTCAGAAGAGCACAAAATACATATTTCTGGTTTATATAAAAGGCGAAAGCGAGTTGGTATATGATGACCGTAAATAAGCCAGCACGTCGTGGCATCCTCAGCCCAGATATGAGTAATTTACTGCACGGCTCGAGCTGCAAGCTGTAAAACGCCGCGCACATCTGAACACATCTTTATAACACAGACCCAAGTAATAATAGACACAGACTAACAATCATTATTATATTTTTTGTTAATCTTGTTTTGATGACTAGATTGCCTAAAGTTTAATTTATTTATTTTCACAGTTTTATAAATAGGTATTGCATATCACTTTCTAGGTACTTATTTTTAAGAATTGTGCTTTTGATTATACCATAGATAAAAAAATATTACAAATTATTGTTAGGTTTTTTACATCATACTAGGTGTTTTTACAAAATATTTAGGAAAATCTATGTTTTAAGCGGTAAATCTTTATTGATTTTGGAAAGAATATGAAAGCCGTGAAATAAGACGATGAAAACTATATTCACTTCATCTTATTACATAGACAAGTACTGAAGTAGTTAGGTACTGTGAATACGCATGCATATTTAGCATTGGATGTCTAAGAATATGTTATCAACAGCTCATATACGTCCCCACCGAGGAGCTCGAGCCAACCCTGTATTAAGGCGATTAGGCCTTAGTCGACCACGCTGGCCCAGTGCGGGTTGGTCGACTTCACAGACAACCTTTTAATTTCTTCGCAGGGGTGTGCAGGTTTCATCACGATGATGTGCAGGTTCCTTCAGCGTAAGAGCACAAAGTAGGTAAAGCGGTGCGGGGCCCCCGCGAATAAACGTACATAATATGAATTAGAAATTCGAAAACGTAGTGGGGATCCGCGTCTCCCGGACGGGGGGCAGCGGCCCTAACCACTAGACCACCGACGCTAAGAACATCTAGTTGGCGGAAATTATTGAGTGATTTTATGTCTTCCTATATACATACATACATACATACATTGAATTTTGAAGTATCAGCTTAAGCAGTAGCTTAGAAGATTATAAGCGCCATTCTACTAGAAACTTAAGACAACTTCTTGAAGACCATAATAATTAAGTAGGTACGTAGGGTTTATTGATCGTGATAAATTATGCCTATGTTGTTAAAGCATGTTGGCGCTGTGTTGTATTTCTTATTAAAATACTCTTAATTTGCTGGAAAATTTATGTGATCAGCATAAAATGCTCATTACTTGACTTGCGACAAAAAGAATGTAAAATGCGAGTAAGGTTAATCAAATATGTATTGAGTTGATACATCAATTTATTTTTAAATAGAATAGAATATACTTTATTGCACACAAGGATATAGCTTGAAAGTACAGAAGATAGATAAAAGGGTGTACAGATAGGCGGCCTTATTGCTAAGGTAGCAATTTCTTCCAGGCAACCTTAGGGTACAAGAAAACTTCATTGGAACTGTGGGACGGTGCACACAAGAAAAACAGAATAGGATAAGCTATTTAATACTGATAATCAAAGTTACATAAACAAACTATTTATACTTAGGGCATACATATATACCTACATACATAAAACTTAAAATCCAATTATACAAGCTAGTTATAGGATAACACAAGCACAGTATCAAATTATAAAATTATTATTTTTAAAGCTGAACTGTATTTGTATTTGTAGCTGTATGGAACTCGAAAAACGCTGAAATGATAGTCTGTGTAGCGTGTACGTACACGTTGCGTAGCTTGTAGCCGAGAATGTAAATCTTTTCAATTGCGGAACATGTCCCAGCATGTGCAAGTTGGACCATGTCGAGACGAATTGGCCGGGTGCACAGTAAACCTGATGAGTTTTTCGACCAACAAAATTTAATGAATTATTATTATTATTACCACTACACGTAAGAATTTCTAAATTATCTAATAATGATATAAATCGCAAATATCTGAAATAACACTATAAGCGTGATCCAAATAGAAATAGAAATAAAAGAAATAGACAGGATCTTAACAAAGATAGAATCACTATTACACAGAATTACTTCTCCGAAACTTCACATAGTATCTGTTGTTCTACTTACCGTACTAATTAGTGTATCTAGTTGTCATTATAATACTCTTGATAGATAATAATATGAAACACATCAAGTTGGCCAATAACCACGATAAGCCGATCAAGGCGCTAATGATGCGAACTAGAGGGTCGGTTGCAGTGCTATTGAAAACTACTTAGTAAACTAATACCAATGCTTTTGAGAAATATTAACCAAAGGGTACACTATACATAAGATGTATGACTCATAGAATTAATAGAGCGAACAATTTTTTCTCGAAAACACCTTGATGAAGTTCGTTTAGAAATATGAACGCTGATTGTCAAATTTTAGAGTCGGTCGACTATAACATCTTTACCTGGTTAAAATTGACACAATTTACGGGTTTTACCTCGAATATCGAGGCAGCAATATATGACAAAACAACAAACAAAATGTTTGAAAAAACAAGAAAATATAACCATTATCCAATCAGGGCATCCATCTGTGCACAACATTCATATCAGCCAATTAGCGCTAATAACTTGAGCGTATTTTCAATTATCCAGGATGGAGCTAGAACGAAATTCCTGTTTTTAAAAAAATATTATACGACATTATTATATACGTGGGGCATCATACTGAAAGTCTCTGGATCTGGCAACTTACAATAAAAGAATGAAAAAACAATTATGGAATTCGAAAATGGAACTCAACTTTTTAATTTGCGAGACTGTCATTTGTTTTTTCGTCGTGACATCCTTTAAAAAATTGTGTGTCGCTATCAAAATGAATTATATTCGTGAATATTTTTGTTCAAAGATTTTTTATTATTGTCGTTGCAGCTTAAGTCAACAAGAGAGTTGCCAGAGACTTCAATTGGCAGTTGGTGATGAAGCACCATGTCGCAGCTCTGAGTGTATTTGTAGTTTGGAGAATTTAGACGTGGACGTGATCATCTCCATGACGAGGTACGTAAAGGTTGGCTGACGACTGCGGTTACAGACTCTAATATTAACACCGTACGACAACTTATTGAAACTGACAAAAAAATCCTTGCCAGCAAATTCGCTCATGGAATGAGCCAAGTGCAAAACAATTTACATGTGCATCTGAAGGTTCGGAAGTTTTGCACTCGAAACGACTGCGTGTCCAGTGGTGCCGTAAAATGATAAAAAAAATTAACGGAGGACAGCCATTAGCTGTCCCAGGTTTTGTCACCTGTCACGATATTATAGTTGTTGTTGTTGTTGACAGGTGACAAAACCTGGGTGTCCTGCTTTGAACCCGAAAGAAAAAGCCAGTCGGCAGAGTGGGTGTTTCCTTATGAAAATTTGCCGACGAAGTTAAAAAAAAAGTCGAAGCATTAGTAAAAAAAAATGGTGGCTTCTTTTTTTGGCAAATCAGGACATTACACTACAATATCGCTTGAAGATCAAAGGTCAGTGACTGTAGATTGGTACGTCAACACTTGCTTGCCCAGAGTCTTAGAAAAAGTTAGCGAAAAGCGTCCTCGAAGCAATGTCCTTCTTCACCACGATAACGCATCCTCACATTCCGCTAAGGTAACAAAAGCCTATTTAAAGGCTTCCAATGTGGAACTGATGACGCATCCGTCTTACAGCCCCGACCTCGCACCCTGTGACTTCTTTTTGTTTCCAAAAATCAAAGACAAACTTAGAGGCACACGTTTTACGAGCTCAGAATCAGCGGTGAATGCTTTCCGTGAAGCCATTGAAGAGGTCCCTCAGGAAGACTGGTCCAACTGCTTTGTACAGTGGTTTCAGCGTATGCAAAAATGCATTAATTGCGAGGGAATATACTTTGAAAAACAATAAATGTATCGTAAGTTTATATCTAGTCTTATTTATCAGAATCCAGAAACTTTCAGTATGCCCTAAGTACGTACATAGCTGCGTCTGCAATTGATAGCAATTATCCAATCTTCTATGTTACTTATGAAGTAAACAGAACTATTTTCATCGAATGAGAAGCCTATATTGATAAAAGTCATGGGAAAACGGTTATTGTGGAAATCCTTGGAGGATTCCTTTATACAGCAGTGAGCGTCTTTCGGCTAAAATTAAAATGATGATGTGAAGCCCATATTAAAACAAAGATTAATTTATTTCATTTAAATACCTTACGTATAATATGGCGCTCCTCATCCCATGTACGTACAGACAACAACACAGGTAAAGCTACTTAGCCATTACTTCAACTTATGTTCATATCTAAAAGCACCTTCAAAATACTCAATAAATTTCATCCGACAAATATCCTGTGCAATATCTAAAGAGACAATTTCCTGAACTATATTATAATATGAAAATTGATTTTAATCTTTCTTGAAAGGCCACTCATTATAGTCCATTTGACACTCAAGAAGGATGTTAGTGCAAAATATTATAGGCTTCGATAGTTAATTATGTAATTAATTACAGTTTAGTAGCAATATCTAAGCGCTTGCACGCTTAACGAACTAGTTGGGACCGGTTAGTAAAGACAGCGAATAACTTAAGTCGATATTTAGTTAACTCGTTGATGTTTTTATGTAGGGAGAAATCGTTCAGATACTCCTCTCTGTTTATTTTAAAGAAAATAGTCATAAAATAATTTCTTTTAATAGTTTTAGTGCTCGGCGGGCTTACCTCGCGGGCGGTGGTGAGTGACCCGCTGGCCTCCCTGAAGAAGATCCTCGTACAGGATCGAACGTTGGAAGACATAGTTTCCACTTTTACGTGAGTGTTTCCTTTATAAATAAATAATAATAGTTTTTACAAAGTAAAATCTTACACTTTATTTGTAGTTAGAAAAATTGTTTTTAACGATGATTTAATTAACATAATATAGTTGGGTATGGTTGGGTTGGTTGGGTTGGGTACTTATACTTTCCTATACTAAATTTATAGCACTTAAACCATCCTAAAACAACAATGGAAGAGATCTATTTGTATAAGCTCGCCTTTGTACTGATATAATGTAAATTTTGTGAACATTATATAATTATATAAAAAAATTGGTCTATAATATGAATAATTATTTATTTGCAGTTAGTGTGGTGGTGCACGCAGGCAAGTTTTTTTTTATACTTGACATTAAACTGTTTTGACTCCAACTTACAAGAAGCAGCCTCTTGACAAATTCTAAAAGATTATTTCTAACTTAATCTACGAGTATAGTACAATAGTCTTTAGATCCGAATCCACTATCCCGGATTAAACTACAGAATTTCTCGTTTGAAAATATTCCACTTACTTTAAGTGGCGCTCATAACTTTATTTCCAACTGCACCTCTGCAGCTTAAAGATTAAGAACCCACCTCAAAGTTAAAAATAAACTGTGGCTGTTCAGAAAAAAACCACAATTGCAAGTCTGAAAAGTTTTACTATAAACTTTCCTTTTTGACTGATAGAGAAGAAATGCAACTGGCGCATAGCGATCGTACTTTAGCTCGTCTGCGTCCTGAGAAGAAATTTATAAAATACTTAAATAACATTTTGTTTGACTATGTGATATGGATATTATCTCAGCTATTATTACGCCAAAAGCCGATTTCACAGGCCCTGTTCAAGATAGACAACAGTTTAAATTATTCACTACAATTTAAAAATATTTAATTAAGGGGGTTCCCTATGTGAACACTAGCGCCACTTGGATAAAAAATCATAACTTAGTGAAAACACGAATTATCAAAAATATGAACGATCAAATTGTTTCATTAGTCTTGTTGTATTTTTAGAATAGTTAAATTCAGTTATCTATTGTTAATTGTAGAAACAGATAGCGAAAGTGCTAATACCGAATTTTATAAAATCTTATACGGTGTAGTAAGAGATAGCGAAAGTGCTAAAAACGGCCGTTATTAGCACTTTCGCTATCTCTTACTACACCGTATAAGATTTTATAAAATTCGGTATTTCTAAAAATACTAAAGTGCCTACACTTTAAAATGATCGTCCACTTTTTTAATATATTTAGTTTTTTCGGAGTTATGTTTTTTTTTCGAAGTGGCGCTAGTGCGCAGTCAGGTAGCCCCTTAAGTACTTGAACTACAACTACTACTAGTAGTACTTTTTCAGTTAGAGAAATGCATCTATTTTCGTGGATTTTCTATTTTACATAGCAAAAATAATTTCCCAAAACTTAACTTTTTGGCAAGGGTATGAAATAGACAAAACACACTTTCGTTAATTAATTAATTAAAATACTACGTTTTTAAAACATAGTAAGTCTCATATCTATTCACTCTTATTCAATCTCAGCGCCATCTAGCAAGACACAGTTTAACAGTGCAGACACTTTTTGCGGCCCAACTTTATGCTGAACTGGCATCAAGTGATTAGCTTAATGACGTTTTCATCAGCTCGATATCAGCTTTCTTCAGCACTAACAGTGATGGATGGTAGCGAGACACCTATTTAATTTATTAAGTTGAGCGGTTTTGGAGAGAAAATATTTAAACCGGTTGGATTTGCCCTTTATGGAGTCAATTATGAACTTAAGAGGCTTGGTTTTATACAGACTGTCAATAACAAGTGCACATATCAATACAATATCATAAGTTTAAGAACAAAATTAAACTTAACAGAATACCGCGAAGAGGTTTTGGTTTTTGGTTGTTTTTCTATGAAACAAAAATATTTAATATCAGACTACTGGAAAAAAAAAACAAACGGCTAATTAATTATCATAATATAGGTATATATTATGCATAAATAAGAAATATTTAGTGCGTAAATTAATATACTTAGCATAGAAACCCAATAAAGTACACTAAACACTGTCATAGACACTTGATTTTTTTTGTGTTTAATTATAAGTTTAATTATATTTTCATATAAATAAATAATAATAAAAAAATATATATATTTATTACCTGATCTCTCTCCGTATGCTTAATAAACTTCCAAAAGAGCTTGGTGGCTGGTGTTCTGCAGATTGCGTCAAAAACTTCAATGTGGGTTTCATGTTGGTTGGTTGGTTGGTCCCTACGAGATTTTAATCAAGATCCTCCGCATTTAAAACTAAATGCTGACCGCTAGACCACAGAGGCTGTGTTTGTTAAAATAGGTTATAATCTACACTAAAAACAACCTATCTAGCGCGTTTGTGGAGCGTGACTGTAGCATAGCAAGCTCATTTACACGGGTGATTTACGAGTTCACACATCGGTCCGATCTCACTTAGCAATGATTTATGCGGCATCTCCCCTGCCGAGTTAAGCGCATTATCGGCCGCCCTATCAACTTTAAACGGGTTGTGTACCTAACTGCCTATCTACCGCTAGCGGGTCCAAGGGGAAGGGGGAGGACTTAAGCCCCCAAAACCAAAAAATCTTAGTTTTGTCTTGTTTGGTAAGTTCTAGGCAAGTATATCATTATTTTTTGTGAAGTTGCACTACTGGGTTACAACTTACTAATTTACTAAAATATCAGGACAAAATTGATCCTCAGCCCCCCCCTGCAAAATGAATCCTGGATCTGACACTGAGTTGTAGGTACCACGAAAAGTATCTGTACAGGTATCTGAGTTCGGATGAGGGTGACCCAGAATTAAATAGAAAATGATTCACTCTTCTGAACCATCCTTACTAGTCCTTAATAATATTAAAAACGTGAAAGTTTGTAAGTATGGATGTTTTTTTTATATATATAAATTAAGAGTAAACTCTTGACCTCCATCTAGCCCGAAGGAGAGATGAGGCCTACGCTGGAGCGAGTTTACTCATGAGAAGCCTATGCACTCGCACTTTGAAGAGGTTAGGGTTGTATGCATTCGGAAATACAGAGGCCGGCAGGGCATTCCATTCCTTGGCTGTGTGCATTATAAAGGAGGAACCGAAACGAGTAGTTCGAATGCTAGGGATATTGACAAGATAGGGGTGGTAGCCAGCAGTTCGCCTTGTATTCCGATGAAATAATAAAGGAGACGGTGGTATGAGGATGTGAAGTTCATGGGCACACTCACCGAAGGCAAGCAACTTTTCGACGGTGACTAAGACTCTGGAGTTTGGTAGCAACCAGATTGTCATCACCAATTAAACGTTATGTCCTACGGAATTTTATTGTGGGGTCAAGCTGCTAACATAAATAACATTTTTGTGTTACAGAAGAGGGCGATACGTTCCATATACGAAGTGCGTGGTCGCGATTCCCTAAGGGAATTGTTATCCTCACGGTATCCTCACAGTACATATTTGAAAACATCTTGTATGTCCGGAAGAACATAATGCTATTTCCTAAGAATTCTGATATACATAATATAAATACTAGAAATATAAATAAAATAGCGCACCCAAAGTTTAGACTGTGCAAAGTTAATAATTCATTCATGGGGAACTGTATTCGCTTCTATATAATAAAATACCAGATGATATTGTAAATCTGTCCGATAGCCAATTTAAAGCTAAAATTAAAACTATTTTATGTTCTAAGGCCTATTATACGATAAATGATTACTTAGATGATAAAAACGTCTGGTCAACTGTTGTTCCAAATCAGCGGAGTAGATTGCAATTATGACTCATGTATGATTCTTTATATATTTAAAAGAAAAGTACAAAAGATACAATTGCTGTGGAGTTTCTTCTGGCCGTTCTTCTCCACAGAGGGCGTACACTGGTAGTGAACGTGCCATCCATGATAGCTTTGACGTCGAAAAATGATTTGTAAAAAACATAAATCGAATAAAAAAAATTGATTTTTGACTTTTGAACGTTTGGCTCTGCGTTCAATCGAGTCGAGAGCGGCAAGTTGATATTTGGCTGAGCCATCTCACAGATGACTACAGTACTCCATGCAAGATCGGACCTGAGCTTTGTACATGTATGGATGGATGTTTGTTACTCTTTCACGCTAAAACTACTGAATGGATTAGAATGAAATTTGGAATAGAGATAGTTTGTACCCTGGAATAACACATTAGGATACTTTTTACGGGAAAAAGTCTTATTACACAACGCAAAATCTTACACAACGCGAGCGTAGCCGCGGGCGGACCGCTGGTGATAGATATCATAGAGAAACAAAATCTTATCTTAACATGTTATACCACAGGGCACTTCTAAACACAAACTAAAAGCGATTTAGGCAAGTTCAGGTCAGTGACGTATGCCGTCCTTAATAAATAGTTTGATGGATGGATAAGACCCTTGTGGTCGCAGTATCTACAAAGATTAATCGTTACTTATACAAATGTCCTGATTTTGTTTTCCTTCTGTTTCATTTATTATGACTGTGTTCAAAGATCAATCAATCTATAAAGTTTAAATTTATGTCTTACTAGTGGATCCATAAATTCTTTAATACTGTAAAGCAACAAACTTTCCATTAGTGTGCCAATAAAGCAACTTGACTGGTCTCTTCAAATAATTATGTTGTACCGGTGATTAAACAGTAAAACAAAAGTGTTGACAATGTAGGTACCTGCTATCTTACCATCGTTCCATTCTAATGGCCATAAATTAAGTCTGTGGCGATAATTAACCCGCCTTCCTGGTCTGACCGCCTGAAGGTGGTCCCAAGACCGAGCCTTTTATGACTTAATGCTCTGCCTACTTTGTTACGGTGATGGACAAAAGGGTACTGCTGCTAATTAATTATAATGAATTTGAAGGTGTTAGCAAGATTTATTGTATTTGTCCCTAAAATACAAACTTGTTCTTTTCAAAAAGTAATTCCAGTTAATAACTTCTGATACCAGCCTAATTTTATGAAAGTTTCTAAAATTTTTGATTTGCAGGCTATCCGTAGTCTTCACAGAAATAATAATAAAACAGATGAGATGAGAAACCTGAAATTATAATTTTGATAATTAAAGTGTGGAACCAGTGAAATCTATTATTACTTACCACAGATAAGTAAAATAGTCTTTGACTGCATAGCATTACAAAGTGCAGAACCGTTTTTGTAAGAAACTGTCCCATTAATTTAGCCCGAGTCGGAACACCTGCTCGTCGACCCCACCGATATTGAAATTGCATCTCAGTCTGAACTTTTTTTAACACGCTTTGCTGAGTGAGAATCTCTCCATTCCTTTGCGAGGGACACTGCGACTCGTCTCACTACCTCTTTCAACTTCGAAAATAAAAATAAACTTTTAATAAGTGCTCCTAATGGAAGCAGCTGCATTCCTCTAAGTTTCTTTTACATTCGATAATTATGCAAAGTGAAGTTGGAATTAAGAATATTTTGCTTTGGTTTTTATATCTTTATGACATGCAGAGGCAGCATCAATCTGTCTTTTAATGCGTTTTATTCAACTTATGCCGCTTTCATGTCTATTCAATTAAAGTAGCAGTTGGAAATAAATAAAAACCAAAACATAATGAAGTAACAAGTTATTTGTTAAAATATTCATAGCTTTGTATTACATGCTAAATCATCTGTTTATATTTTGCGTTCACTTATGATATCTACCTATTAACTATCATTCACATAACGCATACCTATGTCATATTAAACAAAATTGAATGAATGCCGTTAATAAAACATTTGTAATAATATTTACTTACAGTAATTTATCTAACTAACTGTGAACAAATTGGAATATTAAATTACAGTTGTAATTTACTTAACAAGCTCGTGGGTAATAAATAATTTCCGCAATTACAACCGTTTAGCTGCAGTGACACAAAACTGCATCAGCTTGTTACATCAGCACCAGGAACATTACGACTTACGGTACACACGTGTGGCAATAGCAATAACACTCATCTCATAGCTATCTATAAGTCTAACAGGCTTTCCAGATGAGGGTCGATGCTTTGGTGGCATAAAAATTCAAGAAATGCAATTTCATGTACCAAATTCTAAACTCAGAATTGGTATCAAAAGACTATGTTTTTTGCTTAAAACGGCCAAGCCATGGCATGTATGTACATCAAAAAGCACTATCGAAGTTTCAATTGCATAACCTATTTCAATTGCAAAGAGCTCAGTTAAAAATATTTGCTCTACATGATTTTTTTTATGTTTAAAGGTAAAATACTTAACCTGTCACCTCCACTTTTATCACAAAGCTTTTATCTTTTAATTTTAGCACAGAGACTAGCGAAACATAAAAGAATGTAAAGCTCTCATAAAGGTGACAACCGCTTCCAGTAATGAGACAGACTTTGAGCACTGGCTGCATTTACAAATGGTAACAAGGCTAGTAAATAGGTCACGGCAAAGGTCTACGGTATAATAGGTTACCTACCGTAGGTCACATTATGCTGAACAGTAAATGTAAAAAGGAGTGTAAGAAGTCGTCATATAGTTGAATGCACCACACGTCTCTTGCTACCTGTCACAACAAATACAATGAGATAAAACACACCTCATAATCTAGTTGAGGATTTTGTTTGGCCACTCTCTGGCGTATTTATCCACTTGGACCTTGGACTTCGGTTTATAGAACCTGTTAAGATAAATACATAAAGCGCAAACAAACAGAACGAAGTTATGTTATGCAGTTAAGGAGTTCCTATGGTTACCTTCTGGCTCCATCATCAAACCAATTCCATGATTCCATATTATTGCATTGGCACCAAAGTTACGTAAGCATAACTTGTTACAAATCAATCGGAAAGAGTCTAAAGCAAACATGCATGTTCATACAAAAGACATCAACGCATGCAGTTTAAGATATTCAATATAATTTGTTCAAATAACAAAATTCTTAAAATAAAGACAAAATGTATCATGTGTGACCTAGCTGTGAGTGATTATATTTAAATAAATAAAGTAGACAAAAACGAAAGCGAGTTTCATTAAAAACGTTTGTACCAATAATATTCTTTACAAGTGCACATTAACCACTGCACGCCTCAGTGCTGGTTGAAGGTAGGCAGGCGAGATATGTTAATACTTCATGGTGGTTTCAAGACATCAGTTGAAAACATATACCTACTGCAAAATAAACTATGTATCAGTCTACTTCATTGATTATCTCAGCCAATAGGCGTCCACGGTTGGATAAAGGCATCCTTGCGGGATTTCTTCTCTTTTACTCTACCAAACCAGGAAAGTAGATTAACCAGCAATAATCGACTACGCCATTCCCCATTCTATTCAAACCTAAAGACTTAATACCACCGTGAAAGTCTTACTTTGTATTACCTTTCGTTGTTTTTCATTACTTTTATGATTCCCAACAGCTTTTTATACCCATCTCCCTCACTTTTACTGCTCTTCTTGGTAATTGTGTAGGTACATAGATTAATATCTTTTTCAACCACAAAGTTTGGTAATTTGTAACACTTAAAATGAGGTGTATATTTTTGTTGCTTCGTAAACACAATTTTGAGGAATTACTGCTTTGTAAGTACAATTAATCTTCGTGGTTATTGTTTCTTGGGTTTTTTTTTATCATAATTTTGACATTATTTTATTGTGGGGTCACGCTGCAAATGCAAAAAGTATTTTTTCACCTCTCCACCTCGGAAAGTTGGCTTTTAATACCCGAAAACAGGGTCGAAAATCGCTTATTCATTTCTAGACATGCAAACCATTCTCATGTCTAGAGAGGAGAATTAGTTTGAATTTCGAACATTATCTTTCTTTTTTTTTTTTTCTTCTTCTTATAGCAACCGTCTACCCATTTTTGGGGACATTTTGCCAGCGTCAGGTAATATAATTTATTAACAATATATACATGAGTAATGTAAATAAGATAGTGTATATTTACAGACGAATATTATGGTGTTTTAAATATGTACAAAGACTTTTTATGTACAATTTATTAGAAAGGGACAATATGCAATAAGTATTTACAGGTAATGGAGCTTTCAATGAAATTAGAATATCATACAATGAGACTGACTGATATTTTGAACATGTGAAGAGAATGTGGTCAATGTCACCTAAACCTAAACCACATTCACAAGCTGAATTATCAAGAATGGAAAGTCTAGCCAAGTGAGCCGGACAGCAACAATGGCCGAACCGGAGACGAGAAATGATAGATGAAGTACATTTGTCCAAAATCACTTTACTAAACCACGGCCGCGAAGGAATATTAGGCTGAAGATTTTTGAAATGTTTGCCTTTGGAGGGATTTGACCACAAATCCCTCCAACTTTGGAGAAGAACAGAGCGAGAAGAAGTGAGTAAATCATGGGTGTATATAGAATTTTTATCAAGTTTGCCCTGTGAGGCTGCTAGCTTGGCCAACCCATCAACCGCTTCGTTACCTTCGATTCCCGAATGACCGGGAATCCAAGCCAACGAAACCTTAAGAGATTAGAAATAGAAATAGAAATAGAAATGTATTTATTTGTACAGATTTTTGGTACATTAACATGGTGTTATAAATAAATTTGAATCACAAAAATCTGCCCATTACAGGGCGTACAAATATAACCAATTACTAAAATATACCTAGATCCACAACAATATTATTTAAAAAATTATATATGTATAAAAAACTAATAAAATAAAATGTCAATTATTAAATTCGTAATGTCAATAATAAAATAAGTCATAATATAACCAATTTAAACTTTTAGATAAATTACAAATCAATCAAATCTTATAGTCATAAAACTCCTTAAGGGAATAAAAACATCTATCACACAGCCAGTTGAATAATTTTCTTTTAAATATAGGGAAAGGTAAGTTTGTTATTACGTCTGGTAAAATATTGTATATTCTTACGACCATTCTAGGACAGTTTTTATCATATAAGGAGCTTTTTCCACGTGGTAGCACCAGTTTATTTGGGTACTTAGTGTTAAATTGAACGACCTGCCTTTTAGTTTTAAATAGATACATGTGTTTCCTTACAAAGCACGCCACTTCAAATATATATAATGATGGTAAAGGCAGAATTCTTAATTTACGGAAAAGTGGGCGACAAGTATCGAGAGGTGCAGCCCTGCAAAGTGCCCGTATGCAACGCTTTTGTATAACAAATGCATCATACAAATTTCTGGAATTGCCCCATAGCACCAAACCATACCGTAAAACGGACGCAACATAGCCGTGATAAGCCATAAGGGCTGTGTCAATATCTGAAATACTGCGAATTCTATACAAGGCATACACGAATCTACTTATTCGGTTGCATACATTTGCAATATGAGAGATCCATGTACAATGCTCGGCAAGAGTTATGCCGAGGAAAGTAGCTTCTGCGACTTCCACCAAATTACGACCACTACATTTAATGTTAAGATTTAATTTCTCCATTTTCCAATTTCGATATATAGTGTACTTTGTTTTATTGATAAAACAAAGTACACTAAAAACTGTTACCTGTAAATTATTAAATTGCAGCCAATCATACATTAAATCAATAGAGTTGTTTATTTCTGTTTCAAAAGAATCTTTGTTATTACAAGGAATAATTAGTGAAACGTCGTCTGCAAATAGTATATATTTATAATTTGTTATTTCTGGTAGGTCGTTAATATACAAGAGAAACAGAAGAAACAGAAGGTTGGAACAAACCAACAGCCTATTTTTAATTTCAAGTAATAGAGGAGAAAACTGAATTTTTATTAAAAGGGTTCGATAAAAGCGAGTTCAGACAACTTAATGAGTCAGTAAAAATTAACGATTCCTTAAATTCCTTACAAATTAAAAAAATTATACACTCTAATATAGCCAAAGCTTCTGCAGTATAATTTGATACAATGTTATCATATTTAAACAGTTTAAAAAACCCTGTATTTTTATGCAAGAACGCAGCACCAACACCTTCACCCCCAGAAGATAAAGGTGCTTTTGATGCATCCGTGTAGAAAATTTCAGAATTCGGATAATTTGAATTAATAAAATCCAACACTAATGAATTTGCTACGACTGATTCCTTTTGCACACCAATAGACAGATAAATTTTAGGAGTGTAAATTACTGTTTCATATGGCTAGTAAAACAATGGATGGCAAGGAAAAGTTTTTAAACATGGTCTATAGTCTAATAGTTTTGTGTAACTGTTATAAATATGGGGGACAGTTTTACGAGCCCAGTAACTATTGTTGGAATCGATTAAAGATCTAAGTTGTTCAATTTTACATAAAACAGGATGATTTACAATTTGACTAGTTTTAAAAATGTAGTTATCTGACAAGAATTGTCTTCTCAACTCCAGAGGAGGATCACAACATTCAACCTGAAGAGCGTTGATTGGGGTTGATTTCATAGCGCCCACCACTATACGAAGACTTTTCGATTGAATCAGGTCCAACTTACGAAGGACCCCTTTACTAGCGGGAGGTAACAAAAATGAGCCATAATCCAAAATACTTCTAATTAAAGCGTTATACACGAGTCTTTGAGATGATGGATGAGCACCCCACCAGACACCCGACAAGGCCCTCAATACAGAAATACTTTTTTCACACTTATGAACAATATGGTTCACATGAGCTACTCCATTTAGTTTTGAGTCGAATTTTTTACCCAAAAACATAACTTCGGGAACTTTAGGAATAACTACTTGATTTATTGAAATATTAACATCAGGAACTACCCTCTTACGAGAAAAAATCAAAAAAGAACATTTAGTGGGGGATAAAGCCAAATTATGATTAGCCATCCACAGCTGTATACTTTCCAGGTCAGATTGCAAGGCAATTGTAGCTTGATCGATAGACTTGTGACAGGCATAAACAAGAAGATCATCTGCATATTGTAGGATATTACAACCAGCAATTGCATTATCTAAATCCCTAGTATATACATCATACAAAAGAGGACTAAGGACAGATCCCTGAGGAACACCTTTCCAAACTGTCCTGCGAGAATCACTTACACCTGCAAGACGAATTGATATGGACCTACCAGTAAATAAATTAAATATAAAATTTACAAATTTAAGTGGAAAATTTATGTCTAACAACTTTTGTTTTAAAATTATTAAATCGACATTGTCGTATGCAGAACTTACATCCAAGAAGGCAGCCGTCACCACTTCATTTTTGGAAAAAGCAACAAGAACGTCAGTTGTCAAAAGAGAATGGTTGTCTGTTACGCTTTTGCCCTTTCTAAACCCGTATTGGGACACAGAAAGTAATTTATTGTGCTCCAAATGCCACTCCAATCTATTTTTAATCAAATGTTCTGTTAACTTACACAGAGTGGATGCCAATGCAACTGGTCTATAAGAGGAAGCTAATAAAGGATCCTTATTAGGTTTTAACAATGGAACGATAAGGTGATGTTTCCAAGCGGGAGGTATATTACCAGTCGCTACTATAACGTTTATAATATTGAGATAAACTGACTTGGTAGATTCATTTGAGTTAGCTATAAAAGAGTATGGAATGCCATCATCGCCTGGCGTTGAATCTGACACTCGTTTTAAGACAAATAGTAATTCCTGCATGGTGAAAGGTTCGTTTAGATAGCCAGAATTTATAGAAGAATATGTAAATGGAATTTTATCTGAAGAAGGAACAAAATCGACTGCAAGAGAACTGAAGAACGAAGGAACCCAATCAAGTGATAAAGCAGAAACAGAGGAAGCCCTCAATGAAGTTCTAAACCGCCGGACACTATTCTATATCAAAGATAATCGAGTGTTCGGCGAAATAGACTCGCAAAAAGACTTCCACCCTTTCCGCTTTTTCTTTCGTAAAAGTCGCTTAGCAGCTGCTTCCTGATTTTTGAAGTTATTAAAAGTAGCTAAATCAACAAAATCATGAACAAGTAGTTCCGCGTCATTTCTTTTTTTTACAAGTTCTGTGCATTCCTTGTCCCACCAAGGAGGAGATGGAATTTTATTTCTGGCAACATTTTTTATTGGAAAGGATTCTTCAGCTGATAATAGGATATTTGAGGTTAAGTTATTGTAACTATCAACAATATTATCTTCGGAGACAACTTGAAAATGAGACATTTTATTATTTAACGAAACAGAAAAATCTTCCCACTTATCCTTAGTCAATCTGAATTTCTGTAAAGGAGGTAAAGCTTCAGTACAACTGTTGTTGGACTTTGGAAACGATATAATAATGGGATAATGATCACTGCCGTATGATAAATTTAGAATATTCCAGGTAATGAGTGACATTACACCAGGAGAACAAATGGAAAGGTCGACATAGCTGCGTGCTTGACCAGGAATCGGTCGACGAGTTGGAGAGCCATCATTTAACACACCAAGATTTAATTCATCGAGTAAATCCGCAACACGAATGCCAAAACTATCACCTCTCGGAGCACCCCACGAGGAATGGTGGCCATTAAAGTCGCCCAAAATAACAACAGGAGACTGCAAACCTTGTATTATATTTTTTTAAATTGGAATTACTGTTATATCTTTCTCAGAAATATACACAGAAACATAAGTAGTTCCTGCCACCTGTGCTGCTACTATATCCAGATGTTCATTGTTATATACAGGTAATGTTAAGCAATTAAATAAATAATTTCTTTTTATGAGGAGCGCGGCCCCTCCATAACCATCCCTCCGGTCAACCCTGATGAGGTTGAAACCGGGAACTCTATAATGAGAACCAGGCCCCAACCATGTCTCGGAGATGGCCAGAATGGAAGGATTGTATTTATTTATTAAATAAACTAGTTCAGTGTGTTTAGATCTGACGCTTCTGGCATTCCACTGAATCAGATTGTCCATGTTTAAGATTAAGGATGGCTATTGAGATTGTATTGACAAGAGATAAAGCTGTGTTGTACGGTAAAAAGGAGTTAAGAATAATATTCACTAATTGAGATAAAAGCTCATGAAGAGAAGATGCCTCCTTAGAGGATTCTGATGGATTTTCAACTAAGCCACAACCATTATTCTGAGAAGGTTCTTTAAAAGAATTTATTAAATTTTTATGAGCTTCTTGATCATAACCCTTATTTATAGGTTTTCTTGTTTTAGGCTGACTTATTACAGTTTTTTTCTGCCATACTTTTTTGTTTTCAGCAGAAGATGAATAAGAATAAGACTCTTGGGAAGAGGACTGAGAACCAACTATTTCAGAAAACGATGGTTTTGATGCCGGAAAAGACTTGGAAGCTTCAAGATAAGACTCATTTTTATCAGACATATGTCTTTTGATGTTTACTTGCCTCAAAAACTCTGGACAATTTTTATCAGTGGCTTTGTGTGAACCAGAGCAATTTATACAATGGAAAGCCTCTAAATTACATGATCTGCCATCATGGTCCTCACCACATTTCAAACACCTGGGTTGACTTCTGCATTTATCTCTTGTATGCCCAAAACGGCAGCAGTGAAAACATTGGATTGTTGGTAAAATATATTTTTCCACAGGCAAGGAGGAATAAAAAGCAAACACTCTTGGAGGAAGACATTGGCCATCAAAAGTCAAAGTGACAGATTGAGTTGGAATCCACTCAACCCCTGAAGAAGTAATAGACTTCCTACACATGCGACGGGAACGAATGATAGCCCCAAAGCCATCAGGAACTCTTATATTTGATAAAATATCTTCATGTGTCCAATCCTCGGGCACACCCTTTACAATGCCCATTCGGCAGATGTTGAATGTTGGAATTGAAGCAATATATTTTTTATTTTTTGCCAGAATTTCATTTTGAATAAAAGCATTTGCCTCCCTATCACTAGAAAACAAGATGGAAAGACGATTGCGTCCTATACGTTTTACACCATTTTCTATGATGTTCCTCATTCTATTTTTATGAAGAAAATAGGAAAAATCAAGTGGGTGCAAAGTAGCACCTTTTTTGTTTTCATCTTCTTGGAACTGAACATGAACAACATATGGACCTGGGTCATTTGGTTCATATAACCTTCTGAAATTTTCTTTAGCAGATGAAACTGACGTATCCATGCTTGCGACAGATGAAACTTCTTGCGTTGGTACTTGTTGAGTCGTGGTTGGGACCAAAGAAGTATTTTTTAAATTTAAAATTGAAAGGTCAAGTATCAGGACTTTTTTAGACAATTTCTTGTCATTCTTTTTCTTAAAGCTAACGGATTGAATCTTGCGATCCTTTTCAACTTTGTTAGCTGCCGCCACCAGTAAGTCTATTGAAGATTGGTCTGAAGTGGGCTCCCTCCCATTGGAGGGGTCCATTATAGAGGAAGCTCCTATCAACAGAACAGAAAAACGTACCCTACTCGATGGAAATATATACACTCATAATAGAAAACAGAATTACATAAACTATAGGTACTAATGAGACAATAATGAATAAAATAAATAGAGCAAACAATTTTTACGACTTTTCAGTTTCCCGCCCAAAAGTCGAAAAAACGAACATTATCTTACACAGGAAAAAAGTTTTCATATATACGCGCGTAAAATAATTGACGTAAGCCATATTTTTTTATTGGGTGTGTTCCGAATCAAACCTTCAGCGCTTTCAGCAGCATTCAGAAAACCAAAAGATTGTATGGGTTTCGCCTGCCTTTAAGTGGAACTGCTCGTCTGAACTGAAGTCTCGGAACGCAGGGATAGGTTTTCATACAATTTTGGAACGCACCCTAAAAAAACATAACCTAAAATTTTGTTTATTGTTTTGGTTTAAAAATTTAAAAGAATTATGATAAAATACAATAATTTAATCACATCTTATAGAATTATATCTAAAATAACAGAACTCTTGTACATTTTTAAGTACCAATATTTACGAAGGTAAGTAAATAGTTAAATGATTTCCTTGCCGGAACAGGTGAAAAATAATGTGTTGGGTTTGAGAGGAATCTTATTCTCACCTCGAACCTTATAATCCCTCGCGAGCTTCAGGAGTCTATTTTTAGAAACACTCGCTTTGCTCGTGTTTCTATTACAGACTCCTTCGCATGCTCTGGATTCAATATCAGTTCTCTGAGGAAAAATCGACATTCCTCTCTTACCTAACAAATAACTATTACGCTGCAGAAACGGGTTTTTCATGCAATTTATAAATTAGGGCCTCTAGAGTGTCATTGAGGGAAAAGTTTTAAATCAATATTCTGACATTTGACTATGATAATCTTGTGTATGTAAAAAGAAATATCTATAATTTTAAAAAGAACGGTGATAGACACAATTTTAATACTAGAAATAAGAATAAGTTCGCTGCTTATTTTAGCTGACTGTGTAGAATAACACATTCTTATTAAGGCAATTATATACGCATTAACAATAAAGTCCCTTTTTATACCTTTAGATAAGTTCAAAGCTATTGTTAAGCGAAAATTGCATAAAAAAGCTTATTATAGAATATTTGACTACTTAGAGGACAAATATCCATGGGAATAGATTTCTTGAACGACAAGCTATTTCAACATGCATGAATTTTGTAAATGACTATAAATTATCATTTGACAAAAAAAGAAACACAAAAGATGCGACACATGTGGAGTTTCTTTGGTCAGTTCTTCTCCAAAGAGTCCGCACATCGTGTAGTGAACTCACTCAAAAAAAAAAATGACGAAACCAAGAGATATAACATCCAAAAGTTAATAAAGTATTAATTTGATTTCATTAACTCATTTACTATGCCTATTTGAAATCATACACATTAATGTAAGCTTTTTTATAGACAAAAAGGAATCGGTATATTTTGGGCAGCAGTTCCTGATTGAAATGAAGGCCGTTCTTCACGCATCGCAGTAACCACTTGACACATATCGGCGTTTATCTCGTTTGGTCAATTTTCCCGGGCAGACCCGGGAGCCGGGTGCCGGGGGCCATTGGGGTGAATTCAATCAGAAGCAACTACCTAAGCAATCCCGCCCGCTGGAAACGATTGCGGACGAGTGTGCATTGAGTCGACGAGTGCCCGAAGGACCCTCACCTCCACCGCAAACTCAACACAACCAATCCGACAAATACCTTGAAATACTATTTCGGACCCTCAATTCAAGATGTAGGTACTTTTCTAGATGTAAGTGAAATAAACATTTATTTCGATTTCACTCGAGCGCTTTGTTTAATTGAACGAAATTATACTGAAACCTTTAATGTCCTTGACAGGCTTGCTATGAATCTGCATAAAATAATAATTTACTATAACGGTAAATTGGTATTAAGCGCAGTATGGTTAAATATTTACGCAATCATTAATCATTACTGCCGCCCACAGTAGGAATTCGTGCATAATTCGCGCTCTATTTCTCTCTGTACACTTTGATCCTTATTTATAGTGAGATCAGATGATCTCACTATAAATAAATTCCAAAAAAAAAAATGTGCTTTTACAAACAATAGCGAATGAAATCAGGGGTTTGAAAACAATAATCTATTTAAAGTTTAAATTGTTTAGTCTCCATTGGCCCAGCGGTCTCGCTCGGCTCGAGTTACCAGCGCGGCGTAGCTTCGTCATAACAATATTGTGAATTTCTGGTAGCGGGCACCGTTCGGGCGAGCATCGAGTGCTTAAGTGAAACAGACAGCCAGGCACTTAACCTTACTCGCACATTTAAAGGGAAGCATTGAACCCACTGGCCCTTTAACAGAAGGTAAGTGGGTGAAATAAAATAAAAACTTCTAAATGCTAAGTGAAGAAATGCAAAAATGTTGAACAAACCTAAACGGTGGTTGTTGGACTTTTTATTGATTAGACTTTGTGGTTATTCTCGGAATGAAACTTTTATTAGATGACTGATGAATAAAATATGTTTGTGTTACCTACCTTTACCTACAAGCCGACTTTCAAGACGGATGAAGTAGTTCTTACAGCAATTACGTTTTACCTACCGCTGAGACGCAATTTAAGACGTGTATGATAAGAGTCTTTTGAAACTCGTTTTATGGTTATTACCAATAAAATGCTTGTCTCATCAAACATTTACCGAAACACAACACTAACAAGCATAAGATTTACGATAGTAGGTCAACTTAACATCAGTTGTAATCGCAGTCGAGTAGTGGTAATCAAAGCACTGAACTCGAGTGTCCCGAGCCATCTGGGCGGCAACTTGAATTATTATCGACTCAATTGTTTATAAATTTACAGTCTGTTTGGCTGTCTGCGACCCTAATGTAACTCCCATTCATGATTGCGTGCGCGTAAATAAATATAACAATATTCCTTTCTACGTATAATATTTACACTTCTCGATCATACTTAAATTGTTTCTCATTCTGTTTAGATATTTATTTATATTTGTATTCAAGGCATAAAGCATTGCAAACGCACGTTTTCTAAGTCGTATTATCGCAGATTTCTAAGCTCGCCACAGTAGTTGAGGACCGCGAACCTTTCAAAGAGTTAAATTCAACGGCTGAATGAAATCTCGCAAAATATATTTCGATCAAAACCAACTAATATAAAGTTTTCAGTTGAAAGTTAAGTTTTGTTTTGTACATTAAACGCATTAGTGATTTTAGAGCCCTTTTGTAAGTTAACGCTCTGCCATAAATTCCAACATAAAATACTAAGAGTTCTACTTCAAACAATTCATTATAGGTATTTTAAAAAGAGACTTAACGTATCGGGACAAATTACTCGTAAGTCTTCAAAAGAAAACATAGTGTACACGGAATCGCTGTACTATCGATAGTGGTCTTGCAACCTCAAAAAGCACGTTATGTCGTGTTACCATTTTTGCGTAAACTCGCTGACATTCATAATAAAAAAATATCTATAACTATTATAAAACGGGCGTAATATTACAATACCATAAGTCAAGTGAAGGCCTAAACTTTTTTGGGAGCAAATTCTAAACAAAATAAGATAGTAGTTACCATAATTTCTGATAACAAGATCCACACCACACAGAAAGACATGACAGTAATAATAGTAATGATAAAATTCGAAAATAATACTACAAAATGTTCCTTATAATAATTTGATGTTTAACACTGCCAAGATTTGTAGGAATAATAAAAACCTTATGAGGCTCATAAAAGCATGCTGGCATATCTGCCACACAGTGAGGACCACCTACAGAACAGTTTTATTGTGGTTACTGTTACTGACAGAAGGCTTCACTATTTGTAACGCTAAGTGGACGTAGCAAGCCTATGTTGCTTGTTTTTTATAAATGATTAAAATATAATTTGCTAATATTAATTTATTATATTTCTAATAGACTTGCAATCATTCTAAATTTTAATCGGCTTGGTTTAATATACACCGTGAAAATTCATTAGATGATTTTCTTTAAAACGGAGTGTTCAGTTAACTGAACAACTTTCCTAACAAATAAAAAAAATTGCTTACCCCATAGTAAATCGTTCAGCAGACTGCGCGGTTTCGTATGAACGGTCCAATTCTTTATGTCGTTTTACAGCCCATGTTCCTTGGGGAAAGTTCTTCAGTTTAATGGACTGAACACCCTTTAACGAAAATCAACCAATGAAATGAGTGACGCCTTGTTTGTTACCACTTTATTTGGGTGTACGGACA
This sequence comes from Carpatolechia fugitivella, assembly GCA_951230895.1. Lineage (NCBI taxonomy): Eukaryota > Metazoa > Arthropoda > Insecta > Lepidoptera > Gelechiidae > Carpatolechia > Carpatolechia fugitivella. The sequence goes on along the minus strand of OX579646.1, from coordinate 11,934,732 downwards.
AACTTGATTAAGTTTTTGTTGCACCCTTTGTGTTTAATTATAAGTTTAATTATATTTTCATATAAATAAAAAAATAATAAATAAATACATTTCACGGTGTATATTAATACAATACAAAACAAAAAATCTATCAATTGATCATTACTTATCTTGCTAGTTGGCAGTTTTCAAAATAAAGTAACTTTCAAAGTGCGTTAACTTGTTCTAGTAGTAATATAAAACAAAAGTTTTTAAAATCTTATAACAATTTATAAAAGTTTTAAAATTTCTTAGTGATTAATCGCAAATACATTACTTCCATTAGTACAACTTTATGAAAGAAAGTCTTATTTTGCAAATCTTTGCTATTAAAGTTTTGGCCTTATGATGACATTCAAGACTTTATAATACTAAAGTACAATTGCAGTTTGAGATATCTGTAAGAAAATGACTTTTGAAATAGCTCTTCTTGTTTTACAGTCCGCTTTATTCAGAGAGAACAAATGAACCAAAAGTTTGAAAACTATACCAAAAGTGTAGACTTGCTGAAGTGATTCATGTCTGTGAAGAAACTACTTGAAACTGAATACTAGCAGACATCTGAATAATATCTCTCATAAATTTGCTTTTCTATGTTACTATTTTGATTTGAGAATGGAAATTGTAATAATAATATAATATGAACCTGCTTACCAAGGCAACAACCGCCAAACAGAATGGTTTCTACCATTGCTTCTACGATTTAATGCGAATTTTGGGAAGGTAGATTGTTTCAAAGTAAATGATCATAATTTTACAATCTTTGTCGAAGGCTCTTCTTTACACATAAAATTACATAACGACGATCTTTCTATAATTAAATAAAGCTACAAAATCGATGATTGTACTATATTCTGAGCCAGCTTAGTGCTTCGTTACGAAAAGATGGTTAGATTATCTCTGTGAGTAATAACGTATAATAATTACTTAAGCAGAAAGCAAGAAAGATAAAAAAAATTGGCTTACCTCTCGATTCATAAAATTTTGCGAAATAAAGTAATCAAAGTATAACTTTAAAACAAGCCACTTACAAACAATCTTTTATAGAAGGAATAATCCATGTTCTTACCTGCAACAAAAAACGAGCAAAATTAAAACTGCGCAATTACCACAATTATTCTCCTCGACCAGGACTCAGTAAATGCCTTTTGATATGCAAAGTAACATCGCATCTTCATTAATATAATAGGGATCTTCTTATAGCATCCTCCACACATGTACCGATAGCATAAATGTGAGTGAAATTTATTCAATTCGTTCGTTCGCATAATAACGACCACGCATAAGAAGGGAGGTATTGAGTTAGACTAAAATAAAGCACGAAGTAAGAGAGGATTCGTCAGATCAGACCAAACTAATATTTTGCTGTCAAATAAGGCGAGAGGCTGAAATTTGTAAAACACGCGTTTAGGCTAGTCATCTCTTTTGCCTCTATTACCTTTAAATAAAATGTACGGTAAATATTTTATGCAAGTTTCAAATTCTACCACTACTGTTTTTTTCTTATATTTTCCTTTCTTTTAGGAAGATATTTTTTTAAGATCACTTTCTGAATCCGCTCCTGGATGGTAAAGCCAACTAATTTGGATAATGTTAATGATGGAAATTTGTGCCAGGAGCGTTTTCGCTAGAACTAATATATGGAACTGACTCGCCGGATTTCCGTTGGAAATGGGTTTAAACGTTTTGCACGTTAGGCTCATTAATCTTGTCCAGTTATCTTGAGAGAGCTATGTATGGGTGTGCTTATAGTGCGCTATACTTAGTGCATTTTAAGTGTATCGCTATTGTTCTGCAACAGACAATACACAACAATGTATCTCAATTAAAGAACAAACGCGAATCGAAAAGTTTTCTTCTTACATGCCAGAAGGAAACTCTTCAATAAAATACTGTTATTTATAAATCTACTCTACTGCAATAATATACAGAGGTCGCAATAAAAGAAAAAAGTTTCAGAGCGAAATGAAAATCATAGAGTATTCAGGAAATAGTGTGGAGTCCGTATATAGGTATAAATAAATTCAAAATAATTTATTGAATTTTCTCCGCCATATAAACTAGATAAAGTTTTATTAGTTACAAACCAATGAACTATACAATATTTTTAACATATGAAAACATTGATTCGTATTGTAAGTCACGTAAGACATTTTGTTTGAAATGGTACTTAGATTGTATAGAAATAATAAGTACACTTTTAGATCAGAATGCCGCAGTTATTTTAATTGTTTTTACAAATTAATAATAATAATTCTACAGACCAACGTTCACAATACATTACAGTCTTAGTAAATGCAAAGACAAAAACTTAAGTACAAAGATGTAGACCTCTGTTTCCCAAACTAGGAAAAATACCTGTATCTTGGGACACAATTATTGTTCTCATATTCTTACCGCAGCAAACTAAAGCTAACATCCTGCAAATCACACTGTTCACCTGGTTACCAGTCCGGGCTCTGCATATTTACTTGTGTCGCTTGTTGAGTATGCATCTGACACTTGCACGCGAAAATCATTTCGTCGTACGTACTTTAGATAAACTTGTAGAGTACCTAATATTATTAAAAGACTATATATGAATATAACATGAGCATTACACATGTAAACATACCTTTGGCTTTTGTTTCAATAGCAATCCATCGATGAGCAGGTACTATGTACATAACGGTAGTTATTGAACCATGCAGCAATGAACAGCAAAATTACCACATTCCGGAGTCTGTCAATAGTCAGCTGTCGTAACTTTTACGACTTACTATTAGCTAATTTTCAATCTTAAGAATCTGTTTGGCGGTTTCTTAACAGCATAGTTGGTGAACAATAAAAGTGATGACATTACGTAATTCTATGAATAGGTTATATTTCTATAAAATACAGCCCATCACAAAGATGAAAGTCTACTAGGTACGAGTACGTTAAAGTTTCCATTAAATAACAATAAAAACTTCTAAATAGATTCTGCTTATCGTCCCCAGTTTTTTATATGTCATTTTCACAAGCGTGACAAGCAATAAATTCTGATTGCCTAAAAGCAATTATAACAGCTATGTGCATTAAAAGCAAGTTCGATTGTTAATTGCAGAGGGGCCGTGAGTGCGACAGTGGTTATTTGTTTCTCACGCTCACACCCGCCCACGGACGGAGGCTTCACTTCTTGGCGACTATGGGTGCAAGCTACATGAAGCTTACACGTCAAGTTTGTTACATAGACAGATAGTCCTAATATCCATTGAAGATACCGACGCTAATAAACTAATCAAACATACCGTCGTGTTTTAGAAGACAAAACCATTGGCGCCTAAACCTTTCTTGCAGAACTGGCACGCATGTTTGCGTTTTCGTTTAGGGTCGTAAACGTGTCATTACTTTACAGTGTATATCCAGAGTTTTAGACTACTTTACACGGTATTACGGGATCCAACTGGAAAAGACTGCGTTAGGTAGTAATATTGACATTCACTTGACACATTGGCTGTGAAACAAAGTGATAATGATGTTTGAGGAAGGGTTCGATACTATAGGTATATTCTACGTTTGAAATGAATTATTGTATGCATGCCATACTAGTTTAGCGTACGATACCTTAAACAATACTTTAACATATTGTAAAGAGTTAATTAGCGATAAATTACAAAGATAAAATTATTCTGCTATTGCATTATGGTTGCAAAGACAAATTGAAAAGTTGTACGCCTAGGTTCCCCACAATCGACGTTTTTATTATAGTGACTGTTTTAGCACCGACCCGCACTATTTATCTTATTTTACGGCTTGGTCTGCTTATATATTTTTCAAACCTCTTATTTTCTTCCAACGTTTCTTTTGGTTTTTGAACTGCCCATCAATTCCATTATTATATCTTCACGACATTTTTATTTTTTATTTATGAATAAGAAGCAAGGATTTAATTTTCCTTTTACAAAACTCTTTTATGCTCTTGACCAGAGTATATGAAGTGTCCGGTCGGGCACCCGGCTTGTAGTGGAGTGGAGCTTAACCACCATAAGAGGAACTGCAGCATTACGGAGACTGTTACCATAAGTGGGCGTCCACTTAGCCGCACTCTAATAAACTGTCACCCGCCACCGCCGCCGCTCCGCTAATAAAATCTCTAAACACCACCGATCGGTTGGAACTTTGTTAATAGGTTTTAATATTTATGTTTGAAAAAGAAAATAAGAATTTCCAACTTTGCTGTTAGTACTTTTTATTTGTATTTTTTTAGTTCACTTTCCGTTTTCTCGTAATATATTATTTGCATTATGTCAAAAAAAAATATTCTTTAATTAATACTTAACTTTATGTTTTTTCAATTAACATTGCGCTGTAATTGAGTGGTTGTATAGAAAGATGGAACATAGTTCAATAGAAATGTGAAATTAGAACCAGTTTATTTTTTTAATAATTTGCCAGAATGAATGAAAATGAATGAATGAATGACAGCTGTCAGTTGAAAGTGATTCTCCCTCCGGGCTGAAAAGTATTACCATCAATCCGCTCCTCAGGCAACTTCCGAACTACTTTCAGAGTATGAGTAATGAAAAAATATATACAGAATTGAACCACACAACAACACCATACATAAAGACGAAATGTAACTTTCAGTTTTTCCAGCTTATAATTACATTTTCAAGGGAGTATAAAAATATATATTGAAAACGTATAATCGTGTAATACGTATGATTACTGATCTCAAACACAAATACACATAAACTCCAATCAAAGCAATTGAGTTCTACCAATCCTTGGAATATTACCATATTGTTTACTAATAATATACAACAGAACAGAGTAGGAAATGTATACGTTTCCAATCAACAGGCTCCTATATCGAACCATGATTAAGAACATAACATAATACCTAAGCAGCATTGTATCGTACATTGATTGGAACAATAGAGGTGGATGATTAAGTTCATCAAGATAGAGGGGATATTGAGGCATTACCCGACTAATATTCCAACCTAATATCGTAGCAACCAAGTACATAATGCTACCTTAACTAATTTAGAAAATGAACTTTATTATAATAGAGATTAGCTGAATTTCTAAGTTAAACATCATTTTCCAATAAAGTGTAAGTATGAAATTCCTGCTTCAAGGTAGGATCAAACCTCATAGAGGGGATGTGTGTATAAGACGACAAGAGCTACTTAGCAATTGAAATATACTAGCTAACGCGGACCTTGCCGCGATGACACTCGCGTAGCGAAAAAAAATAGAAATTACTATATTAGCTGGTGGTAACTAGCTAGCAATGTTCTATCTGTGTGCCAAATTGTATCCAAAATTCAAATCCAATCAGCTAATATTGTGATTGGGTAACAATTTTAAAACATACAAACAAACTGTAACATGCATGGATGGTAAAATTCGCTTTCATGATGACACTATTATATTTATACTATTATCACATCACACTAATATTATAAATGTGAAAATATATTTGGATGTTTAGATGTTTGGATGTTTGTTCCGCTTTCACGCCTTAACTACTTGACGGATTTGGATGCAATTTAGAATAGAGATAGTTACTTTGGATTAACACATAGGATACTTTTTACCGGGAAAAGTCGTATTCCCTTAGGAAAATCTTACATAACGCGAGCGTAGTCGCGGGCGGACCGCTAGTATTTTATTATTTTATTTTATTATGGTGTGTACTCGTATACACCTTTGCTTGAATACTTTTCTTACCATTTTAAGTATGTCTAATAGAAGTTCATTTAATTCACCCCTCCCAGAAAATATGAGGTATTTTAGTTTATCGACGTATTAGGGGTATCGGCTAATGTCAGGTTAATACCAAAGTAATTAACCATCCACTCCGCGTTCACCCCATTCACCCTCATTAAGGGCGAAACAAATAAATCAAAGCATCGCAACTTACTGGCTTTGTTTATTAGTAGGTGGGTAAAGGTTTTATTAAATCTCATGACGAAAACACAATCGTAATTAATTAAACTGAAATAATCAAATTGTAAGTGATTCAAAGGAAACAATGCTTTCGATATGTACAAAAAAGCAAGTGGTTTAAATACACGTGTAAGAGACCCCGATAGACTTGTACTTGATGACATTCCATAAACTATTATTTATAATAAAAACCTCCTGACAATAGGAGTGCGAATTTATAATAATATACCAAAGGCTTTTAAAATTTTGAATATGAGACAGTTTAAGAAAAAACTTTACAGGTTGAATGAAAATGTTTTGAATTTTTTAGAATCTAATATTTAACTGACTAGCTATTTATTGTAATGTTTGCATGATGATTTTAGCAAAACATGGATGCACTTATTATTGAACATACCAGCCTTAACATGTTTTACGCAAATAAATATTTTTTATCTTCTTTAACCTTATAAAATTTTGGCAAAAAGCTGAAATAATCATTTAAAGTTTGGAAATAGACTTTGAATAATTTTCCTGGGCGTTACGTGGGAAAAAGCGCTTCGGCCGTCTACGAAACCGCAAGCCATTTTTTATCACATTTTGACTTGTTTCTTGAGGTAAGTTGATAATAATAAGTTATTTCACAATAGGTACTGTGTGTTTTATGACTTATCCATGTCTTCTCGTGGGAATCGTATAACCTAGACGACTAAAAGACTTGGGCTTAGAGCCACATATGCTATACAACCTATCCCTAAATTCACTTGAAACACTGAAGATCGTAAACCAATAATTTTGCCAAACGTGATTTTAGTGGGTTTTCCCTGAAGCCGACTAAAGCTCTACTAGGGTGAGTAGTTTGGAATAGTGTTGTTGCGATAGCGTAGCGATAGTATCGATAGACTATCGCGACCTTGAAAATCAGTTACTATTTCAATATTTTCTTTCGGAGTTTCTTCGGTGAGCTCTTCTCCACAGATTCCGCCATTGTGTTAGTGAACTCACCCAAAAAAATGTAATGACAGATCTAAGTGATGTAATAACATCTTAGGGAAATAACAAATTTTTTACTATTGACTTTTTGACTTTGATAGGCCTATCGAAACTATTGGACAGTGTTAATACTATCGATAGTATCTATACTATTGAAGAATATCGATAGTATCGATAGTCCTATCGAAATAGTAACTGAATTTCAAGGTCAACTATCGATAGCGAAACTATCGCTATCTCAACAACACTAGTTTGGAATTAGAATGTGATTTGTAATTACGAGTATACCTATGTTATTAAATGAAATTATGATTTATACCGGTATTAACGCTAAAAAGATTTGGCTTCCCCTAACTAAGCAGATGGCTAAATAATTTAACATAGCGGATCCTTCTAATATAGCTCAAAGGCTTTAGGAGCTAAGCAATGCCTTTGTCTGAACAGCAGTCTGTCATTTCTGTTGAAAGCAGGTACACATAATTTTGCGAGTCTCCTTTCCTCGGCTAGTGTGGGCTGGTGAGGTACTGGCTACAGGTTAACTACCTATATATTTAGCTACCAACAATACAAATAATTTGTTAAATCTTACTTTGAATAAAGACATTTTTATCTTTATCTTTATATTTGTATCATGACCACGCATTGTAGTAGATTGTTCACAATATGTAATATTTTGCCCGTGGATAAAAAATAGATTATTTATTAGCATTAGAAACATATTATTATAGCGAAAATTTTAAGGAAAAAAGTAGTCATAAATATTGTACTACGTCTAAGAAACAAGGAAAATTACTACAAAAGTACTCTGTAGTTTGGCGAATTTGTAAATATGTAAAATAGGCTGTCTTTCTTAATAAATATACGGCGGTTCTAGGTTCGAATAATTCCCTTCTTGCCCATTGTATACCGACGTCGAACAAAATACCTTGTGAAACTGTCTCCAGTTAAATTTTAGTTTGGGATATAATATAGCAAACTAAATCACCTGATTATCCAAAGAGTAACATGGTACTGCCCGGCATCATTCTGCCCGGCATTATTATCATTATTATCTCTTATTTTCTATACCGGGGGTCATGGGACCATCGACCTAACAAGCCATATGATATGATGATGTTGACCAAGACACTCCAAATGGCATCTAGTTCACTTGTTCTCCTTTATGTGTATCTCAAACTTCGTAAAATTATAAGCCTCCCCACTCCCCAGCATGCCGTTTAATGTGTAGGTAAAAAACAGGTATCTATGTGGTGCAAATAATATATTTGCGTATTACAAGCATACTGGGGAGTGGAAGGCTTTAATTAAATGAAGTTTTAGTTACCCATAAAGGAGAGCAAGTGAATGTATTATCATCACAGTTAAGGCTCTTCACAAGGTACGGTATTTAAAGACAATGAATAAAATTATGAATTTCATCTCTGTTTCCTTTTTCGTATATAGGCTATTATTGTCATGTGTGTTAAAGAGTGCGGATTGTTTATTTAAACTAAGATAGAAACAAATCAATATAATGTACATAACGATAAATCAAGAGAGTGACACACAGACAGTCAAAGCAACAGATATCAAAAAAGTAAAAGGTTTTAATACAACTGGCTATGAAACCTCCTTCAACAATGTGCTCTTTGTTTTTATCAAAATTTCATATTATTTTTAAAGTTTTAAGACGTTTTTACTATAAACAGTAGAGACTACGTACAAGCACGTGGTTGTTTACTGTAGTTTGATTCATCCTCGTAATCACAGAACTACAAATCTAAAGACATGCAGAGATACAAGCTATTAAGGTCGTAAACGCTCTAATCTCCACATAAGGGTTTGACCATTATTTCTGTAGATACGACCACCGCAGAGTAATCGTCCGATAGCTTAATGAATCAGGACATTAAGCCCGAATAAGGAAACCGGTCGAGAACTTTCCATGAACCCCGACACTACAGGAGGTCTTTTATTGACTGGGGCCATCTTCGATGTAAAGCATACTTCACTTGCTTATAATGCGTATACCTACTGTAAAATTGCTAGGAGTATAAAACCTGTTTACATGTTAAAGTATAAAATATTGTACGTGATTAACCTTACCTCTCATGCCAAGAATGAATATTTAGGACTACAATGTTATCTGCTGTTATTGTTACATTTATAATAGAAGCAGACGGTTTGGCGCGTGGTCTAAAGAACAATTTCACTGTACTAAATTTGAACGCTGGAGCAAAATTGTAAAGTAACCCTAGAAAGATATCTGTACGAAAGCACACCAATTGATTAAAAGTTGAAACAACCTTTCAAATATGAAAGGATAGGAATGGACTTCAAATATTTTACAATATGTGCAATACCTCAGCAGAAATGAGACTAGCCACAAGCAATTTTCTCACCAAGGCTGGCTTTAACTGGAAGACGTTAAAATACAAATTATTACTACCATTTCTGAAGCCCAAGGCATCCAACATGGCGATAACATTCTTGAACTAAGTGGGAACAAGATAATTAAAGCATAATACGAAAGACTAAAATATCCTAGTGCTAATTGAAATTGTCATATGCAATGGTGCAATGTGAGCAGGCAAATTGTAGTAAGAAGGATTCCTATGGTAATGTCTGAATACAACTTCGCTTATTTTATTTTCAAGAGCAGGAGGAAGAAGCATTAATACAATAAAGAGTCATTCTTAATGCTGTGCTCGCTTTAGCAAATTATAAAACCGCAGGTAGTAAACGCACGCTGGTGCCTGTTTGAAGAAGTGAAATATTTACATACAATTAATTTATTAAACAGGGGAAAATATAGCTAAAGTTTTGCTCAGCATAACATTTCTAACCAGGAAGTTGTTCAATGTCTTTAAAATAATTTAAAATGATAACATTATATTATTACACAGTCCTATGGTACAATTTGCCTACACCCCACATTGTGTAATTTGGTTATAATAAGTGTATTTATAATCGAAATAATGACAGTATATTATGAGTCAGATCGTGAGAAGAGTCATCGTGGTGCGATGGCGCTGCGTGGGAGAGCCGGTCCACGCCTGCGTACTAACAAATTACGCTTGCCTACTAGCACTACTACAAAGTTGAACCTCTACAAAGTTACTTATTACTCGTACATACATCACTATTCTAAACCTGAAAGCAATGGACAGTTTTGCAAAAACAAAAATGGGTTATACTAAAGTCGATGACTAAGCTCACAGACCCAGCTCCTTAGCTTATTTTTGTGCATCACTCATTATTTTTAATTAAAATTATTTTATTGTTTTTGTTCACCTTAATCCAGTTCCTGTTGAAAAGCTATGTTTACACTAATTTATTTCTAAACAATAATAAAATATACACAATATCTCTGTGATCATTTTAGAGCAATCTTTTAGTTGCACTGCACCTCTTAAAAATCAATGATAGAATAGATAGATAAGTAGATAGGGAGATTAGATGTTAAATATACGAGTAAATAACAGGATTCCAAACATTTAAGACAACATACTTTTCCTTGTACCTCGTCGTCATTTATCAGTAAGCAAGCATTCGTCGACCGATAAGAATGATTTTTATAAGTATTGAAACTTGTGTGTAACGTAATCATAGTCACTATCGATCTCAGAGTAGCAGTATTGTCTGGCAGCTTGTGTTTCGACAGTTACAATAAAATGAAAAACATTCCAGTTTATTCAGTTAAAGATGGTGTTATCAACGGAGGTGATTTGGAATTACCTCCTCATCGCAATTTTGGCAAAGTGTATTTGGATATTCTTAAACAATACGGAGATAAAACTGCTCTGGTAAATTTATTATTTAAATATTATATTATATATTCTTTATTTGCGCTTAGTATATTCCATTGATTAACCATTTAGTTGAGGTTTAACTTTGCCGTTTATATTAAATTAATTTGTTATTTTCATATTTTTCGTTTTATAATTTGTGATATCAGCAGAATCAATTGATGCTTGGAAAGATTTTGGTCCATGAGTAAACTTTATTGTCAATGAAGATAGCAGTGGAAGATATACATGATGCAAAGGAATATGTAATAAACCTGATACCGTTATTATATCACATTTTAAGATTGATGGAGTCACTGGAGAAAATATAACATTTAAAGAATTTGTACAACAAACATTAAATATTGCTGCTTCGTTGTTACGAATGGGCGTGAAGAAAGGAGAAGTTATCGCAATATGCTCTGAAAATAGAATTGAATTCATGGTGACAGTCATGGCCGTGATATACATCGGGGCTATTGCCAATTTCATCAACAGCGCCTATAGTAAAGGTAAACTAGTGTAATAAAAGTATAAAGTATATTCTATTCTAAAAACAAATTTTATGTATCAGCTGCACAAGAAATTTATCCTCATTTATTTTGGCTCAGGCTGATTTACACTTCGACAAGTAGCAAGTGCGAGTTGCAAGTCAACTTAATCGGTCAACTTGCAACTAAAAATAGAAGTCCGGTCTAAATATTTTTTGCAAGTGCGAGTGCTTCCTTGACTACAGGAAATAATATGCTTTTTGACAACAGGAAGATATGAAACTTATGTTTTGCCAACTGTACTTACAATTCGCACTTGCAACTCGCACTTGTGCTTGTCAAAGTATAAACTGGCTTAGGTTATTATGCATCGATATTTAGATCGATTTTGTATTCCCTACAGATGAAATAATCCATTCAACTGAGATCTCAAGCCCAAAATACGTATTTTTCTCACCAACTACATACAAAAAGTACTACGACATATTGGAAAGCCGCGGTATTATAAGCAAATACTTCATATTTGGAAAGGCTACTGACGATGTAAACGCGACGTGTTTTGAAGATCTTGTAAAATCAAACATTGATATTGATTCTGTCAAAGCTACAAATGTAGGTGAGTGTTAGTTGTGTAATCTATTGACTTCACTGCATGTCAATGATGATAGAGAAATAAATTTATTCTGTTTGATGTGCAGATGAATCAGATACAGCTATAATAGTTTACTCGTCGGGAACAACAGGCTTACCGAAAGGCGTTAGATGGTTGCATCTTGGCCTTATTATTTCTGCGTTGCAACCTGTGTAAGTTTTCCACACGAACTTCATTATTTTTGTAGTCCTTCTTTGTCACAGGTCACATTTTAAACAAATCTTCTAAATTTTAATATTTATCACAAACGCAGTCAAAAAGAGAAATTAAAAACCATTTATAATTATGTTTATAGTGTAGAGATGGTTTTTTTTTACTAATTTCGTTAGATATAAGTTTTAAATATATACTACTTACAATGTGACGTCAAAAAGCTGATTGTAATTTACAAAATGACCCCCAAACTTGATAACAAGTATTTTATAATCAAATAGTAAATGGCATCAAACTAAACAACAATTTTATTAAATTAATTAATTTATACAACGCAAACAGTAAAAATTATTGCAATGGCTATGTTTAATCTATCTATCTAATTAACCGTTCATTTTAAGATGCACCAAAAATGATTTGACTGTTCTTGGAATAGCTCCGTGGACGAATACGGTCGGGTTTATTTTAACCATGGAATACATATGTTTTGGCAAGACAAACGTATTTCTTACAAGATTTAATGAGGAGTTGTATCTTAAAACTATTGAGAGATATAAGGTAAGGATTAAAATGAACAGCAGCTGTTGCGGACTGTGTTTATTCATAAACATTGGAGTTTGTTTTTTTAGGTTGGTCTGTTATTGGCAGTACCACCTCTGGTTGTCTTTCTAAGTAAGTCGACGGTAGTTAAAGCCTACGACGTTAGTTCTATAAAGCTAATATTATGTGGTGGGGCACCCCTTGAAGCTAATGTTGTACTGGAAGCTAAGAATAGGTGGGTATATTACAATTATATCACAAACAGCATCGTCTTATTGTCATATGAAGTGGAAAAATACTAATCAATTATATTGTTTATTGCATTATTTCAGACTTCCAAATTTGCAATACTTTTTCCAGGGATATGGTATGTCTGAAGCAACAGGAGGTATAGCTAATGAAAAAGATTATTCGCATAAGTTTGGAAGTGTTGGAAGAGTTGTCCCAGGAGTAATAATAAAGGTTCGTATTATAAAGTACGCATTTTTACATCTTCAAATATTTATTTTTAAGTATCATAAATTATATAAGATGTAAATAAATTAGATGACACTATTTTAAAAGATGAACCTACCTATGAAACTGAACAACTTTCCCCAAGAAACATGGGCTGAAAAAAGTTGTCCCTTTCATACAACACCGCGCGGCCAGCTAATCGATTTACTATAAAAGATGCATATTTTTTTGTCGTCCGACAGCCCATGTTTCTTGGTGAAATTTGTTTAGGTTGATCCTTTAAAATAGTGTCAGCTAATTTATTTACACCTTGTATAATGTAAGTATCATAGATTGTAGATATTGAATCCAGACGAATATTAGGCCCAAATAGGCCTGGAGAAGTGTGCATTAAAGGAGCAGCTCTGTTTGGAGGATACATCGGCAAAGGTCCTGGAGATGATTACGATGAGGACGGATTTTTCAAAACTGGAGACGTTGCCTATTATGATACAGACGGATATATCTACATGGTTGATCGGATCAAGGAACTGATTAAGTATAATTCTTGGCAGGTAAATAAAAGCAAATGTTGCGTGATATTTTATGAACATGAAAAATATATTTTGATGTAAGAAAGATGCAAAAAATTCACTAACCTATACGAGTTATGTCATGTTTGTAGTATTTGAAATTTGGAAACAACAGAATAAGCCGAGGCAAATTATAATAAAAAATGTGCATGGTTAAACTAGTTTTTATTTTCATAGGTCGCTCCGTCTGAGCTCGAAGCTGTATTACTCCAGCATCCAGGAGTAAAAGATGCTGCAGTCATCGGTATTCCGGATTCTTTGGCCGGAGAGCTTCCTCTAGCTTATATTGTTAAACAACAAGAAGCAAATATAAGTGAGAAGGAAATAGTCGATTACGTTTCTAATAAGGTAAGTAAAAAAGTTACTTTTTTGCATTATATACTTACGCAGACTTTTAAATTGTTTGTTAATTTAACTATCTCCACTAATATATCACATAGCGTACTTTTTATTGACTGATTGATGCATTTGGACAGGTGTCTCCATGGAAGAAGTTGCGAGGTGGTGTTCGATTCATTCCTGAAATTCCCAAAAATGGCAGCGGGAAAATCCTTCGACGCGAACTACGCACTCTATTTGCTAAATCACGAAGTAAATTGTAATCATGTGAAACAAGTTGTATTCCTAGTGAGGTAACATACAGACGACAGTCTTTAAAAAATTTGGGGGAGCTGCTAAATACATATTGATGATATAGTTTTATTGTTATTATTCATATCAGCATTGAAGAAGATTACAAAATTGTGGCCTTCTTATCACAATATTTATCATAATTATAAGCTAGCTCAGGCCGCTTCGAATTGAGTTATTTGTAAACAAATCGCCAAATCATACAAATATTTTTCTACGCGAGTTATCAAACTAGAATATCTAATCTACAGGATATTTAAATAACTCTTTAGATACGGTGCCAGTTGGACTGATGACCTGAGGAAGGTCGGTGGTGGCTGAATGAGGAAAGCGGGTGATCGTGCGCTTTGGCGTACCCTTGGGAGGCCTACGTCCAGCAGTGGACTGCAATAGGCTGATTAATTGATTGATTGATTAATGATTAGATACGGTGTATGATAATTGATAAACAATACAAAGTATTTTTTTATCACCGTGTCTGCTATATCTATTACGGAACCTCTCCTTCCGAGACTTTTCTAGTACACTACACATGCTTTCAAAATCTACCAATATTTCGCGATATAAAGTTCTTAGTACCACCCACCCTATACCTTTCCTACTAGAGTATCAAAACTAGGCTTCGCAAGTAGTCGCAAGTCACAAAGCACCACCTTGAAGTAGTCAAAATCGGTCACAAGTTCATCATCACCATAATATACTTCATACACTTCATCCGATGAACACTCAAAAATTTTTTAATAATAAAGTCAAAGTCAAAATAATTTATTTCCATAGGATGTTATTACATCACTTAGATCCGTCATTACATTTTTTTGGGTGAGTTCACTAACACAATGGCGGAATCTGTGGAGAAGAGCGAAGAATAAAAAATGGTTCTATGAGTTCCATGTAAATTATATATTATTTTACTTTTAGCTACAATACATAATCATTATGTCATTGTAAAATATTGCATACACTATAAATAAAATTAAACTGAAAACTCATAAAATGAAATAATAACACCAGCATCTTAGTGATAATTGGCAATAGAATAACATGTTTTTTATCCTAAATGGCCTAACCGCTATGTATGTGCATATAGGTAATATACCAAAGTGGTAATACCTATATAGTATAAAGGTTGGAATTTTTAAGTCGTAGTTAAAGTATATTGCACGTTGTTCACGTCTGACCTGCGCCTACACAGCCGCCTATACCACAGATAATGGCAGTGCACAGCCTTTTTTGAAATTGTTTAAACTTACATGAAGCAATTTGTAATAAAAAAATAGGAGATCGATATCAAAATGGTAAAAATAAAACGGTACCTATTTGTCCGTCTGTTCGCCACAGTTTTTTTTACCATGCATAAGATCAAAGTTGTCGGCTTATCTTAAGATACGCAATGCTGTAGCATTTGTATAGATAAAAGCATTTGCACCTTGCGTGTTTATTGGCATGACAGGTTAATAAATTTACCGTTCTTATCTTTCACTCACTAATGGTAACACCGTAAATGACACTACCGTAAAGTGTAGAAATGCATTCGCGGAAAAAAATAAAAATTACTGCGCTAACATTAAAAGCACACAACATTTATTATGTGAGTGCTATACCGGTATAAAGTCATCACACGACGGTAAATGTTTGAATGTTTACCTTTTAATGCGGCATTCACTCTATCCAAATCGTAGAGTGACAATGGGAGGGGCTCGTTCAACAGCCGCAGGCGAGGCTCGTTCCCACCATAGGCGGCGTTCGCGTGGACGCCATCACTTAAAAATATCCCTGAAGAATGTCTGTACAATTTGTAAGCACACTTGTTAGTTCGAAGCCAGTCGGCGTACACAATCGCTCCATTCAGCGTGTTCTTGTCCCCTGAGAACACGTGCTCTCCGAGCTCCCCGGTTTCCCCTTTCATAACTAACCGTATGTATAGTTTGTAAAACATAAACACTTTTGCATTCGGCTTGCTACCTCGCTTTATCTTCCTTACGCTTAAGACGCGCGCTGTGAAAATGTATTTGGATTCAGATACAGCTGACGACAAAATCTCATAGTCATTAGTAATCGTCTCGTTCGGAACACATTTGGGAACGTTAATGTTTTTCTTGCGGCGCTCGTCGCGTTTTCTCACCGCACCCCTTATATGGATATGCGCATGAATTATAGTGAGATGGTACAACAATAGAAGTAAATACTGGACTCTCATTTTTGTAGATGAATTTATCGCTTTTTATGTCATGGACCAATATGGATAAAAGCCATGTCGGTGACTTTATGTGGAAACTTTTGATAGAGGAAGCTCGTAAACGCGGCGGTCGCGGTGTTGCGCAAGAGTCGAGGCGCCAGCGAGACGCGTGCGCCAGCGCAGCCTCGCGCGTAGACTGGAGACCTCGCAATTCGATGCAACCTTCATCAACGTAAACAAACGTGGACTTACGTTATCTACGTTAATCGCTGCTATGACTACAAAAGGGATTGGTCCAATGTTTGCCAGCACTTACTTGGCCCTCCATTTATGTCCATACCTAACAAATTGTAAGTAATCTCCTATTAAGGCAGGAGTTGGGATTCAGCAGTCATAACTGTTTAAGTTTTCTTGAGAATTTTTGGTTGCTATGTAAGTGTGGTGCTACGAAATGCTATTCCATTTTATTAGATGTCAGGCGGGTTTTGCATTTTTGGCACAGTTCGAGCAAGGAACAGTCGAACAGCGAGGGAGGAGGGGTAGCAAACCACGTGGCGCAAGTTAACAGTTATTGCAGACGCGGCTCCCGACCGAATGCACCCCTGAATATTCATGTGCGATTGCCGGCAGAAACCGCTCCCAATTCTCTCGGTGCTTTCGACACCATCTTGACAGAACCGCCGAAAACCAAATAAACAAAGTACAGATTGTACTTATACTTTTGTTTGAGATTACGTAAATAACAAAATATTTATTTATTTTATTTATTTATTTTATTTATTTATTTTATTTATTTATTTTATTTATTTATTTTATTTATTTATTTTATTTATTTATTTTATTTATTTATTTATTTTATTTATTTATTTTATTCAGAATACCAACTGCTTTTTATATATGAAACTTAAAATAACACAGAAATTCAACACAAGTGTAGTTATTATCAGCATAATAAAATGAAACAAGTTAAAACTATCACACTCAAACGAGCTCTAAATGTTCCTGTTTACAATCCAGTTAAATTTGCATTTTTAATTATTTTACTTTGAGCATTCACAGGAACATCAGATAGGACTCTTAATTAATGTAGATATTGCAGAGATATTAAAGTAGAGTCGTCAACATCTATACAGGTCGTAAGCCGTATTTTCTTTTTTCGAAGTTCGTTTTTATTTTTTGTGATGATTTAAAATTCCAGTAGTTTACGATTCTTTATTATTATTTTTTTATAATACTGGAACGGTTTAAATATGATTGCCTTCACTAGACTGTGAATCAGTAATAAGAAAAGCCGCCTCTTGCGTTTAGAGCGCTCTTCGCATCCCAAAATCAACCACCTCATGAAATGTGAACATACTCGTACCACCTACAGTGAAACAGTAAATACTCATCCACTCTTTTTAAATAAATAATTATTTATACCCTGTTTCAGATAACATTGGAAAAATCTTTTATAGGATACATTTGCAGACATTATGTCAATCTCGATTAGCAAACACCTTTTTTCTGTCATACCTATTTTTTGTCTTTTTTCCAATGTTATTTGAAATGAAGTATAATCATAAAGTATAATTTAAACGTCGACAGTCGACAGCGCTTCTAGCGTAACAGTTTCAACTTTAAAACACTGCAATTTGGATAATATTTGTGCTGAATAAATGTTCAATAACCGGAATTACTTTCTTTTTTTATACATCATGGATATTTAAGTAAAAACAGTGAATACACTTTTTATGGGTTATTACGAGAACATCACAATTTCATGTAGGTATATACCTACGACGCAGCTACGTTGTAAATATTATAAAATTCTCGGAAATTGCAAAGTACCAGTAAACAAATACAAATGATGAACAAAACGGTAAAAATTTTTACGAAGTTAAAAATAATATAAAATACACTGTCACACTTTTATGTCTAACAGGGTGAGCAGAGATCGATTACATTTTACTAGAAATAGGAACTGTGAATATTTCGTCTCCAGCAACACAGTATGCTCGATTGCAAGCAACAAGAAGAATTTGGAAAGTAGCGTGCGTGGGCGGGCGAGTCCGCCGCTCTCTTACTTGACGTATCTTCAAAACTCGCACATAAAGCTAAATAATATCACCAATACATGAACTAAGCCGTGATTTTCACTTATCATCATCTTTATTACTTGTCACCTTAGCTAAAACAATTCAATCTTGCTTTTCATAAAGCTACGACCACACAAATCACCAATCGCCTCTTCTCCGTTATATTATACGAACATTTGTTATACGGCAATAAATTATATTCTAATTTGAATATACAAAATAATTACAACACTGAAACTGTTTTTTCTCCGACACGCTCGAAAATGTGATCATTAGGTACTGCCAAATAACAGTACGCGAAGTAACTCATTTTTGGACGAAACATTGCCCCATATAGTTTGTGATTGCCCCTTACAAAACAGCGGCCAGCAATGTGCCCTCAAAAAGCCTAGGCCAGCAAAGTAACTTTCGTCTAGAAATTTCAGTGTTTTTACAGTATACTCTTATGTTCTAAATTCAAATTTTATATGAATCATACACGAATATTAGTGATTGGAGTTAGCTGTATGCTTTGTATAACACTGGCACAGAACAAAAAAAAGAAAAGCGGGCAATATGGCGGTTTGTCATTTTCGTCTCTTTTATTTTTATCGTACTATTTTGTTACTTATTACGATGGAGTTAATTAATCATTGAATTACGGAAATATTATAACAATGAACGGTCCTAGAAGTTGAAGTAAAGGTTAAAGTGATAAAGATTAGAACTTATAAGTTAGTGCGATATAAGTAGATATCTAAATCCAAGGTACCACAATAGTTTTAGTATTTTATAATTTCCTCGCGTGTTTCAGAGATAAACACTATACAAGCCTCGGCCGCAATGACTCTTGCTGGACTCGTACACAATAAAAGTCTCGTTTAAACGTGCCCTCGTCCAGCTATAACTAATTTTGCGGCCGCGGCCGTAATGTACTATTTACGTCTGTTGTAGAATCTTTTTTTTTTCAAACCAGCTTGCACAGAAGTTAGAACTTTGATACAAGATCAATATAGTATTAAATATATCAAAGCAATATATTATATATTATATTCTAGTACGGTATTGGTACCGTTCAAAGCAGAAAACCGTACACAGCTGCGCCGCTGCTGTAGCAAAGATGGGTGGGTAGTAGATGTACTCCAATAGAAACTAGACTTTTCCATTATGTATACTTATTTATCTATTTTCACTGCTGAAATCGATGTTCTAGAACGTCTTTTCCGAGCTAGTTTATTACGAGTATTGATCGCAAACAAGATCAATGACATTCAAATATTTACGTTGATACAAGGAATGAATTAAATCAGCTGACCGACACTGGAGGTCGATTGTTAGCATCCGTCAATGGCGGCGGTCGGGCTTTCGTTTTAATTTTAGTTTTTTATTTTATTTGAGTGTTTAGTAAGACTGATTATACGTATATATAGTTGTCTGTATTTTATTTTAATAAAAAAATACATAATTAGATTAAGGAGATTTAAGCAGGGGATTGTTGGAATAAGCCATAATTTTGATAGTGTATTATCCAGCGAATGACTCGGAACAATAAACTTTAATAGGACAATTGAAACGCTTGCATTTTGGCGTCATTTATTGATGACTTGCAGCGGCCACGTGGTGGCTTCAGTAATGCTGCTATCATATTACTGGAGTCCTTCACCGTACACAGCACCCTAGTCTTAGGATTAGGGCTGTCTGTGTATCTCATGCAAATTACTTAGCAAAACCACTTGATACTGGCAAAATACTGCAAGTGAAACGCCATAAATAAAAATTAGAATTTAGAATTAGAGCGAAAGTGACATCTTGGAGTGCCAAAATTTATTATATCACGCGAAGAAAGACTATAGATAATTCGTTGGTGGAAAGCCATTTGAAATCCAAAGACAGTAAATGCTCATAGCTTTCAAGTACTTCCAAGCTTTCATGACAGAAAGGCAGTGGCGGCGATCCATGATGGTTAAGCAGATGCTGCAATTTTTGTAATATAAAATAATACAAAATACTTATCATCGCTAGTACACTATGTTAATAATTGTAAAAAATATAAAGAGAATAAATTATTCTGACAGCCAAACGAGTCTAAATCAGCAAAATTCAACGTTATCAACAACCAAAATAATGTAGGTATTAACATGATATTACGGCGAAATGCTTTGATCTCTAGGGCTACAATATTATCATCTTTCAAAGGTTCCTCGTGATATTCAAGTTTCACTACATACCTATTAAAGCGACACAGAAAGATTTAATACACTCATGTTCCTGTTAGTATATACCTATATACTGCTGTGTTTTTATATGCAGCTGTGTTTTTTATTGTTAATGAAAGGCAAAACACAAGGTTTGTTTTAATTGAATATTTTAAGCAAACTCTAGACTTGAGTAAACAATTATACTGTCTAGCAAATTATGTTACGGAAGAAAGTGTACTTGAGTAGACCATTTGACGTTTGTCCCGTATGCTTTTAATTTTTGCTGGCAATAAAGAATATTTGTAGCATACCTGTAGTAAATTGTATTGCAGGCCCTAAAGAAACTGTAAAACAAATAGTAACTTAATTGAAAACCTATAGTACCTGTAGAGATTACCACAGTACATAGTAATGTGTAAAATGTATTTGTTGGATAATAGATAGGTAATTATATTAATACTATATACCTATATTATTTGTTCTTATTTAGGTATTCATATAGATATTTATGGCTAGGCTCGAGCCCCTCGGTGGGGACGTATATGAGCTGTTGATGATGATGATAGATATTTATGTACAAGTATATTATTTTTATGTGTTATATGCAAAGAATTACAATAGTTAATTCGTTGGTTTTATGTGGGTTATACCTATATACCTGAAAATTTAGTTAGTTATTTGATGGACAAGAATATTTTTTCTTATCAACAATTGTAAATTGATTATTATTTAGTATTTCCAGCAGTGGACTGCAATAGGCTGATTGATTGATTATTTAGTAGATGGTACACAGTCTTGTTCTTTATTTATCTTGATTGGATTGGCTGGAAAAGATCATAATATACTGGTATTTGTAAACTAGTTTTTAAAATAAATATTATTTTTGTGGACAAAGAATACAATAATACTATTTCTCCTGCGGCTGTGATCTGATCAGTTTCTGCCGTCGTGTGTGGTGCGCTGATGAATACACCTGGACATTACTTTCTCTGCAACGCCTCCTGCGATGTTCGGCTTAGATAATGCAGCTTAAGTACCGATGGAGCGATGCGATGTGCATTCTATGATGTCGATATAAATAGATTCTTTAAGTATTTTATTGACGATAATACAGAAAAAGGTAATTTTAATACATATTTCTAGCAAAATGGCTATTAAGAAATATTTCTTGATAATTTGTTTACGTACAAGTTATGGCTATGACTCCAGTTTTTTTATAGTCGCCACAATTTCTCGATGATTAAATTAAGGTCGCTTGGAGACCTTACAATCCACATCATAAGAAATAAATGAACATACTTTTCCTTTCATTTTAAGTCCTGTAAAATTATTGATGTAAGTTATTAATAGACATAAGATGTCAAACTTTTTTCTTCTTGTACATTTTTGTACAGAATAATCTAATTAATAAGTCATAATCGTAATCATCGTCACCAGCTCGTTTAATTCCCTGCTGGACTTATACTTCACGACACTGTGCTATATCTTCCCATTCAATCGGTTAAGGTATAATTAGAAAAAAAAAAAACATACACGCTGAAAAACCTTACCTTCTTGTCTAGCGCAGTCGGGTAGTTTACGATCCTCTACATCGCGTGAGTTCTCATCTTCAGCCTGCAGTGACTTGCTCCTAATGATGCAGATTAAATCGCATACGTCTGTGTAGCTTATCTGCAGATTCTCAGGGAAGTCATGGCGCCAGTTGGAACTTTACTTTGTGACTTAATAGTGATATTAAACTGATCCCATCTCTTTTGTATCTATGCTAGTACAAAGAATATCTAGGTTGGTACACGGTCTGGCATAAACAAATAGATTTGGTCCGGTACGAACAAAATCGTTCAAAGGCCAATCATTTCTTAAAAATAAACAAAATATAGTCTAAAAATAATAGTGGACAGACAGAAGGTAATAGCACTGGGAGCAATTTCTTCCAGTCAATAATTAATTCATTACCGTTCCTCGTCCTGCTATATTTCCATCACGTTATCACAATCACATATTATTCCATTATAATCAACAAAAATGCAGTGGATTTGCCCAATGTACCTTTTCTTGGCTAAACAGTCAATAATTGATTTAACTTAATCAATAAAGTTCCGACTACAGACTACAAACACGATAAGTACCGAAAAAAACATTCAAAGTTTGTTTAGCTCATAGCGCGTCAACTAAATTAAGTCAATAGTCATTAAAAGGTTTAAAAACTGTGATACAACAGCAGGAAAAGCAAGGCCAGCCTGGTCACGTAATTTTGCAAATATTTAACCAATTATGACTTGAAAAATATTTTAATGAAATGGTTGTAGGCGTGAAAGAGAGCGCGATGCTCATCTCGTAGCCAGATTAAGCTCCTCGTAAATTGGTTCCCGGAATTTTTAAAATGTCCCGAGCAATAAAATTTATTGCAGAGTATTTGACTCGGAATAAAGTCTATTCGTGACCTATCGCGAATTCAATTAAATACAATTTTCTCGCAATACGTTTACATTTTCGTTCTTTTATCTCACCTTCTCAAGAATAAAATTAAAAAATAAAATAGTTACGGTTTTCGTTGTTCATTTTGACATGTGGGTGGGTGGTATTAGCATAGATTTACATTATTTAAAATAATCTATTGGTCATAGAACGAATCATCGATTATTTTATGCATGCTAAGTTGATCTACATTGACGTAATCAATGAATGGCCGATAAGCTTCCACTAACGATAGAAATTAAAGCATAGAAAATCCATGTGGGGTCCAAGTCCAACTCAATATCGAGGGTTTGTAAGTAGACGATCAATCCGCTTATACGAAAGAGATAATCCCCTAGCTCCATATTGCGATGAACGAAAAAGAAGGAAAAAATATTAAACAAATCGAAAATTCAGAATGAGTTATTAAAATTCACGTGTGTTTCCAATACGAAATTTTATGAGTTTGGTTTCGATGATTAAAATTTATATTTTACATTGAACAATAATTTCGAAGGTTTATATACATGTAGAGAAATTATATTTTTCAGAAAACGAACACATTGAGTGTGAACACATTAAAAACCTCAGCTTGTAGAATTAGGTATTCTGTTTAGTAATTTGTAATGTAAATATCTACGAGTAATTTCTCTGAAGTGACTGTACATCATTATACTCACATAAAATACATCACGAGCAGTTAATGTAATAAACGAAATTACGGGAATATTTCATTTTCGTTTTCAATAGCAATAACTTTGACATGGGAATTGAAATTGCCCTCATAAAATATTTCCCACTCATTGGTCCTACGTGCTACGTGCCTACGAAAAGTACGTAATATTTTCGCAGTTAATTATGAAAGTACGTTTATTTGTCTGATTGTTTCTTACATATTTAAACTGATAAAAGTCCGGTACCTAGCTAAAAGTTTGAGATTAGAGTTATTACTGCAAAAAAATAAATATATTCCTCTTATGAAATATAATTGAAAACCATGTAAGTGCACTCCATGGAGCCGCAGATGAAACTAGTGTAAATAAGATTAACGACGAGAATCTCTTAATACTTATTTGGATAAGTAGTACGAGATCAAATCAGTTAACTTATTGCACAATAATAGTGTGTGGTATTTCATACATTTGTGATTGATCTGAACTGTGTTTATGCTCTCCGAAGGGTGAACACGTATCACTCAAACGCGCCGACTGAACTCCATTAAGTTAACGAACAGTTGTCAAGATGTCGATCAGACACTCAGACGAAGCACTCGGTGCAACAGGCAGCCGCAAGTGAACGTGATCCTTGGACACTCTCTGCCTTTAAAATAAAACTCCTTTTTGCAGTAAAAGGTGGTCAATTGACTGTGTTTGGCTGTACGTGCATTATGGATGCAACGCCTACGCGCGATTGTAATTTGCCCTCGATAAACCGATTGTATTCGTTAAAGTTCAACGCATTAAGTTTTGCTTTATTTTGTTCGCTGATGCGTGTGTGATTAAGCAATTATTGAAATTCATTGTAAATTGCAACAACAAACGCTGTATATTTTTGTAAAAAGGTTTTAAATACAGGCTAAACTAAAGCAAGCTTCGTTTTCATACTCGGTAAAAGAATCCCCTTTCCATCCAACCCAGTTTCAGAATACATAACCAAACTGATTAAATATTATTAATTTGTAAGTCTTAATTAATATCGAAACGTACTGTTTACACCTATTTATAATTTAATCTTATGGCGCTGCTGTTATTTGTCGTCGCAAGTTGGGCGTAAGATGTAGTAGATACTTGGGCGACCGAGCTTTGCTCGTGGAACATCTGGTTTTTAAACTCATAACTTTCAGTCTATGAAAAAATGTATAGAAATTTTGATTTCTCTGTTATATTTTTATTTAAAGAACTTAATGAAAAAATAAAAAGTAAGTAATAAATAAAATAAAATAAAAAACATGAATTTCTCTGTTTTATTTTTATTTAAAGAACTTAATGAAAAAATAAAAAGTAAGTAATAAATAAAATAAAATAAAAAACATGAAAAAAGATACTAAAAGATTCAAACTGAGCCTTTAAAGTCACGCGGTTTCCCGACTTAGCTTAATGTTACGTTATTGAAGATGGTGAAGCATTACCTGTCAATCTAATGATATTGCGTAGCAATATTTTAATGCCTGAAAATAAAAAAAATAGATAGGTAGATACCTAGAGTAACTACTACGCTTCAAACTTGACCCCACCAAATGAATACCAAAGAAGCAAAACTATACCATACGAAATTCGAATACGCGTTACAATGATGTTTTATATGACCTGGTTTGTAAGAACGTCGAAAGTAAGCTTCAATGTACAGCAGCGACATCATCTGCCTGTCTGTCGTCGTCGTCTGTCAAAGTTAATTATGTGCCATGTTTTAGCGGGCTTTGTTGTACCGGTTACTCTTCTGGAATATAGATAATTCGTTGCTGAAAACACGGGGAAAACCCGTTTCACTAAAAATTAAATCTAGCTAGATCAATTTATCGCTCCCGAAGTCACCATATACTAAAATTCATCGAAATCGTTACAGCCATGTCTGAGATTCTAATTATACCTATATATAAGAATTGCTCGTTTAAATTATTAGATTAAATAGTGTACATTTCAATAAAAATATCTCAAAATATTTTCCTACCTTTAACTGCAGCATTGATTCTGTCCAAATGGTAGAGAGTCAAGGGTACTGGATCGGTGACCAGGCGTAGCCGCGGCGTAGGTCCTCGTAGCACGTCCGTGAAGGCTCCGTAGCTGAGGAAGATCGCGGAAAGGCGCGGCCGCGGGGCCGGTGCACACCAATCACGCGCGCGCGGCAGCTCCGCCACCAGCGTCGACCCACTCAACGACTCCTCCGAACCCTCAACCTTCACAAAATTCTTCAATTCACCCAAGTCCCCCTTTAAAACCCTCCGCAAATACACTCTGTACAAATTAGATTTCTTCCGATCGTCCTCCAACCCCTTAAACTTTTTTACACTCAGAACTTTACCCGTAAAAATGTACTTGGATTTCCCTATCGCCTCCATCAGAGACCATTCATCTTCAATTATTGTCTCATTAAAGTTACAAGGCGGTAAGATCTCCCGGTGCCTCCTGTGTGTGGTGTATCTTTTTCTCACTTTGCCGCGAATCCTGAACTCGCCTCCGACGACGATCGCCGCCGCGATAACATAAACAATAACCATTGAGAGCTTCATGTCGCCGAATCACTGATTAACACAGCTAAATACAGTTGCAACAAATGTATCTGTCACATTATGCACGTTATTTATGTCTCTAGATGATCATAATATAGCGGTGGCCGCTTATTAAAGGGACGAGGCGTTGACATCTCACTAACAGAAAGTCATCAAATTGAATATTTAATTTCTTGATACAATCAGTTGAAAACGGTTGTAGTTATGTGACTTTTATTCAAGAGTTCGTTCATAGTTGTTTCGTTGGAGGTTTTCTCACGGTGTGGCTCGATGTTATCGAGTTGGTAAACAAACGTGGCTCGAATGAGCGCAGAGTAGGCGCCAGGCGTGCGCGCGCGCTGCTAGCCGCCGCTGACTGAAGGCTGTCACGCGCAGCCTCCCGCCAGAAAATAAGGAGTTCTCTTTGCCCACGGACATTGTATGTAAACAACACGTCCACCACTTTAGTTTATTACTTTCTAGCTTTACCAATAAACTGTAATTTGTAATAAAATACCCTGCAATAAAATGCAATTGTGCAGCAAATTGAAACTTCTGGCTGAAGTTTCGCCAAAGGCGCTATGTAATTTTACACAATGTTTATTTTTGTTTGCGTTATTTTTAATAAAATGTGTTGTAATAAAATAAGCAATTTACGACATTATGTAGGTATATTTTTCCTGCTTTTTCTATTGCAGGTTAGGTTAGGTTTTCAATTTATATTCTATAAATATCGTACTCGTATTTTTATTTATCAATTTACACAAAGCTATCGTAACGAAATAAAAGCAAATAAATCCGTCGTGGAGATATGCATCGATAAAATGGGTGCATAACTTGAGACCGGCGCGAGAGTCCGTGGTGGAGCGCTTGTGAAAGCTCGCACGATGCGTGCGCGTGGGCGAACGAGCCGAGGCGCCGCGAACACCGCTTGTTCTACGCGCGGTACGAAACATAAGCAGAGTGGCAGCGGAGATGAGAGCGGAGGCAAGTGCAATCGCGATATAAAAGAAGAGCGCTTGTGAAAGCTCGTGCGATGCGTGCGCGTGGGCGAACGAACCGAGATGCAGCGAACACCGCTTGTTCTACGCGCGGTACGAAACATAAGCAGAGTGGCAGCGGAGATGAGAGCGGAGGCAAGAGCAATCCACGATATAAAAGAAGAGCGCTTGTGAAAGCTCGTGCGATGCGTGCGCGTGGGCGAACGAACCGAGATGCAGCGAACACCGCTTGTTCTACGCGCGGTACGAAACATAAGCAGAGTGGCAGCGGAGATGAGAGCGGAGGCAAGAGCAATCCACGATATAAAAGAAGAGCGCTTGTGAAAGCTCGTGCGATGCGTGCGCGTGGGCGAACGAACCGAGATGCCGCGAACATCGCTTGTTCTATGCGCCGTTCAAAACGTAAGAAGAGAGGGCACCGTAGCTGAGAGTGGAGGCAAGAGCAATCGCGATATAAAAGAAGAGCGCTTGTGAAAGCTCGTGCGATGCGTGCGCGTGGGCGAACGAACCGAGATGCCGCGAACACCGCTTATTCTATGCGCGGTTCAAAACGTAAGAAGAGAGGGCACCGGAGCTAGTGGAGGCAAGAGCGATCGCGAGTTGGAAAGAAAGCGCTTGTGAATGAATTAACGAAACCCTGCGAACGTCACTCTTTCTGGAGAAGTAGAAATATCAAAAGGGGACGAAAGTTGGAGGGAAAGCGGACTCATGCAGGACGAAAGTAGAGCGCAAGCAAACAACACTGTTTGAAGTCAACAAGCTTTAAGTTTATGGTCAGAAGCTCCCCCGGAAGTCATTTATCTATTTTTAACAATTTTTCTTTAAATGAACTTCAAGATTATAACTAACTAACTACCATAAAGATAATTGACATAGCCATATTAGCTTCTGACTTAAAATTTTAACAGCTAGAGAATAAGGGGTTTATGTCTATGGTATCGTGCGCTTTGGCGTGCCCTTGGATAGGCCTAAGTCCAGCAGTGGACTGCAATAGGCTGATTGATTGATGGAGAATATCACAATTTATTTCACGCTATGATCGCTTTTTGATCTCATCTTGCACCATCGCGAAATCGTCTGTAACAAATCTTTGAGGTGTAATTGCAGTGTACCTACGTTGATACAGAAACGTTAGGAACGGGAATGTTATCAACTCCGTTACAAACTACAACACTAATGGCGAAACCCTGTACCAAACGAGCCTGCAAATAAACGCTATAATTTGCGAGATAAAATTAGTTAAATTATATTAAACCATCAGATATTTCCAACCATTTACTGAATGTGAAACAAAGTTCAAAGGTTATCATAAAATATTTTATCGTAAAGGACGAACGAAACAGATTCTATTTGATTGAACGATTCTATTAAATAAATTGGTTCTATTAAGAACTAACATCCCCTTTATCTTTAACACACGGGCTTAACAACAACTATTAGACCGGTGGGTTGTGATAAAATAAAATGTAAGTGTGTTAACAGTTTCTTTTATCTCCGGCGGAGCAGTGTTTATTAAAATAATACAGGCTGGAACGCTCTGGCATAACAATTCGAAATGGAAAAAAGCAACACAGCTGTATGTTGAACT
The DNA here is from genome assembly GCA_951230895.1 of Carpatolechia fugitivella. NCBI lineage: Eukaryota > Metazoa > Arthropoda > Insecta > Lepidoptera > Gelechiidae > Carpatolechia > Carpatolechia fugitivella. Next base: position 11,905,880 of record OX579646.1, on the reverse strand, counting down.
GCTCGCGTATGTATGCAGTCTTCCCACACGGTTTGAGTGCAGCAATAACTGCATACGTTGCGTTCATCGCGGCCGCAGTTTGCGCGCCTTTGTTCGCGTATTCGTAACTTCGCGTAGGGATGGGAAAAAGTGGGACAGTTTTATATGAGTCAAGAAATTTTAATTTTTAGCCGTGATTTAAATATTTAGTCATGATGATTATATCAACAGTAAAAAATAAGGGCCCCATTCCCTAACACTCTGTTTTGAATGTATTTAACAAAATTGTTTAAGTTTAAATTATTTTGTATTACATTCTTTATTTGTTCGGGATTTTCATTACTATACTTAAAAAATAATGTCAATAAAGTAACTTTTTTTTTCGTTTTCAAAAATGTACCTAAATATCTCTTGAAAACAAAAGTACTGAATGCAGCGAGAATAAAACAAATAATAGAACGAGAATTATTTAAAAGGTAATAACCAACACAACACCATGGACAATCATCAGATATGGCATTTAGCAATCATCAGATATGGCAAAACATTTGTATATCTCCGAGATGATTATATCTTACAATTTCGCAACAACCTATTAATCCGGATCATACCACACCCATTACAACATAAAGGAACTTAAACCATGTTGTCACTAAAATTATGGGATAGAGTCAACTCGGCCGCATGAGTCACAATCACAGCTATATCGCAACGCTTGTACCGAGCAAGACCCCACTTCATAATTGATGTGGTCTTTAATGCTGTATGGGCACTAAACAACTACACGACACAGAATAAAAGCTCGGCTCGACAAGTGCGCAAGGCAATTAAAAATGATAATCTCAATTTGAACTGAACCAGACGTCGTCGCCGTATTTCATCTTCACTGAATATTTTTTTTTATAAAACGTGTAACAAGCCAGGCGAGTACAAAGGTCTGGATTTGTCTGTTAGAATATTAAGAAGAATTTCAAATACAGTCACTCAGTATTCCTCCAGCGGAAAGAAAAGGAAAAGTTTGACTTTTCATAAAGTAAAGATACTTTTTGTCATCATTAGTTATTTAAAAAGCTTTTTATCTTGGAATAATAAAAGCTTGGTAACAATTGGTTTATTAGGTCGAATTAATAAACAAAGGAAGGACATAGTTTTAAAAGAAAGAAAACATAGAATCGTGTCATTATTCAACACGAATATCTTTGTCAATAAAGTCGATTATCACCCTCTGAACCCGATATCAGATCGAATCGGGAGTTATTAACGTGGATATGGACTGTAGGAAATACCGTCGCTGAATTCGCGCCTACCAACCAACCGACTACCGAGTACGCCGAGCAGAACATTCCCGCCATAATTCACGATTCAGACGCACCCGAGCTATCCCGGAATGACCCGAACGATCTCGGCTAATCCCGATTTAGTGAAACGATCACGGTACGATATTAAATCACTCTGTCAAACTACAACAAGCCGCTCATTAAGCCCACTGCCCTCCCCTTAGTAAACACAGATACACTCCCACTGCGATGACATAGCAATGCTGTCAAACAAAAAACTGTACCTATGAATTACCTGAATGAACTGAACCCATAAAACAATCATACTTACACTGCTTGAATTAAAGAAACTGTAGGAACCTCTGATTCAATCTAAGATTTAATTTTCATCATGCAGCTTTCTAAGACATTTTATTAAGAAATCTAGTATTTAATTTAAACAATTTCTCGTTAAAAATACACGTACTCGTAATTAGTGAACCATTCTGAGATATTTAAGCATGTCCACTTAACTCTAGTATGTTGAGAACAGACAGAAGAAATTGTTTATAAAATTTTATATTTATATAAATCAAGACTTAGAATGTCAAGACATAATTCGCTTTTGAATGCCAGTAACGGATAAAATAAAGCGGACAATATTTTTGTAAAAAAATACTTTATACATTAGCGTAAAACGCGAAAAACCGAAATTATGTGAGATATTTCACAACCAAACTATCTTGCTGGATCACACTGAGGAAGCCAGCTCTAATTATATCCAGCTAACTCAATTAATATACTAAAGAAGTAACCGGATTATCTTTCTGATTATTTTCCTTAAATCTTACTATAAATACATCATTTATGTCCCACCTTTGTTCAGAGGCAGAAATTTAAATTGTAAATCGTCAATAGGCTTATTAAGATTACTTTTCTTGTTTAAAATATTCTTCCCGGAGTAGGCGGATAACCGGAGGCGTATCATCAGTTAATGGCCAGCTTCAACAAGAATTATCGTAAAATGATGTCGTCAATTTCCTTTACTCTTGAAAATGTAATTAAAGAGCTGGTTTATAGGAGTTCTCCTTTGTATAAAATACTTCATCCAGGATTTATTGCCATTATAGAAGCGGTCTCAAGAATTATGATCTCCTTAAGGTAACAAGAAAATCTTGATAACCTCTTTAGAAAACAATAATATTTCAAAATGAAAACGATTTCGCACGAAAAACACGAGGGGTACCATCAAAAACGTCTTTGTCAGCCTCCGCTCGTACAATAAATCGACATGTATTTGCGTAAATAAAGGCAATCGTAAATCATGTAGCGCCATTTATGCTATAACAATTAGTTAGCACTTTAAACTCAAAGCGATCGCGCCAGCTGAAATAAAAGCTGAAACAGTCACCTTTGTAAGCTGCTTTCGATTTATGCGTCGAGCGCAAAGCCGCTGCTGAATCGACTGCACGAGCGCAGCGCAATACTTTGTAAAGCGCTTTTACACCGCTCGTTGCACTCAGCTGTGCGCAGCATTTAATAATGCACTTAAATTCATAAGGCAAACATCGCTAACGATGTTACATTTGCTCAGAAAAGACGCCAAGCTCGCTTAATAGGGTTCTCATCTTTTCATCTCTTTGCACGCAGATTTTCGCTTCATTTTGTAAATACACTCGAAATTGCGATAGAAGTAAAAGAGAACAACGAGAAGTTGAAAATGGGGACATCATTAGTCTCCCCGAATCACGGTCCAACAGAGGTTCTTTAGCACAAAGGTGGCGGGTGGCCGCGCGCTCGTTTGAACCCGCGCGGCGGCGGCGATGCGTCACATCGCGCCATGTAACGCTCCCTTTTTGTGCGGCTTAACTCTAGACTACCCCGAAAGTGGAAAGTTTTCGGTTGTTCGTGTGGCAAATGATGAAATGCCGGATTATTACCACTATCTGATTTAAATGACTTTAAGGATGTAGGCTTACACTTGAGTTACCTTTACATCAAAATTTACAACTTCAGTAGATGCGTAAGATATCTTGTGCTACGAGTTCTGCTACGCTCAGGAAATTCATTTTCAGAAGTAAAATAGGAAAACGTACAAAACTGCTTACTTTATTGTAGACAATATTGTGCCTTTCAATATCGAGTCAGATTTAATCGAATTTATGGGTCAGAATTTAGCTGGGTCAGTTTGAAATGGGTTGTCTGAAAACCGCCGCTGCGACGACTATCGGTCTGTCCTAGCTGTCGGCCTCCCGGCAGGATGTCACGGCACGGCACGTGGTCGGCCCATCAATAATTCAATTTATCTCTCTACAGTCGACGGCACTCGCATTAGTTATATGGACGCTAGCCTCCGGTCTCCCTCCATGCCTCCGTGCCAGAGTCTTCAAACGTCGTAAATTTAGATTAAAATAGTATAGAGTCTATTCTATATTATAGACGCTGCTGTCGATCGCGCTCAACAATTTCAAACTTAGTTCGTTTACTAAACAGTTTATTAAAAGCTGATAGCTTCAATAGTTTTCAAACAAACTGAGTTAACGCTGTCTTTACTTTAAGCGCGATAGTTCAAAAAACTTCTTGTCATCTCCGTGAATATTGTGTTTATTTTTTTATTTTAAAACGTTTTTATTAACTCGCTGTCTTGTCTATCTGTTTGTTCGGTCCGACTCTTGCAACCCATTTTTGGAACACTTGCTGTCATTCGATTGTGCTGAAATTATGTACACTTATGTAACCTCGATGACAATGCAATATTATGGTATCATGGAGCTGGTCTGATGATGGAGCCGGAATCATATCATATAACCGGTGACCATAGGAACTCCTTAAATATACAACATAATCTCGTCGTGTTTGGGCTCGTTGGATTAGTCTTGTAAAAAACTTTAGTCATGAGTGATGTCCAGGGTCTCATGATAGAGCCGAAAGTTGGCCATAGGAACTCCTCAAAAATACACAACATAACCTCGTGGTGTTGGGTTCGTTGGATTTGTCTTGACAAGATCTTTAGTCATACGTGATGTCCAGGGTCTCATGATGGAGCTGGAAGTTGGCCATAGGAACTCCTCAAATGCACAACGTAACCTCGTCGTGTTTGGGCTTGTTGGGTTTGTCTTGACAAGATCTTTAGTCATACGTGATGTCCAGGGTCTCATGATGGAGCCAGAAGATGGCTACAGGAATTCCTTAAATACTCAACATAACCACGCTCACCTAGAAGATGTCTATGATTTTTTTATAAAGAGGCTAAGCTTTTAATTTTATTAAGCTTATAATTTCTTCTTATTCTAATCTGTAGTTTTTTTAAGAAACACGGTTGTGGACGTATTTATGCTTTGAAATCTATTCCATGCATGTTTTTCATTTTAAGTCCTACAAGAGTACTACACTAATAAAATCACAATCAAAATTATATTATACTTTTTTGTGCGTTAAAAACGTGTTATGTTAAAAAATCTTTTTTACTTTAATAATTATTATAAAGTAGATATCAACCAGGTAGTATTATAATTCACATAAAATCCAAGTAGATGTTGTATGAGGGACAACAGAGAGAGCAAACGCACGCCTTTTCTGAGGTTCCATATTTATTTTCCCAACAAAGGGAATCAAATGTGACGTACATTCCGTCGGACTTACTAATATCATGAATATAAATTGAAACATCATGGATATTTATGCGGGGTTGGGCTCGGATATTGCTCACAGCAGCGATACGCGACGGGCAGGTGTTCAGACAATGCGCCCGCGGCCAATAGATTCCTGATACCGATATTTATGCCTATTACCGACCCGTTCCGAAGAAATACAATGCCGTAATTTCTAAACAGTATTATCCACGAGCGGCCAAAACCCTCCTAAAGTTGACCGTGTTTTAAGAAATCTCTTTACTAGCCAGGAATAAGATATTCTAGGCCCGTACCGTAAAGATGTTACTTTTCTTGAAAGATTGTTCGGGAATTTCAGGCAGATAAAAAAAACTAATAATTTAGCTACATGTACAAATCGATTTTGTTAAATAGTATGGTTTAATGATTCTCTCAGCGAATGCAATTAACAATAATCCCTTACGCTGATGTTTGGAGCACGTGCGTCGTTTGAGGTTCTTCGTGTGAGTGTGTGTGTGCGGTTTGGTGGATGTCGCGAATGAAATTAATTTTAGCTAATGATGTAAGGTACCAACGAATGTACAACCATCAGCAAAATATTATATACGCTAATTAAAATACGTTCAAAAATTTGAAACTTCATACAAAATTATTTAAGAGTTAATTCAAAGAATTTTTTTGAAGAATGATTAGGTAGTATTTTCAGGATAAATGACATTAAATCCAGTTTATGTCTTTCTCTATCTGACTGTACGTAAGCAAGCAGGTGATTAATTATATAACGTTGCTCTCAAACGCAGCCGCAAAGCGTCACAAAGCCAAGTGACGACCACGGAAACGCGCGCGTTAATTTTACTCTCTCGCAAATATGAGTCTTGGGGAACAATTCGAACAAAGAGGAAAGCCCTTGGACAATAAGCACTTATTATAATGTAGCTTAAATTCAACCGCTAAATATACTCTTTCACAAATGTATTTTGTAAAGATTTTTATTTTGAATAACATCAATCACACATGAGACCAAAACCTGTAGGTTTTTTAGTTCTAACTAAAATTCAACCGACAACATGAAATGTTCATATAGGGTACAGTACTGCGGTTTGTAATTTTGTGCAAATTCACTGCTAACAATTCTGAAAATAGCTCATACACAGTTTACATGGCGCCAATCATTGATAGAACACTATCACTTTTTGTGATAATGTATTTTAGAGTAAATTGCCTTATATAGTCGTTATAAACTGCAATACATGGCAAAAAAACTACAATGCGAGCCTAAGTAAAGATTCTATTGGCTTCTCTTGTCAGCAAGAGTAATAACGACTGCATTCCCGAGGCACAAGATATCCACCTTTCCAATGTAGGCGGTAATAGATGGAAAGTGCCCTAAAACAAGAGCTAGTAGGTGGATAGGTGGTAGTAGGTGTAGGAATGCAGACCAACACATATCAGAAATCGATACTCTAAGCTAAGACGTCTCGACATGTAGTGTGATTGTTGGCGGACCAAGTGCAATTGATGCACACAGCGTGCAAACAGGATTAGCCGACAATGATGCTCGTCGGAGCTAATTTGAAAGCCTAGCATAGAGACTAGTACTGTATCTAGTTGTACAGAAATCTCGATGACTCAGCTGAATAGACAAATTGAATTATTGCCACGCAACATGAACGTTACAATGAGACCAAATCGAGTCGAGTTTATTTTGTTATTAAAATGACGTGCCTGACACAAATATAGGTATATTAAAGTATGTCAAGTTACAATTTACCTAAATCTGATAAAATAAAGATAAAAGAAAAAAAGCTTTATTCAAAGTAAGATTCTACAGAATAAAAATCAAAGCTAGTTAATAATACCAAGGACAAAAGTAGTTTGTTTGTCCTTCAGTAAATTTGAATTTAAATAATTACTTAGATAAATATGATAGATACACACATTAGGACACTGACACTAGGGTTTGTGAGGTCGGTTGTCGACCTTACAACCCACACGATGAAGAAGAATAGATCTATCCTATTCCTATTTATTCTTACTACCCAATTACATTAATTATTCTATCATAACAAATTTAAAAAATCAAATGAGCACTAAAGTGAAACAAGATTATCAAAAAACAGCAAAATCTAATAAGAGCAACCTCGTAGACAAGAATTGAACAACGTGTGTTGGATCAAACCACTAGCACTCAGCACCGGGCAACAAGAATCAGAGGTTGTTCCCATTATTGCCAGTTTTATGATCTGGAGTACCATAATCAGCGTAAAAATATATTCTGGTAGATTGCCTTTATGGTGTTTGTATTATTTATTTCACAATTTATTATACACAACAAGGATGACAAATACAAAACATACAGTAAAACGACACAGCAGGCCTACTTATTTCCAAGGAATCAATATCAGTAATATATAATATATTATAACCGAACAATTTCAACAGTCTTTTTATATATACCTATATAATATATATATAAAACCGCATCAACGGTAATCAATTTAATTGACGGAATTTTTATAAATTTTGGTGCCAATTTGTAATTTTGTACTTAATAATAGGAATTTTATTTTAGAGCAAAATACAAAAATTCATACGTTAAATATTGAAAGAAACTAGATATTTCAGGACGAGGATAAGGCCTGGGGTCAGTTAGAAATAAACGAAAGGGGAACACTCCAAATCAATGGCAGTCCCCTCGGAGGCGATATCGGAGACGTAGGCAATAGACCCTGGGGCGGACTGAATACTGGCTTCGGTTGGCTTTGTGAGTGGGAGCGTGAAACCAGGCAAGTCGCTAGTCAGAAGTTCCGTTCGATTAGAACTAATGAAGGTGATCCTTGCATAGAAATCATCTGATGCTTTAGCATCACAAATTATTTAGCTTGAAGATAAATTTAACAACTAATAAGCAACTGATTACTTTAGAGCAGTGGAAGAGATTATCGAAGGGACAAATTGAGATTTTTATGCGGTAACTGAATAAGCGTCATCTTCATCTTAATTTGAAAGTGTGTTGGAGATCAGATGTGAACAAGAATGACAGGTATGAGTAGCCACATTTGTAAAAAATATTTTCATGTCTTAGTATAACTATACCTACAAAATAAAGTTATAGTAGCTGTTAAGCTTGATATAAGTAATCGGATTTTATGAACTACGAATTTCATTTCTGTTCGTAAAACTAAATTTCTTTTTCGATTTAAAAATGCACGGTTTGTATACCCGTGCTAGTTAAGTTTTTGAATGGAATCGTAAAAAAGAGAGAGTGTTCCATTGATTTAAGGCTAATAAAGTGAAACCATTCAGCATTTACCAGTCATTTGTTAAGATTGCATTTGCTTGCACATCACAAACAAATATACATACGAGCACATTTGCTTCACTACTTATCTACTTTTCACAACAGGTTCAATCTCGAGTGCATAATTTTAACGCCATTTATTCATAAGGTAAAAGAACAATATTTTCGCTTGTAGATTTTTAATGGTCTAGTCACGTTGTCAATTATGATAATTAAAAAGAGAAGTTGTACTTTTAAGACAACTCGTGGTGTAGAATCATAATTCTAAACCTGCGATTCACCTGTACCATTTTAAATTACTGTACAGTCATTGTAAGTTTGAAGTCATAATTAACAAGCTTTACTTAGTTATAGTAGAGCAAATAGCTTTATCACATGTTTCCTTAGGCATAACTAGGATGTCTAACTAAACAACTTACTTTGCTTTTGTTAATTTCAACGTCTAGTTTTACAAATTTTTATCACTATACGGAACATCTCACGTGCAGGGAAAGTACTTTAAATAGCTATATAAAAAAAAGAAAATCAACCAAAAGAAATTTAAATTTTGATTTTAAAATAATTTAAACATGAATCAAGGATAATTGATGGGAACCGTTCAAAACTTAATTAGTTATATACGGAGAGCGCTTCTAAGTAGTAAGTCCGCTTACCCAACTCGCTACCGGACTAGTTATAACTAAGTCCATGAAGGCGTTTGCTTCACAACAACTGTTAATTAGCTTACATAGCGTATTTACGAAGTAGGGGCTGTGCACTCTAACTTGAAGCTCTTTTAATAGCGTATAAGCTAAACACCCATGACTTTACACGCAAACTTCGTTTACTTAACGCCACAATAGGCCAGGCGTTACGATTCCATTATGGAACGTATGCTTTACGTGCTACGAAAAGTAAAAGGTGATAGTCGTGGAGGTATTTGTGCAGAGGCTCGTCTCAAGAGAAGATCAAGGGGTTCGACAAAAAATGTATAAGTACGAGTAATTCAACATAAACGGTTCTATATACCGTATTCTGTAGCGGTAAGAAATCCCTTAAATCCATTGTGGGGGAACTGGAAGTGTCGCTGAGAGGGACTCTCCCCGCCCCGTGCATTGACTGAGACGTATGCAAAAGGATCAATGAGATAAATTGCTCACCCCGTCACTTATTTCACGGCGCAATGGAAGGGGAGAGGGCCGAGCGGAGCTGAGGGATTCGCCTAGCTAATGGTGCGCATAGGCATTACCCACTCGCCGTAATTACGCTATTTATTCCGTAAACAAAAACCCACTCGGTCCAGCACCCTGAGGCTAAACGGAAATCATTTAAAAATAGAACCGTAACACAGGCTGTAACAATATAACACAAGATACTTTTTTACACTAGAAAAAAAACTATTTAACAATTTATTGTACACAATAAATATGACAAATACAAAACTAATAAAGCCTCACCATGAGAGCCTCAAGCCAGAGTACATCACCAAGGGAAAAAGCACTTAGGGCGTTATTTCCACAAATTATACCGTTATGAGACTACGAATAACCGCAAATTTATGTAGATAGCTATCAAGTGCTAGGCGTTACGTAAAACGTGTTTAAGACGGTGGCGGAGGGCGATAACACGACGCTAGTGCCAACAGCTGGTCCCGGGTGCTCCTGCTCCTAGCATAAACATCCCGATGTCGGCATCATGTCTTCATTTGCATGTTTCAGCGGGGAAACATCGGCACCCGTGCAGACAACGCCGATAGGCCCTCCCACCTAAATTTATTCAAAGTAGGTACCCTACGCTCCGGAACATCGGACTCCTTTTACTGCCAATTTATTTGCGAAAATGACCGAAACCGAGATGGGAAAACGCCTGCAACCAGACTCTAACAAAAGAAAAAAATGTTCTCATCTATTCCGTGCAATAAAAATGATATAACGTACGACACTGCTATAAATAATAGGTGGAATTGTTTGTATCGGATGTCCCGACTGGCGCGTTCACGTTCAAAAGAGCAATCAAGTTGGGTTGTCGTTTTCGTCGACGATACTGCATCGCTAGTTAAATCGATAGAGGCACAATGGGCGTTCATTTGCTTGCTCCATAAAACTAAAATAATATAACCATATAACCCAGCTCTTTATCTGGACGTACCGGCAGAATAATTGAATAAGACGTATAAATAATTCTCCATCGTAATCCGCAATCTATTCAGTTTTCGGCTAAGACTTTAACCGGCAATGGAAAAGTATATTGAACTGTGTCGTCACCGGGGTTCGAACCCATAACGCTTTGACCGTTAGTTCCGGAGCCTGTTAAAAAACTTTTTACAACAACTGTTTAGAGAGTGGTATTGACTAATAAGCAAATGTGTCATTAATAATAATCATAATACGTCCAGTAATAAACACTATAATTTCCAAGCCACAATTAAATTACAAAAAGAAAATTAAAATCCTGGCTGATGATGAGCTCCTGACCGATTTCGGCCACCGCGACTGCTTCAGCTCCGATTTTGGCGCTCATGTGCTCGAATGTGACTCACGAAGCCTATTTTGTGAGTAAAGGTCCTCGCACATTGCGGACACCAGAGTACACCATTAAGGTACGTGTAATTGATCGCCGCAGGTGGTCGGGCTTTCAATTCGTCGCGCTTTGAGTCAAGATCAGAGCGGCGTTGAGCTTCAAAGTCAAATACTTTAGATTTGACTAAGGCTCTCCATTCTGGCCGCTTGACAGCCAGCTGCTCCCACTGATCAGATGCAATGTTACATTTTTTCATGTGACGCTTCAACACATCTTTGTACCTGAGGAGTTGTCCGCCATGCTTACGCTTGCCCTCCTCAAGTTCCGAATAGAAGATGCGCTTCGCAACTCGCTCCTCTACCATACGTGACACGTGACCGCACCACCGAAGCTGACGCCGCATAAGGTATGACTCAATGCCACCTACATTGGCTCTACGCAGCACTTCAGTGTTCCGCACGCGATCGGACCATTGGATTTTCATGATCTTACGTAAGCATCTGAGGTGGAATCGGTCCAACATGCATATGTGACGGCGATACACGATCCACGATTCGGCGGAGTATAAGATGTTAGGCAGCACTACTGCCATATAAACCGAGATTTTTTTTTTTTTTTTTTTCCTGGCTATTCCTGTCTACAATGCAACGACCTATCTATGTGAAACTTGAAAAAAAGTTTTATCAATTTTATTTTATTGTCACAACAAGTATTGGTGCCCAGTTTAAATGATTAAATAAAAACAAAACGAGGCGGTTTTTCGCGTGACGAATTTCCAGATAATCCTTTAGTGTTGTAAAATACTGCAGCGCTCATCGCGGAATTGAGAACGACCGACGAAGTAAAAATATCCAATTTATTATTTACACGATTGTATATCATGAAAATATATTCGAAGTTGCTAACGGGTTAAACTGTTTATAAAATCGGGAAGTATATTCTTTATTTCAGTATAAAAAAAGAAAAGAAAAATAATAAAAGCTAATCGTAACAGACGTAATCTGTAAAAATAATCATTGAAATTATCAGTTTTTTATATTATTATTTTAGTTAGCTACGGCGGCTACGGCAGCTACGGCGTAGCCAAGCGCTACGAGTGCTACGTTCCATAGGCATATAGACTGAAGACCTGTTACTCTTATTTGAAATAGACAACATTATTGTATAGTTTTGTATTGGATACGATACTTATATCAAATGACACAATATTTTCCAAAAAAAATGGTAGGCACTTATGTACATAAAGTACAAGTTGATCGATAAAAAGTTTTTGTTTCATAATGACTAGTGCAGCATTACTGCAGGTTTTTTAATAACCTTTTTGGTATGGCTCTTTTTTCTTTTGGCCGGTTTTTATGTCACATTTTCAAATTTAAAATTTTCTTGGTTTGACCTTTTTCTAAATTGTTTATTGTTTTCTCAGTTGTCGTCTGTCAGGAAATGGAAACGTTTTATCCCTTGAACGTGGTTGAATTTTACTTAATAAATATCTGTAAATGATATAAAGCCTTGGGACACAGTAATATTATCGTCTCTTGCTAATGCGATAATTTTTGGGACAGGCTCCTACTTTGGACTAGCCGGGTAAGTCTTGTGCTGTCTTCCTCCTGGTTTTTATCGACGCACTTTTCTCTCTCCCTGTCTTGGTTGGATGGCGATTATTTCTTCGTCAATCTTTACAGTGTATTTCCGGCCTCTGCGGCACACACACGAGGGTCCCTCCGTGCCTTTCTCGTTCTCTCGCCGTGGTTCCGGACCCCTGAGGCCACCGGGCGTAGGACGTGCCTGGACCCCTGCGTTGTGTGCGTCCGCGCCCGTGCCAGCTGAGTGCCGCAGACCCGCGCACCGGCGTCCCCCCTGGGATACTGCCCATCATTTTTTAGCTTTTTTTTGTATCTGTTTTGTAATTTTGTATGCGGATTTTGCCAAATTTAAATTCCTTTTCCAAATTCTAAAAAGGCCCTTTAGGTTTCTCTGGCCCTCCTTTTTTGGTTCCCGTTTGGCTATACTCTCTCGGGGTACTCCGCGGTTTTGGTACACCTTCCTGCATCGATACACCACAACACAACACTAGTTCAGCGACACGATATCGACGGAGTCCCCTCAGGACTCGACTCTCGGCTCATGCTTGGCAATTTCTAGGCGCTTTTAAATTTATATTATACCGTTCGGACAAATTTAACTAACTCTTTCTCTGTTCTCCTAAATTTCACGTTTCGCCTGTGGTCGTCGACCACAGGTTAGCTAGCTTTCCTTTTTTAACGCTACAAATGGCGCCCGAACAGGGACGCCGACCAGCAGGACTTTGAACAATTCGGCTATTGTTCTAGGGTGGTCAACTTCCTTCGAGGGTTGCCATCTCGAAGATTTTTTTTCCCTTTTCGAGTTGGAGGATTTTTTTTCTGGTGAAGGGATGTCTGCAGCATTACTGCAGGTTTTTTAATAACCTTTTTGGTATGGCTCTTTTTTCTTTTGGCCGGTTTTTATGTCACATTTTCAAATTTAAAATTTTCTTGGTTTGACCTTTTTCTAAATTGTTTATTGTTTTCTCAGTTGTCGTCTGTCAGGAAATGGAAACGTTTTATCCCTTGAACGTGGTTGAATTTTACTTAATAAATATCTGTAAATGATATAAAGCCTTGGGACACAGTAATATTATCGTCTCTTGCTAATGCGATAATTTTTGGGACAGGCTCCTACTTTGGACTAGCCGGGTAAGTCTTGTGCTGTCTTCCTCCTGGTTTTTATCGACGCACTTTTCTCTCTCCCTGTCTTGGTTGGATGGCGATTATTTCTTCGTCAATCTTTACAGTGTATTTCCGGCCTCTGCGGCACACACACGAGGGTCCCTCCGTGCCTTTCTCGTTCTCTCGCCGTGGTTCCGGACCCCTGAGGCCACCGGGCGTAGGACGTGCCTGGACCCCTGCGTTGTGTGCGTCCGCGCCCGTGCCAGCTGAGTGCCGCAGACCCGCGCACCGGCGTCCCCCCTGGGATACTGCCCATCATTTTTTAGCCTTTTTTTGTATCTGTTTTGTAATTTTGTATGCGGATTTTGCCAAATTTAAATTCCTTTTCCAAATTCTAAAAAGGCCCTTTAGGTTTCTCTGGCCCTCCTTTTTTGGTTCCCGTTTGGCTATACTCTCTCGGGGTACTCCGCGGTTTTGGTACACCTTCCTGCATCGATACACCACAACACAACACTAGTTCAGCGACACGATATCGACGGAGTCCCCTCAGGACTCGACTCTCGGCTCATGCTTGGCAATTTCTAGGCGCTTTTAAATTTATATTATACCGTTCGGACAAATTTAACTAACTCTTTCTCTGTTCTCCTAAATTTCACGTTTCGCCTGTGGTCGTCGACCACAGGTTAGCTAGCTTTCCTTTTTTAACGCTACACTAGTTTCTATGTCAGTTTTGTGCACTTTACCCAACGATATAGATAATTCTCTACAATACGAATACTCGTAGACCTTATCTTATTAATATATAGGTATATATAGCATTCTATCTTTAACATCCTATACACAGTAAAACTAATCTAAACCTAAACTGGTCACACTTGTATCGTAAACGAGCTGCCGACATTCATTACAACCACTTTCGAGTTTAATCTCTAATTAGAACATTTAAGATGAGTTTGCCCTGCATCTAAATTAAGTCATTGCTTCTGTCGTTTATTTGAACACACTCAATGACTCATAATAAAAAAAATAACTCATTCCAGAAATCCACATCATTTCATTGCTAGTAAAAACAGCTAGGCGAAATGCAAATAAAAATATCTAAAACTTCAAAATATTCGTCAATTTTACACGCGTACAAGTACATGCCAAATTCGTACATGCATAAGTTTGTTTACGAAACAACGCGGGCCTTTGGGGCCAATGGATTGACCATAGAAAAAAAAACCATTGACGTTATTTGTTGCAGGTACGATGGAGTTCTGACAGATTACGTTCACTCACGAATCCCACGTGGGTGGGTGAATGAAGCTGTTAGCCAAGGAAGAAAATTGGAAAAGCAAGTATTAAATAAATCCTCTAAACAATAAATTTGCGCGCAGACACTTTGAAACTACTGGCCACCCAGCGCATAGATAATGTTGCTAATGGCCGTCCACTGCAATCTGGTCTTAAGACAAACTTGGTCTCAACTACCGTATAACGTTCACGAGCGCGTTATCGGTTAACTGAGTTACATTCGACATGCTGGGAGCGTCGTCGTGTGCTTAACTTTGATAGTGGAGATGAGAGACTGCTCGATAGCCAACAAAGTTAGCGGCACATAAGACGCGTCATATACCCAAGTCTTACACGTCAAGCAAATTTTGTGCAATGAAACCCACTATTTACCCTCAAGTCGAACAATCCGCACCGGACCCACTTGATCGTCGACTAAGGCCAAACCGCTATAATTTAGCATAGGTAGGCTTGAACTATTATTTCAGTTATATAGCCTGATACAAAAGTTTTTTTTTATTACATAAATACCTACTTATAGGTTACTTAACATGCCAGACAGTTTTTCTAAACTAAAAAATAAAATACCTATTATTAAAACAGACAGCATGATTCTACTAATAAATGAGGGTATTCTTATAAAATATAGCTATGACTTGAGCAAAGCTAAACCTAAGGATAAAATAGAAAATAATATTGTGGGTTATAAAGGTTCAAGCTATCTAAGCCCCACGTAATTAATCGTAGGAGCTTGCTACAGCAAATGTTTTTCAAGACATTTTAATCGGATTTAAAATCGTGGGGTATCTAGAGATCTATAATAATACCTTTTCGATACGCACGTACGTACGTCGTACGTATTAGTTAGTCTAGATTATTTCTCTTACAGATTACGTCTGTTACTATAATATCGGCAATTTTAAAATTAGAAATGGAAGGAGAAATAATTAATCGTTTGTTTACCAATTCATTTTTTTATAGCATACAAATTGTCTCAAGCTATATTATGTATCAGGAGCTGAACAACCATCCAAGAGGATTTGCATTATTTAAAAAGTTGTGTCAGGTGCTGTGCTAAAAGTGTAATCAAAAGATTATAATGTTAATGATGGCCTAAGTTATCAACCACCACGAAACTCAGTTAATTTACAAGTAAATAGGCACTCGTTCACGGTTCATGCATATTATTATGCACGGGATGTTAAAATTACAATAACTTACCGTGCGTGGCTGAATCAGGCGGAATGGGAGCCAGAGGTCGTAAAGCGTTTTAATGGACGCCATCAGGAGCTGCATTCAATTTGGACTGAACTAAGTTGTCAAACGTGCGCAACTAATGATCCTTGTGGAGTTACTGTTGTAATTATGCGAAGGTGGTTATGTGCTTTCTAAATGGTAAGTACATTTCGATAAAAAGCAGTTTTTTGTTATATTTGTAAATGTTTATGTTTTAATGTTTGTGATTTAATCGCGAGTGATTTAAAACGGCTAAATGATCATTTATTATTATTATTTTTATATGATTATTGATCTACTACTATTTACTGCATGCATATTAACTGGATTCAAATCTAGTGTATCGTTATTTATTTAGAAAACACGTTAAGTCATTTCACGAGAATGAACTGGTACGAGTAAACAATGCCGCAAGCTAAAAATTGTGCGCTCGCTAGACTCCATCAATCAAAACTTCAACCAACGAATGCACGTAGAATGTTTACTAACAGATGTAAAATAAACTAAAGCTATGTCTGTATAAGCTAGTGAAAGGTAATAGAACTATTATAATATAGCCATATAAATATTGCTTTGTTTTTCTCACATTATGTTATGTTATGAGTAAGGAAAGCATAGTTTGACGTCGACGCCTGAAAATTTGTCCTCGTAAAATAATTAATTAATTTCAAGCTACGATATCTTAGCTACAAAAATATTAGCTAGCAATAAGGTCGCCTGTTGACCTTCATTGTTTCAAATTTCACCTGTTTATGTTTTTGGTGTCAATAAAGTATATTTGTATTGTATTGTATTGTAGGTACTAAAATAGGTACATAATTTCAATAGGTTATAATTTATATATTATACTGGAATTCAACTTTTACGTACATAGATATGCTCATATGCTTGCACTTCACTCTTCCGTATTACAAGTATAATTAAATTGTGCTTCTAACAATAATAATATGTTTACATAGTACACGTCTCTGCTTTTACTATTTTCCTAAGGTATAATAATATTAGGTATGCTTGTATTCTACTTGTTCACTCTACATTTCAGTGAACTAAAAATACTCTCAAAAAGGTAATAATTTAAAATGTTGTTTTAGGCTAGGATCAACAGTACCTGCAACACAGAACAAAGCATTGAAACAATATTAACAAAAGAATGTTGCTTACATTCTAACAATTTAAATTAAATAAAAGTGTTTTAGAACAAAATAATAACGTTTTTCTGTTGTTTATTCGACCGTTATTCACGTACCTGTGTAGGTTGTAAGTATGGTCGATGGCAAATTGGAGAATATTCAACTCCTGCTTTACACTACTTCGGTTTCCTGTTGTTTTTGGTACACTACTTCCTAAAATTTTCTCTTGTGAAATATTTACTAATCCTATTAGTTACAAAGTTCTTGGTCGACCTTGTATTTTGTACTGAAATTACAAAGAAGTTTCACTAAATACCTCGGTCCGTTGTTTAGTTTTAGTACCTAAACAAAATGTTCATACAAAAGTATGGTGAGCACCTTACCTACAAGGTTAGACAAACATACTGGACGTTTCTAACACAATTGCATGAGACCCATTTATCAGGATTTAGGAGGTGGCGTTAATAAGCGTCAGCGTGGACGTCTGTGGCTCCTAAATTAAGTACTGGTCTGGAATACCTAACTATTACATCAGTATCAATTTAAGCTCAGTCACACTAGACAATTAAGTCCCTACCACGAGTATATCTACCCATGAAAATAAAATAAATATTGGCAATAATTATCTTGCATAATATTAGCGAATTTATCAATTTAGCAAACCCAAAAATGCAAATTTAAATTATAAATTTATTTCGCCATATTTTCACGATTTTTAATGACGTAACGATTGATACTCAAATTGTAAAAATTGGTAACTGAGCACATTGGTCTCTCAAGTTAAAACTACTTAACTCCTTCTTTCAGGTAATAGCAATCAAGCAGAGTGTATTCCGTGTTGTCCAAAATTACAGAATAAAAATCAATTTCTGCTCACGCGTATATTTTTAATAATATTCAGATATATATTCAGGATTGGGGGTGATTTTCCTCTAAAATAAAATCAATCAATCAATCAGCCTATTGTAGTCCACTGCTGGACGTAGGCCTCCCCAAGTGTACGCCAAAGCGCACGATCACCCGCTTTCCTAAAATAAAATATGGCCGTACGAAACTCTGATTTAAAAAGTTAACGAAATTGTCGCTGAACGCTTTAGTGGCTCAGCTGCCGCCGTAAGCAAGTCGACTGTAGCTGCATCGAGCTAATCGAATAGCCCATAACTCGATACGATGCGCTATATACTAGTTAGGACCTACATAGGTACCCGTACATATCTGAACGCCAAAATTGCGCAATGTATAAATATTTGGATTCGGACGTCGACCATCATGTTAGTTGTATATGTCGTAGGATGATTTGATAATTCGAATTTTCGCGATAACCCTAGGAATACTGCGAAAACACGGATAATAAGACAATGGTGAATAAATTTCTCAATCTTACTAGAAAAAGATAGGGATTTTGCAAAAAAACGAGTCGCTCTAGTAATATTGCGAAACGAAACGTTAGCTATTATAAAATAAGAACGCTGATTGGCCGGTCGGAGCACCCAAAACGAGATCTCCTCTGATTAGTTGACATTGATGACAGGGTAAAACTAGGAACCAATCAGAATAAGATTTAGTCAGTAAGCAAAAATCTAGCCAATCAGAGTTAAGGATATTATTCAATGTTACTAGAGCGACTCGTAAAACCAGACTCGACTCGACTCGTTTTTACAGTAAGATTGAGAAAGCCCGCTTGTCGAACTAAATAAACACAATAATACTTGATACTGGCGAAATCATTTGGGAACACCATTTTATTTAAAAAATTGAATTGAGAAATGTTTTCACCATTGTCCGTATTTTTGCAATATCCCTAGGGATATCGCGAAAATTCGAACTATCAAATCTACGACATATTACCAATCAATGGTACAATGGAATAATCAATGGTATTGGCCAATATTGTACAACAGGTCCGGCGACGATGTGTTAGCATATTTTTTTTATCGTTTTCTTTAATTATATAAATGAATGAACGAATGAATATAAACACAGTTTTCTTATTAATCTACTAAATCATTTAAAACACTTTGAAATAGTCTTTAATCAAAGAAATCATCAAGAACTACTGATTCTGAAAATTAAAAAAAAAATGCGGGTTTATAAAAGTTGTGTTACAAAGTTGTTCAGTTTCATGGGCTGTCCTACCACCCGAGAAGTTTCCTTTATTTTTCTAACACGTTGTATATCAATCAAAGGACATATTTTAACTGACGACGCCTCCAACGATTACCATTCCACCCTTGTAGAGTTATAAAATCTGCACGGCTAAATTTTACAAGTTTTTATTACCTTGTCAGCAGTGGATACTTCCACCTAACTGCACCTGCCGTAACCAAGCGGGTATAAAGTGCTACCCTAATCGAATCGTCGTATAATATGGTATAACCCAGAAAGTGATGCTATAAAATACACTCCAGTTTAGTATATCCGCTACACTTAACGCTACTCTCAGGCTTATCTACACCATGAAATTTCAGTTCAGTAATTTAGTTTAGGCGCGTAAACTGTATCTGTTATATCTATCTACTGGACAACTACACTACACTACGTTTACGTTTCATGAAATGATCGAAAATTTCATGATGTAGGCAATTCTACGATATGGCCACGACATATACAAGCTTTAGCGACCTCTCGATATTCCGAACAACAATAATGTTATGTCACAGGTTATGTTCTCCAAGTTGCGATAAGCCTGACGCCTAATTGAAGTTGCAGGATGACTCAATAAGCCAATATTCGAAATTTCATCTAACATTTAGCACGCTTGACTCTCTCTAGTTCCTAGATTAATATTTAAGTTTATAACAGAAGTAGCTTAAAATCCATTCATCCATTTTATATAGTAAGAATTTTATTTGTTTAGATTAAAACTACCCTAATAAATAAATCTATAAATTGAAACCGATTGGGTATATTAATACTATAATGTTTACTTTGTGGTATTACTATACATACATTAATCAGTTCTGATTGATTACTATGTGGTATTGCTATACATTAATTGATGTTCGCGCGTAATCTCCTTGGTGGTGACAGAATATCAGTGCCTCCAGTAGTTACTGTTCTATCAATATGCTGAGTTGCTACCATTTCTTAGCAAGTATTTAGAATGCAATTTGTAAATTTGTACTGTGTGATAATAGCCTTGAATAAATAGTTTTTCTTTCTTTTTTTACTAAACATTAATTAGTAGCGTCCTTTTATCCTTTTATTGATAGGTAATTTTATATTTGTAATTTTCGCTACGGGATAAAAAGAAACGTAAGCGTCTAGAAGAGTAGCTGAAGTGGTAGTGGGCTGGCCACGTCTGTCGCAGAACCGACGAGCGTTGGAGCAGACGGATTCTCGAATGGAGACCACGCCTCGGAAAACGTAGTGTGGGACGCCTTCCTGCCAGGTGGACTGATGACCTGAGGAAGGTCGCTGGTGGTGGCTGGATGAGGAAAGCGGGTGATCGTGCGCTTTGGCTTTGGGAGGCCTACGTCCAGCAGTGGACTGCAATAGGCTGATTGATTGATTGAATTTTGATAAAAGTTATCTCAAAATTGTGTTAGTTGGTAATGTTTTCTTATCACATCTAAAAACAATAAAAAGTCTTGCATGTCTAGTCCATGTTACCCAATTGAGGACAGTTTGAGTTGAAGCAGCATTAATGTTTGTAGCAAAATTATGACAAGGTTTATTAAAAACGTAAATCGTAAGTGAAAACCATGCAAACCGCTATGCACCACTAAACAAGTTATTGTACAGACCGGTTTAGTTTTTAGGGGTCTTTGTTAGAATTTCAAATATCCTAATCGAACTCGGACTTATTATTGTAAGTTTGCATCAATATCCCCGTTATTATTATCAATATCCCCGTTATTATTATCAATATCCCCGTTATTATTTTCCGCTCCAGTATTCGTATTCACAAACATTATGCGAAAAGCTATTTTGCTATACTATAGGTAGATGGTATCCACTGTCTAATCGAGCAGTTGATACGAACGCTAGCTAGCATGTATAGGTAACAAAAAACTAACTTTAAAATTTTGCGTACTTGTCTTACTTAGTATAAGGTGTTATTGTTTACATATCATAAGTAAGAATATTAATTAAATTGTAACTGTAGCAATTATTATTATGGTAGGCTCAACTTTTTTTATCGTGTTTGTTATATTCTTGGAATATTCACAGAATACTTATAACAAACAGAGAGAAACAGACTTTTTTTGGTGTCTAATAACTACTGAATCCTTAAAGCAATATGCTTGATCATATTCACAGGAGGTATTTTTATGAAATTCCACGCATTTATCCAGCTTGTGTCAGTCGGTGCTTTAATTGAATTGCGCGTCAGACTCGTGATATACGAGTGACGCACCACGCAGCCGCCAACGGCAACCATCCGTCCGGACAATTAATCCCACATAAACAATTATAAAAGACCGATTTATATCCGATAAATTCGTCGAATCGAACATCGCGACGATTTAAAATTGTGACAATTTAATCGAACTTTTTCTTTACGAGTTCGTTTAATAGCGCCCGAGGTGGCGCCGCTAAACAAGCGAAGATTTCACTGTCTGTCTATATTATTTAAAAGGTTTTTAATTTTGTTTAGACATTCGTAACCTGGTTGGTACAATTTTCGTATAGAAGCACGGCTTTCCCTTGTGGCAATCAGTGCTATAGCATATGATTTAGAAATTTGCCAAATTATAATTGTAATATTTTGCAAATATAACAAAGTCACCTATCCGCCTGTCTGTCGTCTGTCTGTGTGTTATTTGATCTGCATTTCCTTGTGTGCAATAAAGTATATTCTATTCTATTCAAAGTGTTTTTCCATGGTTAAAACTAGCTGCTACAGATATTTAACTGTGCCAGCTGCCCATTGAAATTAAATCACTCAAACTTAAATGGATTTTACCACGACCTATATTACAAGTTGAGCGTAGCAACTAGCGAAGCGAAGACAAAAGTGGGAAATTTCTTAAAAATAACCAAACATAGGTTATCAATTATCATATTATAAACTGGCTGAAACTCGTGTGTCAGATTCAGACGAGTTTCCAACCGGTGTTGTTTTCCCAAAGGACCCGAGTTTGCTTGAGTTTGAGCGAACTCGATCATCAACTTTAACGACCCCCGAAGTTTAGACATTAAGCTTTCTCTTTTACGTAGTTAGGTACCAAAATTTTGATACACACTGAGATGGCAGTGTTAGCCATCATCTCCAACCAATAAAATTATTTACTCAGTAATAACACTAAGTAGGTAGAAACGGTGCTGGGCCTATTTTGTGCTAATAAAACAATTCTTTAAATCATTAAATATTTTTATTTTTTAGTAGTATATACATAATAATGTATCTGAATCTGAACCTCTGCCCTTTACAAACGAATTTTAGTAGTTTAAAAATTGTGTGGAGAAAAATAAAATACATTTATAAATAATGATATTAAATAAAGTCATATAAAA
The DNA here is from genome assembly GCA_951230895.1 of Carpatolechia fugitivella. Lineage (NCBI taxonomy): Eukaryota > Metazoa > Arthropoda > Insecta > Lepidoptera > Gelechiidae > Carpatolechia > Carpatolechia fugitivella. The sequence goes on along the minus strand of OX579646.1, from coordinate 11,883,446 downwards.
ATCTAATCACATCACACTAATATTATAAACGTGTAAATATATTTGGACGTTTGGATGTTTGTTCCGCCTTCACGTCTTAACTACAGAACGGATTTGGATGATATTTGGAATGAAGACATTTTGCACCCTGGATAGGATCAGTTTTATTCCCACGGGAAAAATTACATAACCCAAGCGAGCCGTGGGCGGAGAGCTAGTTTTAAATAAGTTGCTTGGTATTCTTAGTTGCAGTCTAAATAAATAAACTTATAATAATGTCATAAGAAATATTTTTGGTGTTTTATGTAACATGGTATAACTTTAGAAACCCTTTAATATTTATCATTATTAAATTCAATGACAACAAAAAAGTAATATGTAATTCCCGTTAGTGCCTTTTCATCGTCCTCTATTACTTTACTACACAACTTTACGTCTTTTATATACTGCCACTTGCCAGCCAATTCAAAATTACAAACACTACTTACCTAGAATTATTCGTGTAAGTGATAAACTTATAATAGAATTGCCTTTCACTGCGCGATGTTTCAATATCAATTTCTAATTTACAGAATGAAAGCACGATAACACTTATACGTAGTTGTTTTCACTCCCTAGGCTCTATACACTTGAAATACAAAAACATAAATAACTTTAGAATTGTGCTCAAAAAAATCCGTTATTGGATTCTTCTAAATGTTCCAGCGTCCAAGGCGTCGTCGGTCGGCAGACAATCCAGACATAAAAGCCGTCAAAGTTAATGTTTTCTTATAATCCTAGCACGAAGGCGTGTGAAATACAAGACCGAAATAAACATAAAATCGCCTCCACGAGCGTTTTTATAACTCAGCAAATAAGTCATTGTCAGAACTTCAGAGTTTATTCTTCATGATCGCATCGTAAAACGTAAGCGGGGCTTTACGTAAACCTTTAATGAAATAGAAATGTTTTATTGTTGTGTACATTTTCTTTGATATTTGTGGACAAAAAGAATTATGATGTTTAGGTATAGCCAGTAAACGTGAAGTGTAGCCAAAGGTTTTTTAAATGAACATTATTATGTGTGTTATTTATATAAATAGGTATCTATCTACTCACCAGTTTAGTCACCACGGGGCGAGCGAGTATACAGGGCTCTCAAAGGCTGGCAACGCGTTGGCAACCCTCCCGGTGTTGCGAATATCCATGGGTGACGATGACCACTTACCACCACTGTGGCTCGTCCGCTCGTTTGCCTGCTTTAATAATATAATAACATAGCGAATAACTAAAGTTAAAAAAAAAAAAAAACCAACCTTGAAAAAAGCTTCGTAATAAGGGTTAAAGTAAGTAGTTTTTATTATGAATAAACTTCATGGAACAGTAACAAGACATATTCTTTAATTTGCTCACAGGAGTTTCCTACTTAAGTTTGAGTTTTCATAAAATTAATATCTCGCGGCGCTGCGCGCAGGTAAACGGGAGTCCACAACGAGAAGAAACTTTCTAGAAACACGAAAACTACAAAATTTAATATTCCCTTGGCATTTGCTTTACCTCACGTCGAGCTGACTCTGATGAAATGCCTTGAAGCAAAGTACTCATTCTTTACGGTGATATGCCAGAGAAAACTCTACAGCATTTTTGTAAACGACATTTTAGCGAACACGGGTTTTTGTGAAATTCGTTTTGTTACTCGTACGAAGTTTGTTAAGACTAGAGCTAGACCTTGTCGAAATATAGTCTGAAAAATCTCACGTATAAAGTACGGCATCTCGTTAGCACTTAGAACCACCAAAGTTGTCAATGTTTGTTTAGATTTTTTTATCAATATAACAGGGTTATCGTATTATCTCAATGAACTAAGGACTCGTAGCTAGATCATATTAGTAAAAAAAGAGAAGAAGAATAGAATAGAAAAACGTTTATTCAGCATAGCACACAAGAGCCATACTTAATTTCAAATATGAATGAAAAGAAAACATAAATGATGTATGATTTACAAAATATTTATCGTGATTCACACTTGTCAGGTAACAAGGTGTCTAGAAGTGTATCCTATGAAAGAATTTCGCAATGTTATCTAAAACAGGGTATAGTAATATTAGTCGACTCTGAATTATTTTTCCAGTTCTATTAAAATATTTTTCTAGTATCAAAAATAGGGCTTGACTTTTTTACTTCTAACAACTTCAGTGACCCCACCAGATTAGCATAATTATTACAAATTTAGCCATTTATTATTATTCCTAACCCATTATTTAATTTAATGTAAGAAAATTGTATTTTAATTATTTAGGACCCAGAACCCAATAGAATAGCAAAGAAAAGCTATTTCCCTCACGACAGGCAGTGTTTTGTATTTTCAAACAATTAAAGTGTAGCTAATAATTAACATTTCACGTTCGGATTTTACCTACAACTAACGTTTAATTAAAATGCTAATAGAAAGTGGTCAAGAAAAGGGGTACAAACTATTTGTTAGTTGCTGTGGTACACAAAACAGACAACAAAAAACCTGTTAATGGTAAAACAACGTAACTTTTTGTTCTATACCCATTTTGAGTATAATTTTATAACAGTGGAGCGATGCTACAGCACAGTAACAATTCTATATTAATGATTCGGGGACTCGAATCAGTGAATCCACGAGGAGATTTTTGATTTAAAATAAATAGATTTTCATACTATTTTTTTTTACTGCTATTATTATAATTTTTTTGCCTGTTTTCTGAGAGTAAACGAAGTTAATGATCATAAGACAAAAAAAAATACAAAACTACCTATGTTTGGAAGAAAAATTGGTGCGACTTTTATATGTACGAATATGTATTTAAATTCTTTAATATCTTTTTATCTATAGCACAATTCATTACCTCTGTTTAAAAATACATGTATGAAAATCCAATCATATGGTAAAATTAACGTATTACTACACATTTATTATAAAATAAAAAGATGATTTAACAGGTAGTACAGAGTTTAAAATTTTTTGTTTGCGGTGTGATTATGATTACAGAAAAGTTCACACAGTCATCTGTTAAAAGCATGCAAATTGAAATAGATTATAATCTATAAAAGTATTCATGTCAATAATCATACAGTTCACGGCATACTGAAAGTCTCTGGATCTGGCCACATACAATAAAATAATGAAAAAATAATTACGGAATTCGAAAATGAAACCCTTTGGGACAATGTTAGTTTTTAATTTGCGAGACTGTCATTTGTTTTTTTATTGTGACGTCCTTTCGAAAATTGTGTGTCGATATCAAAATGAAACTCGTGGACATTTTCGTTATATTACTTCTTCATCCAATTTATGATTTTCGTTGTGGCTTAAGTCAACAAGAGAGTTGCCAGAGAATTCAGTTGGCATTTGGTGATGAAGCACCATACCGCAGCTCTGTGTATTCGTGGACGTGATCATCTCCATGACGAGGTACGTGAAGGTCAGCCGGCGACTGCGGTTACAGACTCTAATATTGACACGGTACGACAACTTATTGAAACTGACAAAAAAATACTTGCCTGCAAATTCGTGCTTTGTTAGGCCACGTTAGGCATTGGAATAAGCCATGTGCAAAACATTATACATGTGCAAGGTTCGGAAGCTTTGCACTCGATGGATACCGCATGACTTAACGAAGGACAAGAAACTTGCTTGTCCAGAGTCTAAGAAAAAGTACGCGAAAAGCGTCCTCGAAGCATGTCCTCCTTCACCACAATTTATCTATGACCACTGAGGTAACAGAAGCCTATTTAAGGCTTCAAATGTAGAATTGATGACGCATCCGCCTTACAGCTCGGACCTCGCACTCTGCGACTTCTTTTTGTTTCCAAAAATTAAAGACCAACTTAGAGGCACACGTTTTATGCCCTCGCGCGCCATTCGGCAGATTCGGGATACGGCAAAAACTTGATTGGACAGAAACTGGATTAGGCATAAGCGTTTTATGGCAGAGTACAATAAACATCAAAAGTTTCATTTAATCGCCGGTGAATGCGTTACATGGAGCCATTGAAGAGGTCCCTAAGGAAGACTGGTCCAACTACCCTTTACTGTACAGTGGTTTCAGCGAATGCAAAAATGCATTAATTGCGAGGTAATATATTTTGAAAAACAATAAATGTATCGTAAGTCTTATATCTAGTCTTATTTATCAGAATCCAGAATCTTTCAGTATGCCCTAAGTATTATAAACAAATACGCCACGTGACGCTTTTAGATTTTACTTTTCCAACTCGCACAGCCTACTACACAAAACAGCACTCGCATTTTCCTCGTGGCTAGGGTTACTATCCGTCCAGATTTGTCCGGACATGTACGAACTTTTAGACTTTTGTCCAGACCTTGTCCGGCTTTTGTCTGGTTTTTTTTAGCTTAGTTGGAATACGAGTAATCATAAGAAATGTCAAATCAGTTCCTCCCTTCTCGTCTGTGTCAACGTGCAGTGTTTGTATTTCGGCACTAAAATGTCCATACTTTTATTGTAAACTCCGGCTTTATGTCGGGGCTTTTCAAATTTTTAAATGGTAACCCTACTCGTAACGTAACGCATAAAGTTGGATGATCGCTCCAAATGGCATCCCTATGCAGTAACGCGGTAACATATAAAATTCATATCCTATCCCACCTTAATAAAACGGTAACTTCTGATGTATTTATTGCAAGGCAAAATATGAATAAGTTAGAGCTACTTCGACCGCCTATCTACTCGTGCTATGCGCTTTGACATATATATTATGGAAATACTATTTGCTAACGTTTGCAAAATAAAAAGTCTGTATGCGAATACGATGTTTTGTAATTGTAGGTACACATGGTGCGGTGGTTGGGCACTGTTAGGAAGTATCACGTGGTAAAAGGTTACGTAACAACTGAAGATATATATATATAAAAAAAAATATATTTATTATCTCTTTTTGTGATACAGTATATGGACTGTGATTGGAGCCTCCTTTTAGGCTTGAACAGTTTGTGTCAGGAGGCTCCGCTCTTTCGTTACTGAGAAATATTACACAAAACAAAACCAAACTAAAGTAGGATTTTTAATTGAACGGAGTAATTTGACATTAGACAGAAAAATAATGTTGCCAGCTCCATAATCTTAGTGATGTTTTCAGTTCAATTCTAACTCAAGTGAGTTGAATCATTCACACTATTAAATATAAAAAAATGACAATGTAAAGCAGCATAAAGATCGGTTCTGCGTCAAGTACGCTGTGGACGAGATGGCAAAAGAGCAGGGTATCATAATCTTGCGACTGCCCCCTTATCACTGCGAGATGGTTTGGGCTCAGGCAAAGGGGCATGTCGCAAGAAACAATAAAACATTTAAAATGAATGAAGTAAAAACCCTGTTCGAAGAGGCACTCTCCAATATCACTGCAGAGAAGTGGAAGAGCTGCGTGGACCATGTCATAAAAGTTGAGGTCGAAATATGCCATCTCGATCCCCGTATCGACAGCATTATCGATAGTTTTATTATTAATGTTACCGAAAGTGATGATGATAGCAATATATCAGAAAGTAAATAAAATTATTTTCATACACATAACATGCATTTTCATTGTACCAAAATAACTTTTCTAAAATACGAGTAATACACCCTCATAAAGAAGAAAGTTAAAAGCCTTTAAAAATAAAAATAAATATGAATATTTTAATTTAAGGTAGTTGATATATGTTAGCTTAGGGTAAGTCTGAAAAGCAACAGTTATGCTGAGACTCTGCCTTTTCATACCTTTGTAAATATTTTTTTGGATGAATAAATAACTTCTATCTATCTATCTATTTAGCTTAAGCATACTTACTTTGACATAGACTTAGTTTTACATAATACAAATAAAAAAATGTTTTATCTCCACACCACAAAACTAAGTATGTACATTTCAGCACAGGAGATACAATTTTTGTGGAGGGCTGTTGCCTAAACTAAGTTTAAACCTGTGTTATAGGACATTAGTCCTTCCCCCAGGAGTCCGTCCACATTACTTAGTGACCATATCACCAGGGAGCCGTTTCATGAAGCTACAAGTTACAAATTACAAGTACAATTTGATGTACATTGCGTAGACAATGAGGTAAAACGATAAGGGCTTCCAGTTTTGGCGAATTGGCTACGCAATGAATATCAAATTGTAACTTGTTACTAGTAAATTGTTGCTTCGTGAAACGTGGCCCAGATGAGTGATTGAATCATATCTTTTTAGCACAACACTATATTTTTTTCTCAAAAAAGCGGCAACCCACCATATGTCAGATTACTCCGTTCAATTAAAAATCCTACTTTAGGCAACTTAGTGTTAGTACAATTAAGAAAAAATATATTTTTTTACAGCTTTAAGTACCTACTAGACGATTGAATATTATCATTTATTCGTTTATCAGTAATTATTATTGTGTTAGCTAGCAGTTCTTTTATTTCCTTTATGTCAACCCGTATATCACAAGATGTTTGTTTAGCACATTATATAGGCTCGCGGAGCGCTTCCCATACTATACATAAGTTATTTTTAAAACCTTAGAAAAAGACTTAAAAATACACGTGTGAATCGGTGAGACAAGTTAACAAAAAGTACATCGGCCTACTAAAGGTAATAGAGTCCAGTCCAGAACCATGAATTCAGTTAAGATTAATTTTTCCTTCAAGTAGTAAGTATAAAACTAATGCTAACGCATAAGTCACATTCCGGAAATTTAAATGATCCACACTGTTTACATAAGCGATTTCTCAAACAACAATTACCAGTAATTGGGTATATTATCCCTCCAGCGGGGTTGAAAGCTCGTGTCCGGTAGCGGTCGCACTGACAGCGTCGTCCCCGCCCCCGGGCTAATTGCCGCCTACTTGTTTATTTACGCGCAACACCAACATTACCCACTACTGATACTAAAACCATTTATACGAGGCAAGAACCAGTTGCGGTGAGAATATAAAACAAGTATAAGATTTGATTTCGCGGAATTCTGTTGCAACTGATATCAATTCAAAAGACATCAACGCAAACCTAATTAATAGTTTTTATTTTTTAATAAATTTAATTATTATTAACATACCTTTTATCGCAGCTTCGATTATATCAATATTCCGCAGTGTCAGCAACACAGGTTCCACCACGAGATTTAGCCGTAAAGCTCCTTCGTCCATCTTCTTCTCCGTCAGAAAGATTGCATAGGTGCGCACACGCAGCGGCGGGCACTTTAAACGCGTACCCTCCACTAAAACTGTCGCATCGGAAAACTGCAACGCTTTAGCTCTACCGAATCTCACTTCAACACCGATTTCATTTAATTCACCCTTGAGCACTCTCCTTATATTGACCTTATAAATCCTCGTGCCGTTACGCCCCGACGAAACTCCGAACACTTTTCCCGTAAAAACGTATTTCGACAACAGGGTTATACGTTTCAGAAGAACTCTATCGTAAGTAACACTTGTGGTGCAAGAACGTGCGCTGTGTTCGGGCGTTCGCTCATTAGAATTAACCGGATTCAGCATGAATGTCAAGAAAACGACGACTGAGACACGCATGGTGTAGTTTTGTTTCATTTATACGTCTTGGATTAATCAGCACATCTGTCACACGCGATAGGAAGAGACATGACACGGAACTAGCGATAGATCGTACATAAAGCGTGCGCACGAGAGCAGGGCGCGCCGGAGGCTGTCGTCGCGGCGAAGGCTCGCACCCACTCATTCCAGATCGTTCACCTACCCTACATATTTAAATACTGATTGGTCCCGCGTAAATATCACCACGCACCTTGTAATAAGACACTCGGTGATTGGATGAGACGTTTATCACCGACACCATCTTGATTTGTCGCGCGAGCGAACCAACTAATGCTTCCTTTTCCACGTCTTAATAGGACAGCCATTTGTTACCCGAATGTCTCTATAAAATGTAACCTTGTACGGCAAGGCCATTTTCAGATATTATAAACAAATAAATTGGTGCAGTTAAGCCTTCAATACAACAACGTAGTCCCGGTTGTTATAACAAAATTATATGTTTTTATACCACCTATATTTAAGCGGTGGATATTACAATAAATTCTTGTCCCGTGAACAATAAATGAGCAGAAGTCATAGATAACGTCGAAACCTTCGAGTAAAATCGTTAACATGATCTACTCTATAAATCAATGTGTATTGATGTAGGCTCTATTCCATAAAATATTCTAGAAATCATATTTGAATACGATATTAAAAGTGAAACAGAATGACAAAATAAATTAAAAACTTCTGGATGACAGGCATATCAATCAATCAGCAGTAATGAGTACACGCGCTAAAGGACTGTTTTGCGTAGCGTGTAGTTATTAAAGTTTGCCGATAAATATTAGCCAGTCAATCTGCCCCAGGGGCAGTGTGCCGGGCCGGGTTCCGCAAAGTCATTACCGAGAGCCAGCAGACGACATCAAAAATCAATTTGTTTCTTGTCAGTCGGCCCGAGCCCCACTCGCTAGCCAATGTTTTTGCTACGAAACAAATATCTCTCGGTAAGATAATTTGTAGTAGTCAATTACAGGCAATTTGCTTAACGAGCCTGCGGTCGAATCTCCTATCGAATGTTTTTCCAATTCCCGTAATTACCTACATTCAATTTTACAAAATGAACTCGGATAAAACACGCAATATTGTCTCTGCACAATGTTACTACTTATGTAAACATAGGGATGGATTCAAATTAACGGCTACCTAGTAGACTTGCTGTTGTAATTAATATGAAAATCTGTCGACAATATTTATGTCACTGACGCAGGCAAAATTATGGCAGAGTTTAATGTTTACTTTACTAGGGTCTCGTATTTTACGCGACGAGAAGATTACGTGCGAAATGTAAATATAAGCTGCGTTATCCAAATTTAATGGTAGCTATTTGACACTTGATCATTCACGTTTTCTGCAAACGAGTAATTTCGTGCGCGGTAATCGCAACCGTTTATTATTTCCGACAGATCATGGAGCACCAGGGCTGGTTATTTACGATCGAAACTGACACTGCTGCCTTCCATTAACTCCAGAGCCCTGGCTCGTCTGAAAATGTAGAGAACATAACGCCGCGCCGAAAGCGATATTGAATTGAGGTCGGTCGACCGGACATGTGACGTTAGTAGATATACTTACCTATACCTACTTTTTCCCGTAACTGCCTTGTAGTTACGAGTGCATGACCTACTTGTTAGCTCTCTGAAATACTTTTCGCTTCTACACGCTGACTCGGTACAGTTCTGTAACAAATCCTGTTGGTGCATCAAAAACGAGCAACCATGCTGTCTAACTATAGCATTACATGCAAAGCCTACACCGGGATAATTTCCGACATGTTTGCAGCGATTACTTTCACAACTGCCAACCAAACGCGGCCGGATGAAATATGGCCACACCTACGTTTACGTTTCCAAATAATCCTCTCTGCTCCGGAATTATAACCCGTGAATAAACATAAAAGGCCGCGGCACAGCGGCAACGCGGCGGGCTGTAATTCCGCACTGGAAACGCCGTAAATAATTGTCGTGGCTTTGGTGCTAATTCCTCGCCAAGAGTGAAATCTATGAGATCGCCTGCGTAGCACAGTTATGAAAAATTACCTCGACTGTGTTACCTGTTGCATTCACTTTTTACATACTTTCCGTTGACATTTTTGTTAGTGCATTTTCAGATTTACTTTTTATGATAGCACTCCAGAACTACAAATTCAGGGATGTGAAGGTAGAAAACATGAGTGAGACGTGTATGCGAAAGCGGAGGGCGTTGTTGGCACAACCGTCTCCCGCGCGCAGGATGTCACAGCGGTAATTAAACATTCCTCAGCCGCTCTCGATATTAACCCGTTTGAAAATTCTAACAATGTCGCCTAGTAGGCGGTTCCTATGAAAATGTTATGCAGTAAACAGAGCTTCGCACGTATAGCGCCTTCTGTCAGGTATTCTAAACACTTTAATGTTTAAACAATAAATTCTCGAGTGTTCGTGTAATTGTTTATGATTATGAAATATTCTGCGCTTTGAATGCGATGTACTTAGCCGCGTCACAAAACACATACCAATTTTCTCAAACACGCAAGAATTACGAAAAGCCCCACTCAAATAGCTACACAGAATTTTCTGTAAGAATGGTTACTGGGTCAAATCGACAAGAGCGAGAAAAATAATAAAGCGTAGGTATAGATGGGCAGATAAGCTCATGATAGCGACAACGTCAAGTCTCGGTAACACCACTTATAAACTTCCCTTTGTTACAGCCTTCCGTTTCTGTAATTCGACCCGACCGGACCCTTCTTTACCAGTAAACCGGCGTAAGTATCTGTTGTCCAATCTTGTCGGAATCCCGCTTTATAAGCACGCCTTTAAATTGAAATACCTGGCCTAAGTTTCTTTTGAATCAAGTATCACAAGTAAGTAACGAGAAGTTGTCAAGTCAGTAACTTTTAGTAAGGATACAAAAGGATTTGTTCCGTATGTTTTATTTAAAGAATGATAATATTAGATCTTCACCAAAGTCTATTTAGATTACACTTATAAAGATTGTTATCAGCTGTATGCATCCCCAGCGAGGCGAGGGGTCCTATACTCTTATTTACGATGATTAAAATACTGCCTACTATTAGACAAATAATTGTAAATAAAACACTCTCCAGAAATTTTCATCACTGCAGAGTAATTTGCTAAAACATGGAGATATTCATAAGCAAAGAGTTACCTAAATACCTCAAAACTCGCAGAAGCGACACGTTATCCTAATTTCCATCATCTCATTATGGAGGTGAGTCAAATGGCAGTTGCGATGACGAGCTGCGAGATATGAATCGGGCTTTTAGCTATATTGCGCTGGCGGTTAAGTAAACGAGTGCTGTGACGGAATTAATGCCTGCCGCCTAAGTGACTGCTCGTATATGAATCGCTCAAAGAATAAATAAACAACACACAAACGTTATAGGCAGTGAAGAGGCAAAATTAACAATGTAAGAAGATATGTCAACAATAAACGATCTTGGATTCCGACGATAAAATAAGTAAGTATTATAACAAATTAAAGAATTGTAATGATCCATCGAGGCCGACCTCGGAGACGATGGTGAGACGACATTGACAGTTTCCACAAGGCTTGGCATCTGGAGGCTCAAGACCGAGACAGTTGGTGAAAGCGAGGGGAGGCCTTTGCCCAGCAGTGAGACACGAATATGGTTACATAAAAAAAAATGATCCGATCAATTTTGAACATCAGAATGGAAGTTTTCAAGACATTACAGTGAAACATTTATCACGGCCGAAGCGGATTCAGAATATCATATTGATATCATAATAATAAAAAAAAACTAGAGAACCAATCAAATATTGTTTTCATAAGGAAATAAAGGCCGAATCGCCCTAATTCAGAGTAGGCTCGAGCTCCATTGTGGGGAAATAAAAATAGTTGAGTCGTTTCCGCAGGTCAGAGTAGAAGCAGTGCGATAATAAAGTCGCGTCATAATCAATCGAGCTTCGACCTGGGTGGTTGGATAGGATTTAAAGCTACACGATATAACATCTGAAAAAAGGACTTAATTACTAATTGTCATCTGTAATATGCATTGTGGTATGAAAGGGTGTAACCTCAGCATTGAAAAAAAAAAAAAGCAAGTAAAAAAATAAAATACTTGCAACACTGATTTTCAGTCAGCACCTGACTATAGAGTCACGTGCTCACTAACTTAACCAACTAACTGTGCTCTGTACGTGTTCATTTTGTGTATAAATATGTGTGTAATAAATGTATGTATTTCACTGATACAAATGTGTATAATAAATACTTAAACATCATTGCAATGGTATATGTAAATTAATAAATAAATTAAGGTTACAAAATAAAATTTTAAATAGAATATATTTTGGATAATATTAAAATACCGAATAAACTAAAATAGAAAATGGAGAAGTTTACGATCGAGTCGAGTTATTGTTAAATACGTATATTATGTAAGCACTCTTATAAAAAAATCATTGTATATTTTTTTTACTCCCAGTAAATATGCTTTAAACTTTCTTTTAAAATTCAATTTTGAATGCAACAAACGGAATGGGGGAGGAATATTTTATTGTTTCAGATTTTGACTGATGAGTATTTGAAACATCCCCGGAAGGCTGCTGTTTGATGTTTAGGTACATTATATATACCGGAACAGAAACGAGTCCTTGCCCAAGAATGACACCATGGAAGTTTTTCATTAAGATATTTTGGCTGTCCGGAATTAATTACGCCATGTAGAAGAGGGCATAAAATAGTTTAATTCGGTTAAGGCCGATTTACACTTCGACAAGTAGCAAGTGCGAGTTGAAAGTTCAACTTAATCGGTCAACTCAAAATAGATGTAGGTAACTTAATAACCCTGATATTATCCCTGATCTATACTTTTGGATGAGGTGTGAGTTTATAACGAATTACGAAAGAGAAATCACACATTTTATAACGAAATACGAAAGAGAAATAAGTAAGAACGAAAGCTCTTCCTATCTAATCGGACAGCACCATCTTTAATTGCAACGTAAAACACGAGACAATGCCCGACCTCCAGATCTTTCACGCCCCATAATAAAGACTATTTTGTCTGAGCATACCACTATAAAATTAAATCAAAATCTGATACTTATTACTCCATCATTGATAAGGGAAGACGTTGTAAAAACTTTTTACGACTCGCTTTCAGTTGTTCGTCTAACAGAATAATGGCTTTAAATTTGAAGTCCCTGCTTTTATGAAGTAGACGCCGCCGATAAGAAAGGATCATAAAAGGGAAGAGGGGAAGACAGATAAGAAAATAATGGAGTCGCGATGAAGACTGAAGAATATGATTATATGTATTGCGTCGGCTCTATTATAAAGGAAGAGCTTTGTCGGTTATTGGGGTGTGCAAAAAGATGAGATCTAAAATTATATTGAAGCCACAACAGGCATGTTAGATTGTTAAGTTTAGTAGCAGTCTATCGAGCAGCCCCTTAAGATAGGAATGTAATACTAACAAACATACGCCTATACCTTAAACCGAGAAGACCTTCCTTTTACAGAATTTCGGATTGGATTACAATTGAAAGAAAAAAATATAGTTATTTGTTGTCATGGGTATCTATAAGCCGAGCAGATAAGAATTTTAATACTATAGAAATAAAATCATAATAAAGTTAATTAAAATAATTAAGAAATAAACCAAAGTACTTCTACTTCTTTACTCTACTTATTGTGTATGAAATAATGAAACAATAATTTATTTGTTCAAAAAAGTTTACAAAAGATAATGCACTAGTCCTTGCACTAAGATACCTTGTATTGCAAGGGCTAGTTCCTTCTATGTAACTGTAAATGTAGTTTTTGTATTAAGATCTTAATTTTAAGTAATGGTAGAGCCCTCTGCTTGTATATTATATTGCTGTGCCCTAAAGGTAGCATTCCGATCTCGGCGGTCGCTGCCCAGCGGCGCCGCCGTGGGCAGCGCCGCCCGGCAGTACCGCCACAGTACCGCACCGCTTTGTAGGGATTTGTATGAAACGCATTCCGAAGCACGCCGCCGGGCGGCGCTGCCGAGCGCGCTGCCCACGGCGGCGCTGCCGAGCCGCTCCGGGAGCAGTATGGCGGCGCCGCCCAAACATTACGGAAGGCAAAACAACTGTTCACACCGACGACTCCTTGTTGACTACTGCACGTGGCAGTCGCTGCCGGGCGGCGGCGGCCGCTCCTATCCGAAAGGACCTTGCAGCGCCGCCGAGCAGCGACCGCCGGGGCCGAGATCCGAAGGCTACCTTTACGGGGCTTCACAATTAATAATTTTAACACCTTATATTTCCTACTAGTACCTAAGTGCCTAATTAATTGTGGAAATGCAATAAATAAATTTGAATTTGAATTAAAGAATAGATCTGAAAATGGTGGCGGGTACTTAAGGTACTGTTGGCAAAACAAGTTCTCAAAAATCGATTTTTATTTCTCCTACTGACTTTTTTTTGTTATTAATTATTCTTTTTTTATTATTATGATTTAAAACGGGACGGGACGCGTTCATTATTATTATTAATTAATTATACTAATAATAATGACAATAAATATCAATAAAATAAATAAGGAGCAAGGAAGGGTAAATATTTTAATTTGTCTTTATTATTTATTTGTGTCTAAATTGCTTCAGGAGGCGAGAAAAGGTTTTATAAACCGCTTGTGTAATAGGAAATTGATATTTTCATTAATTTATTTTCGAAGTCTCCTGGGCCCCGTTTCACGAAGCAACAATTTACAAGTAACAAGTTACAATTTGATATACATTGCGTAGCCAATTCGCCTAAACTGTGCGCCCCTATCGTTTTATCTAATCGTCTACGCAAGGTACGTCGAATTGTACTTGTAACTTGTAGCTTCGTGAAACGGCCCCCTGAAGGTTAAATCGATGTAGCGGGATTCAGTTAAGCCCTCTGAACCTCCTCATATGCTCAGTTTCCTCCGATCGATTCCAATTGTTTCTAAAGCGCATACTTCACTGTGTGAGTATAGACAGCAATAGATTGTGAGCGAGTTAGCATGCGAGCGGACGCCATTTTCAGATCTATTCCTGCTTGGGTTATATCTGTATAGATACTGCAGCGTTTCGCTGCGGTTTTCAACCTACTTTCATGTTCTTCTTTTCGCTAAGCTCGTTTTTTTTTCTTTTTATTTTGGTTTCTGTATTTAAAATTTCCTGGAATGTCGTTTGATCTTTTTTTATTAATATTTTGGTCATTAATTTTTTTGATGTTTTTTCGTTGGCAGTCAGTCTCTCTGCAGATTTAACTACACAAAAATAAACAAACAGTAAGTCAGAACCCAAGGTGGCAGAAACCGAAATAAAAAAAAAAACGAGCTTAGCGAAAAGGTCTAGTAACCGGGCCATAAATTACAAAAAAAAAGAACATGAAAGAAGGTTGAAAACCGCAGCGAAACGCTGCAATACATAAGTCACAAGTGGTATGGTAGGTAGCCCATTTAGATAGGTCAGTATGTGAAAAGACATGTTCCAAGTAACCGTCATATTTTAAAATCTATGAATACAGTTTTTTTTTTCAATATAGTAGACGTAATGGGACCAAAAAAATAAAAATCTATTTTTATTCAATAACCTGTAGACTTTATAAAACGCACAGATATGTCTATAATATATATATATATATGATACAACGTTAGAAATTCAGGTAAGTATCACAATAGCATTACATTATTCTCAGTACATTATTTAAATAATAAAGGATAGTTTTCAAACATATGAGGATAATTTTAACACTTATTTGTAAAAGATCAAAATCTTCATCCGTATTACTTTTTTAACCATGGCAGTATGAATATAGGGTTTTCTATTCTAATTCGGAAAGTATGTACAATCGAATCCAGGTACAAAGACTCCGAGAATACTTAAACAGATTTTAATTACACAGAAACACGACTTACAATTTAGACTTAGAGCTAATGACGTCATACCTTTCCAAACTTTCTACATATACTAAAACTTTGTAGGCAACAATGTTGGAAGTTTACACTTTATTCGGCTAAGTAAGGTACAAGTTACAGGGAAATACTTGTCTTTGATATTTATACCGAACTTGATCCAAGTAAGCTTCGGTAACATGTAAAGTTTTACTTTTAATAATTATAATTTCATGAACCTTGTTTTTTTTGTTGCAGCTTTGTTATAATGATCAGAACCCGAGAAAAGAACCCTCTCGCGCACGATAACATCTTATAAAAATGTATACAGTACCTTCACTCCTTGCCGATTTCTAATGGAAAAGAAATGAAATAGAGAAAGAAAAGATAAAACGCACTACGGGCAAACCAGTCTTGCCAGGTTATGGGGGGTGCACGGGCGAAGACCATGCGCTGTGACAGGAAGACCCCTCGCGGGCGGGATGACGTCACGCCCACTCACGCGCAGCCTGTGCACGCAGCCCACAAAACCCGGCATAGCAGTCGCGCCTGATAACCTGCACCAAAGTATAGTCTACTAAATCGAAGTATTCCAAATAGTTAAATAGAGAGAGTAAAATAAATACATACAATACAGCTTGTATTTCTCCGGAACGCAATATTACGATAATTGATTAGGGAGCTGCTGCTGGAGTTTTTTATTAACTTATAGCACAAGCAATCAATGCTGATTATCTTTTTATTTCTGTAGTACTGGAGTATTAAGTATTATTTTAGTTATAAGTTTTGAAAGAATGCTCACCTTGAAACTTCCTCTGGTGGATGACCAACATAGATGAAAGGATCGACGTCTAGCGAACTCATGCGACCCTGCGCCGAGCCTCTAGCAGTTGCAGACCCCATTTTCAACATCGCATCCTTCTTGTATCTCCGAGCTGATATCTTAGATCTTCCATCAGTCCTGACTCTACCAGTTCTTAACTCTAATGGCCCACTTCCTGCGTCCCATCGTAACACTCCTTTTTCTTCAACAAATCCAAGCCACAAGTGGTCCCTTGTTCCAGATGCACTTAATAAAGTACCATTGCCACAAACTGCTGAGACCTCCGCCCATATATCAAAACGTTTCGCAGGCAGTCGCGTTCGCGCAGTCATCCTTGCATTACCATCGAACAGAGGCACTTTGTACAAGTCATTGTACTCCTCTTTCATATACTCCTCTTGAATCAAGTACTCTTCTTCTACATAATTTATCAAATCGTCTTCGTAGTCATCTTCGAATAGTTCGGATACATTTTTTATTGGTTTTATACAACCTTCTGGATCGATGTCTGATTTCGTTGAAGTGACAGAGTAGTGTTTTTCTGCGAATATTATTTGGTAAAATATAAAAGGTATAACATTCACGCAGAGCCAGCAGTAAGTATTTATCATACATGAAACTTGTGTAAGAAGAACGTAACTTGTCTAAGATTATATAAGTGCAAACTACTATTATTTAGCTGGTCTACATCTAGCGGTATCCAACTGGGGGAAGAATGTCGATACACGTGAGATCGGGCTCGGGGCTATCTGGTTTTCCGCTATCACTGGTGTCTATTGAAGCATCAGTATGAAGGTAGTTTATAGCGTTAGAGTCATTTAGCAAAATGGTGGAGCGAGTTCTACCGACGGAGCGACTACCTCTTCTGACTTGCGGCATTTCGTCGCCACACGGTCCGAACGCTTGAACAACGACGTCAGATTGAGTTCTACATGCGTGGTTTCTTAGATGGCAGGCAGAGAGGTAAGTTCTGCTATCGCTTCCACAGACGGACGGGCCGTCTTTGGTGGGGCATTCGGTTGTGGTACATTCACAAGTTGCTAATCCACTGCGCACTAAACAGTGAGCCCCGAAGTAGCATGTCATGTGTTCACAGCTTGTTGCTGGCAGCTGGGTTGACTCCGCTATTTAAATAAGAAAAACAGTGTCAAAACACATAGAAACCGAATACTTCTTTATTTGTTTAGATATCTACTTATTTAAAGTTTTTATACTCACGATCGAAGCATCCATTTGGACCCAAAGTATGTTCGTGGTTAGAACAAACGGTGCACTTCTGCCCTTGTATGCCCGGTTTACACACGCACCGGCCTGTCATCTGCTCGCAGTCCTCACGGACTGAGCCGAACGCTGAACATCCACATGCTGTCAAACACAAAATTATTATATACCTATTCATTTATTCATTCATCAAGTTCAGTTAGGGTTTACTAGTAAATCTGGAAAAAAAACTTATTCCATCCAACCTCATACAGTCGATCTTAGCACCCTTCTTCTAGGTCATTCTGTGTAATTAATAGTGAGGATCTGACATGGAATTCAGAATTCACAACACTCATTGTTATCATCGCTCCATCTATTTTATCCAGTAATTTTACGTAAATTAAAAAGCTGTCATGCGGATATCTACCCACAAAACCATCAACAGAACCGAGACCTGTTGTTTTTGGTATATCATATCTCACTCTTAGAATTGACAATGGTTATTTAGAAGACGTACAAATAAAGGGCCCATTAAAAATCTTATCATGAGTGTCCGCGCTGTCACCTAAGATTACTCATTCCGCTCTCGAAACGGCTATATTTCAGGCCCCAACACTGCAGCTCGACTTGCTATTTAATCACTAATAAGAAGAATACTCACGAATACAACCAGTATGCCCGGTTCCAATCCTCGGCAAGCCCCAGTAGCCGGGCTCGCAGCGGTCACACTTGGGTCCGCCGACGCCCGGTCTGCAGACGCACTGGCCTTCCTCGTCGCAGTGCTCTGTTTCGGAGCCCAGGCGGTGGCAGCCGCACTGCGACGGACACCCCGCGCCGCCCGGCCCCCGCGCTGCCGTAATGCCGTCAGCGCAACACCCGTGCCAGGATTCTTGACACTTCACTTGGGTCTTCTCGACTATCGCTTTATCTAAAAAAAGAGATATCAATTATTAGTTAGTTAAGTTGGTTCATGAGATCGGTCATCGACTTGATGATGATGAAGAGGTAGGAATAAAGAAAACTGAGTAAAAAAAAAAAAAAGAAGGGTGCAGGAAAGAAAGGGGCTAATCGATATTTTTTATGAGCCTATTGCTGCCCAAACTAGGTTAGAAGGAGCGCAATGCATTCAATAGTAGTTAAGGTTAAGGGGTATTTTTTTTTTAACATAGGTAATTTTCACTAAATTATGCTGATTGTTAATGAGCCCTATTCATATTTCTATTCATTTTCATATAAAAAAAGAAATATATCCATACATTTATATGGGTGATTTTACACATCTTAAAATTTTTGAATATTTATTTAGTATTACCCAAAGATTTTCATCGAATGTATTCTGAAGAGTAACCCAGAAAGTGCGAAAATAGGAAAGTAGATGACTCAAAATTTACAGGGAATACGTTCATGAGAGCCTAGCGGCGAAGCGTTGCCGTAGCGTTCATAGCAGGTAAGTGCTATTTTCTGCAACATCTCCGTACTAAAGAGGCGCGTATTTACCAATGCTTTCCAGAAGTTGCGCCGCGATAAAGTTATATTTGTGAGCGGACTCTAGCAGTCTGCCCCGTTCTGGTTTGACAGACCTTATTGACGGTTCTAATCTACGGAAAATAATCGTTACATTAGCCATAGTTCTACACCAGTATTTCTTAGGACGATCGTCGACCTCACACGATAATTACTTTTCAGAGCAAAACATCGGTCAGGTACCTTTTCTGCAGCATCGGGCTACTTTAGTGGTGTGGTGGCAGTAGCTGCCCACAGGACAGTCTTTCCTGTGTGGTCCACCGCCGCAGTCCAGTGGTCTTCCGCTCTCGTCTGTTAGAGGCTCGTCGTCTCCACAAGGACGAAACTAAAATAAATAGAAAACATTTTCAAGGGTATTTACTTTTCGTATATGAAGACCTGGGAACTCATTTTCAAAATACAGGACCAAACAATCTGACTTTCGGCATACTTATTTGACTTTCGACTGATAGCCTCATATAAAAAAATCTACTATAAACACTGCTATTATAAGTTGGGCAATGAGTAGGTATTATTATGAAATGAGTGCTGGTCTTGCATGTATCTTTCTCTCTCTTACCCACTTTGTAATTGCTAAACATAGACTCGTAATCGTAAACGATGCGATTTTATTTTTCAAAATGGCCGGTGAAAAAATTACAAACAAACCTCCAATCCCCGACACAACGCGAGTGGCCGCAATCTCAAGTCCTCTTGTCGCCGACAAGCCTCCAGCTTCATGTGGCACAGCGTCGAATACAGTCTTAGATCTGACGCGCAAACCGGCGCAGAGGACGCCGCAGCGGCGGCCGCGCAGTCGAACAAGCACGCGCACCGCGGCTGCCCGCTCTGATCCACTGCGCAAGTGGCTTCATACGCGCATTGAACTCGCGCGCACACCGCCGTGCCAGCGCCAGGCTCACTTGAACTCTCAGCTACTTCCTCCGCCGTTCGAATCTCATTGGTTAGATCTGTCAGTTTGGCTGTTTTGTTTGTACCTGCAAAGGAAATAGATATGTGATTGGTATGGTCCGAGATATATGGTTAAAACTAGGTGATGCTAGGTTTTGCTTTTTTATCATGTATTCGCGACTAACGACCAATCTAACGAAAGACACTGACTAGCAATTAGACAATGAGGGTCGCATACCTAGGTCTCAGATTTTATTTCAATGGATACAGTAGGTAGGTATAGATAATAGTTCTCCTACGACGCAGACATCGCCAGGAGAGAAGCTTGATTTGAAAGTTCACTATTGAAATTGTAAGTAAGGAAAGTACAAACCATCAGTAGTTTCATCCTGCGCTTCGGTACACTCTCCGTAGTACGCAACGCGCACGGGCGCCTCACCGCGCATGCGCGCTTCACAAGCGGCTTTCTGAAGGGCACATTCGTGTATGAACGTATGATGCGTGTTCGCGCAAACGGGTTCGCGCGCCGCTTCTGCGCAAGGATTCGAGCATGCGCATTGGCCGCGCGCGCACCACGTGCCAGCGGGACAATCTACGCCAGCACACGACTCTATAAAAATAGTCAAAATCAGTAAAAGATAGATTATCCATCCACAGGTACACAACCCGACAGCCGAATTAAATAAATTATAAAGTTGATTATAAACGTCGCCATTTCCAAGCGTCAGAGGCCTCTTATTCTGGATACTTTGTGAAAAAATACGAGCGATTGCGTAAGGATTTGTAGTAAATGATAGAAAATGGTATTAGAATGCTACGTGTTTCAGAAAATTGGTGCCAAATTATCACAGACTGTTGTGGTATATAAAGCTAAGTCCCTCATAGACTTTGATTTCAAATCGAAGATAGAGGAAATTGGACCTACCACAAGTGCCCATGTGTCTGACGTGAAGTCTTCGCTTCTCCCGGCATGCTACATCACGGAGCGCGCAAACACTACTGTAAGTTTGGTTGTCATTCCCACACACCTCTTCTGTCTCCTACAATAAACCAATAAATCTATTTTTATTATGTACTTACAAGTATTTCATTTCATACCCTAAAGACAACACTTTTTATCCTATGATTATCAATCTGCCACAACTATATCTTTTCGACTTACAGTACAATGCTGGTCATGCATGATGTATGAGAGCGTCGTCTGTGATGTAGTGGCTAGGGCCGCTGTCTTACGTTCGGGAGACGTGGGTTCGATCCCCACCACGTGACAATGTTTTTTTCGAATTTATATGTACCTTTATTCGACGAAGAAATTCAAAGGTTGTGTGCAAAGTCAACTAAGTGTGGTCGACTAAGGCCTAATCACCCTATTTCAGGGTAGGCTCGAGCCCCTCGGTGGGGACGTATAATATGAGCTGGTTGGCAGTGGCTGGCATAATAAATGTAGATATTAAATGCTTACAGTTCCTTCTTCACAATGTTTAGGACAGACGCAACTAGCTTCTGATACGCCGTCACTTTCGCATACAGCATAGAACTCGCATTTCTTGTTCTCGCATCCATCTGCAATTAATAAAATCAGACAAGGATAACCATAAAACAATATATATATGAGGGTGACTAGTGACAAACATAGCCGACCGACTGCATTGTTGGTTTAGGCGTATTTAGGGTAGGTGGGTTATACTTTCGTAGACCACTTTACGAGA
Organism: Carpatolechia fugitivella; assembly: GCA_951230895.1. Taxonomy (NCBI): domain Eukaryota; kingdom Metazoa; phylum Arthropoda; class Insecta; order Lepidoptera; family Gelechiidae; genus Carpatolechia; species Carpatolechia fugitivella. The sequence goes on along the minus strand of OX579646.1, from coordinate 11,861,910 downwards.
CTTTCCTGTTTGGTTGAGAAATTGAAAGCTGAATTACCTGATTGTCTGAGAAGCGAGATGATTCCGTGTCATATCAGAGGCCTTAGGTAGGCGGCTCCACAACTCTAACAACAGGGTTAGTGAGGTCAGTTGTAGACCTTATAAGAAGAGGGCTAGAAGAACTCGAAAGAAGATTGATAACTTACTGCAAGGTCCATCATAGAGCACTTGGACGTCGCGCCTGTGTCGGCAAGCTTCTAACTGCAGCTTGCAGCGGTTTCCGTAGGAAATGCCGTCGGAGCCGCAGACGGGCGCAAACTCGTTGGAGCACCGCGGACAGCGGCACACGCCGCGCGCGCCTGTCGCCACGCACTCGCCGCCGTGCGGGCACACGCGACCGGCGCACACGCCGTTTGAACCTGCAGTTACATTTTATTAGCTACATAACGATGTGGTGTTGGGTAATAAACTCGTCAAGAAGATTGGTGTCAATCGAGTATATTTTTTTTAAATGTTAGTAGTACAAACATCTCTAAATTCTCGGGTGTGCAAACCCGTTACTGAATAAGGAACGGCCGAACAAAAAATTTGGACCTGAAAATTTTGGAGTAGACCATCGGGTAAATGGTCGTAACTGGCCGATACCATTTCCTCGTCAATCCATCGTAGCTCCCGGCCCTTACTGGGCCGCGCAGTGCAGTTCGCACTCGCTGTCGTGAGTGCGCGAGTCAGACCTTTACACGGGACGCAGCAAGTGTTCCTGGTGAGTATCAGTACGTGTCTTACCGCAAGCGCCCGCGTGCAGTACACGCAGCTCCCGGCCCAGTAAGCAAGCCGCGCGGCGCAGTTCGCACTCGCTGTCGTGAGTGCGCGAGTCAGACCTTTACACGGGACGCAGCAAGTGTTTCTGGTGAGTATCAGTACGTGTCTTACCGCAAGCGCCCGCGTGCAGTACACGCAGCTCCCGGCCCAGTAAGCAAGCCGCGCGGCGCAGTTCGCACTCGCTGTCGTGAGTGCGCGAGTCAGACCTTTACACGGGACGCAGCAAGTGTTCCTGGTGAGTATCAGTACGTGCCTTACCGCAAGCGCCCGCGTACAGTACACGCAGCTCCCGGCCCAGTAAGCAAGCCGCGCGGCGCAGTTCGCACTCGCTGTCGTGAGTGCGCGAGTCAGACCTTTACACGGGACGCAGCAAGTGTTTCTGGTGAGTATCAGTACGTGTCTTACCGCAAGCGCCCGCGTGCAGTACACGCAGCTCCCGGCCCAGTAAGCAAGCCGCGCGGCGCAGTTCGCACTCGCTGTCGTGAGTGCGCGAGTCAGACCTTTACACGGGACGCAGCAAGTGTTCCTGGTGAGTATCAGTACGTGCCTTACCGCAAGCGCCCGCGTGCAGTACACGCAGCTCCCGGCCCAGTAAGCAAGCCGCGCGGCGCAGTTCGCACTCGCTGTCGTGAGTGCGCGAGTCAGACCTTTACACGGGACGCAGCAAGTGTTTCTGGTGAGTATCAGTACGTGTCTTACCGCAAGCGCCCGCGTGCAGTATACGCAGCTCCCGGCCCAGTAAGCAAGCCGCGCGGCGCAGTTCGCACTCGCTGTCGTGAGTGCGCGAGTCAGACCTTTACACGGGACGCAGCAAGTGTTCCTGGTGAGTATCAGTACGTGTCTTACCGCAAGCGCCCGCGTGCAGTACACGCAGCTCCCGGCCCAGTAAGCAAGCCGCGCGGCGCAGTTCGCACTCGCTGTCGTGAGTGCGCGAGTCGGACCCGCACACGGGCCGCAGTACAGGTTCGCAGGGCGGGGGACAGGCGCACACGGCCCCGCCGCCCTCCACGCGGCACTCTGCCCCATGCCTGCACTCTACCTCCGCACACGGGTTCACGCCTGAAGTGGGAAACATGACAAATAAGTCGTAACTACAAAAAATTGCAACATATTTTCTGTATTAATGTTTTCGGGCTAAAAATTTCTTTTTCATCTCATGCTAATGTTTATTTAATTATGTCACTAGTTAGTCACCAGCACATTACGCCCCCAATCGAGCCTACCTTAACGTTGGCCAAGCGAGTGAACACCCACTGAGGCAGTGCGGTTTTTGATGAAGTCTCTAGAACTAAGATTGAATTAATGAAAGATCGTATTTATTACTGCTCAAATTATAAAAATATCGATTATTCGATTTGATTATACAATAAGATTGGCTCATTATTAGTCTAGCGACTTAAATATTGGCGCGTCGACCTTCAAGTAAGTAGGTATATAATATTCTGTGCTTTAAATAACTTAATAGTTTTGTATTTATTTTTTTCAAATAGTCTACAGGTATTCATCATAAAGTTGAAAATAGCCAATTTTTAGTACAATTATTAACCTATAGTAATACAATGCAATTTAACTGATCAAAAAATGTTAAATCAAGCACCTTACCAGTGCTACATTGCCCTTTGAAAATTATCTTCAACTGTTTTCTAGCTCTGCACGATTCGCGGTGCATTTGGCATTCGTTGGAATAGGTCTTCCCGTCCGAGGCACAAACTGGAGAGAACTCTAGTGGGCACGGCTCCGCGCAGCGACAAGATGGCTGCCGACGGTCGTCCAGTTGACACACTTCGGGATCTGGGCAGGTTACTCCCGCACATGGATCTGGAAAGTGAAGGAATTCTTCTTTAGCGATGTTCATATCGTAAATACAATACAAATTATTTATTGTGCACAAAAAAAAATACAATTTTAAGAATTTCATAAAAGAGCGCGGCTTAGGCAATGGGCGGCCTTATTGCTTTGAGTAAAAATATAAATTAAATCACATGATCTTTGAATTTTACCGCAGTGTTCTGCAAGTGAGACTTGTAATACAGGTTTCACCTAGCTCAGGCTCCAGTCTCCCACAAAACCTATTTTTGTAGCATAATTTTAATCGCTCTACTACTGTGGAGAAAATAAAGTTTATTATTATTATTATTAGTTTCTTACGATGTCTTCCTACACCGTAAGAGCGTCAAATAAACGCAGGCAATTTTAAATTCGAAAACAGATTGGTACGTGCTGGGGATCGAACCCTCGGCCTCGTCTCCCGGATGGGAGGCAGCCACTACACCACCGATGCGCACATGAAGTAAAATATATAGTAAAAATTTCGAATCGGTTTGCCGTTATGATTTCGTCAGTACCATAATTTTAGTATTTCTAGAGAGAGACAAAAATTTAATGTTGAGTAGCACGAGGTTCTCTTTGCTAGATGGTTATGTATGATAAGAAACTATCTACTAATTAAGAAACTTATACCTTGATTTTTAATTCCGTGGAATTCTGACAGATCTCAAGTCACTTGTCGCAAACCTTTTTTCACATGTACATTTCTGTTATCACTATTATAACAAGACAGGTATATCATAATTTACATACAATGCAATTAAAATAACAATTCAAGTGGCTTGTGCAAACTCTATTTAAATCTTGTATAGTTTATGCTGTGCTTTTTTATCTGTGGCCATACAATACGAAATTAAAGTGAAGAAGCATGGAAGAATTGTTATTTCAATAGCATTGCTAACATGTTAGATTAAGAACACCTTCATTTTTTGGTTCCATGCATTTATAAAAGTCTTTTTGCATTAGAAATAGAAATATTAACCAACTGTTTGCAACCTGCGGTTATTTGAAAATGATACCCGGCCTTAATAAATATTCTCCCACATTGAATGTAGTAACTTAAACAGATTACAACTTTAAAATATTATAGTCATTCAACAATTAAAAAAATGAAATAAAATGAAGGCTGCATAAAGTATGACTTTAAAATAATTCACTGTTTTTTTTATTTATCAAAATGTGATACCTGTAATTTTGGTAACCTGTTTTCTGACTGGCGATACTCCATCTGTCAGAATTCCACGGAATTAAAAATCAAGGTATAACTATTAACTAACAAAACAGAAACACTAACCGCATTTGCCATAATATTTGAATGTAATATTAGTGTCGGTTTCGCAGGCAGCCCTGCGCATCTCGCAATCGCCAGGGTAGTCGCGTGCGTCGCTTGCGCACAACGGTCGAGAGCCCTCGTGGTCTCCGTAGCTGGGGCATGAATCAGGACACTCGCAGTTGTACGAGCGGCCATCGGGAGTTGGTCGGCATGAGGCGCCGGGGCCGCAGGTTATGCCTTGGCAGGGGTCTGGCACGTCTGTAAAAAAGAACAGATCATCTCTAATTCTTGTGATGTATTTACTGTCATACAGGGGCGTAGCTAGGTAACCAAAGGCCCTGGGGCAAAAAAATAAACTAGGGCCCCAACTAAACTATCTAACATAGTTTAAGGAGTTCCCCGCAAGATTCAAACAAAGATGTTCGAGACTTGTTGGGAATCACCTTGTATTTTTTCAAATAAGTTGCCAGTTTATGTCAGGTTCCTGGAATTTGGTTTAACTATTTATATTCCGAATGTGGGAGATATTTTCACTAGTTCAATTTATAGTTTATAAGAGTCTGACCCCTCTGAGCTTGGGGGCCCCGGAGTTTGGCGTTAGCTACGCCACTGCTGTCTGTCACAGTCACAATATAACGTTTAATGAATGATTGCATAAAAAATACAGGTACGGAAATTTACCCTCTAGTTTCTAAAATCAGGAAACTATGTATTTTCTTCCTCCTGAAAAGTTTTTGCTTCGGCTTTTACCAGTGCTAGTTGCGCGCTATTGCACTATCCCCGACGATAAGTCATACATAGGTACATAAGTTGTCTAATTTCATTTGATTCATACTCCTACATTCTACGGCATTATGCAAAGGGCAGACACATACTGAAAAATTGAAATCATCTCAAAATAACTATCATATCTTGTTCTCTCTTAACTCCATCTTTCTAAAATCTATTCTCAGAACAATGTTCCGAGGATCTGTTCTACAACTACTACGACTCAAATATTTTTAACCGCCCCATGGGTTAAAACCTTATTAGTTTTTGGTACTATGACATCATAAATAAAACTGTTTAAACTTTTTATCTCATCACATCAAAAATAAATTGTGTCGCATCAGTCAGTAGTATAGTATAAGACCTAAGTACTTACTAATTTAATTTTCTATGAAAATAGAAAATTATCTACTAATATTAATAGATAGACAAACAAAAACAAACATTATTCTTGTGATGCGTATTTTTTTTAGATATTTTAACTACCTACATGCAAAACCTACATGCAAAATAATTTTCTATCTACTAATATTAATAGATAGACAAACAAAAACAAACATTATTCTTGTGATGCGTATTTTTTTTAGATATTTTAACTACCTACATGCAAAGAAAATTTATCTAACAGAGACGAAAAAGGTTTTAAGACTAATTAAGCCACACGCGCACTAGCTATGAATAATAACACTGCAATACCATGCACTTCTATATTTACTGAAATCGAATTTGTTTCTCACCATTAGGGAACAAATAGCAGCCGCCAACAGCTGCCACCAAGGCGCACAGAAGCGTAAATCTCGCGCTCACCACCATCGCCTGCTTCGCACCTTCCACCATCACACATTTTTCGTTAGCATCTTCGTAGATCGCACTTGCTTGCTGAAAACACTTTATTCGGTTACAATATGGTGCTGATATTTACTCGGTACTAAGATGTCCACTGAAAATAAATATAATTAAGCATTTTATTTGTATAAGTATATTTATATTGTATTGTATAATCGCGAAGTGAGGCCTTCAAGCATGTAGATCAAAAATGCGTAAATTTTGTTGCAAAGGTTGTAAAAAATTTCCTTACCTATTGTCAAGAATCGAAACTATAGGTATCACACTATTGTCTAGTAGCACAACAACAGCAATTAAACCTCGATGGAGACACTAAGGGTAGCAGCCCAACCGGCTGTCGGAGGGTAACTAAAGCGCGCTTGTAGGGCAGCTTGTGAATGGAATCTCAGGCATGCGCAATGACGTCCACGTCCACTGTGTCGAACGTATCACCTTACACAAAATTCAACTTTGTAGAATCCATCCAGGACCAGAAGTACCCCTGAGTTGTCGCGGCTAGGTATTCTTAGTTGCCACCATTCGGCCTAAACTCCGCTACAAATACATCGAAGTGGTTTTCCTTTAAAATAAAAGGTAGGGAAGAATAACCTTACTCCAAAGCAATCCTTTTAGGAAATACTACAACGGTGGCCACGCAAGTAATTAAAATGAATAGGTAATATTACCAATTGATTCCATAATAATATTACTAATAAAGGTAACTCATATACTTACCTTAGTACTGATCCATCCTCTTGATTGAATAAGCAACCATGCTAACGAATTATTCCAACCATTAGCAGTGTACCACACAATTATACGTTATTGGATCAATGCTACGAAAAGCCGCAATGCAGTTACACGCATACTACGCGCAGAAAAGGTAGGGAAGGTAATAAAAAGAAGTATTCTGTAACTTTAATAATGTTTATTTCATTATCATGGTTTTTACCATTCAAGACGCTTCCACTCTAATTACATTCAATCTCATGTAACAGAGAATAAGACTTTACATAATGTATAAAAATAGGACTGTAGGAGCCCGCCCCAGGGCTCAGAAATGCACGTAATATGAGAAATCAATGTACAAATCAAACACTCTTACCTCTTCACTGCTAAAATGCAATGACAAGTCAAATGTGCCCCTTTGTTATTCTATACACAATTGCACATGATTTAGAATTCAATGCCAATCTACTAATAATTAATGCTAATTTTGTACAATCACTATCAATTACAATTCATTAATAATCATGTGTCTCTTTGAAATTAATTACAAATAATGTGCTGGAGCAGATATCAAATAAATAGGAGATTAGATTAAAAATTAAAAATACAAATTCGGCAACAAAATTGGAAACATGATAAAAATTCTTGGTAGGTAGTTAATGGGTTAGTACATCACATCGGAAGTTAAATTGTCGAACGCCAACAACGACAACGATTTATCGAATGCTCAAAATAGCGATATTCCATTATATTAGGTATATTATGTAGCAATATGGCGTTTTACAAATAGTTAAATGGTCGATAGGTCATTAGATCGAAATGTCACCATATAAGTAAGTAAGTAAGTAAGTAACACTTTATTGCATAACACATATGGGACATACAAAGAAAACATTATTATAAAATGTGCGCAAAGGCGGCCTTATCGCTAATAGCGATCTCATATAGTTATACAATTAGTCGGTATGCTAAATGGTCAAATGAGCATTAGGTCGACACGTCAATACGTCGTTGTGTTATAAGGTCAATCAATCAATCAATCAGCCTATTGCAGTCCACTGCTGGACGTAGGCCTCCCCAAGGGCACGCCAAAGCGCACGATCACCCGCTTTCCTCATCCAGCCACCACCAGCTACTTTCCTCAGGTCATCAGTCACCTGGCAGGGGGGCGTCCCACGTTACGTTTCCCGAGACGCAGTCTCCATTCGAGAACCCGTTTGCTCCAACGCTCATCGGTTCTGCTACAGATATCAACCACCTTGGTCCTCTGCCGAATGATTTCGTTTCGGATTTTATCCCGCAGCGAAATATCAAGCATAGATCTTTCTATAGCTCGCTGAGTGACATGTAGCCGGATCTGCAAAAACTGCTGCAGTCTTAAGATCAGAAGTCAGTCAGTCTCCGGATGAACTTGGACAAGACTAAGGTCATGTTCAACGAACTAATCATTCCGGAACCGATCTCGATCAATGGCGAAGTGCTCGAAGTTGTCCAAGAATATGTCTACCTCGGGCAGACATTGCAGTTGGGTAGAGAAAACTTCGAGCGTGAAATCGCAAGAAGAGTACAGTTGGGCTGGGCAGCATTTGGGAAACTGCGTCATATCTTCTCGTCGCCACTACCGCAATGCCTGAAAAGCAGGGTTTATAACCAGTGTGTCCTACCCGTTTTGACATACGGAGCCGAGACGTAGAACATGACGGTGAAGCTGTTATAAGGTAATTTAGTCAAATCGTCGGTAAGTTGAAGCTGTATTATACCCTAAATACGGAGATTTTTATTTCTTTTGTATAGACTGTTGTTAAGGATCCTATGGGTTCCTTTAATTTATTTTGAGGTAGGTACAGAACCCTTAAAAATAAGGGTATATTGCCTGCATTAAAAATAAACTATTTTTCCAAACCCATCTATAAAAATCAAGTCAGTGCTTTGTACCATAATTATCAGCGAATAAAGCAGCAGTATAAAAAATTAAGTGAATTTAAAACATTGTTTTTATTTAGAGTGCAATAAAAATAACGAAAAATAATGAATTTAATTTTATGCCTGTTGGATCTCTACATCGCAACGGTGATATTACTAAATATATGAACCCACCCGAACACAGTAAATAAAAAAAATAAATGGCCGCTATTCCAAAACAGTAGGGGTAAATAAAATGCATTATTGTGGTGGATTTGCCGATGAAATTGATCATATTGCTTAGCCTTAACGGATCGGACACCGGTAACCCGACACACTGTATAGGCTTTTTTCCTTCAATTTTTTCAAAATGGCGATGACAGAATAGAATATACTTAAAAAAAAACAGTACATCAAGAAAGAAATAGGGGTGTACAGAATGGCGGCCTAATTGTTAAGATAGCAATTTCTTTTAGGCAACCTTAAGCAATTACTTCCAGCCCACGAACGTTCGCAAACATCGCTTATAGGGCATAAAACCTCCTCTTTTCCGTGCCAGCCTTTGCGACCCTGTATTGTTGTTGTTGGGTAATAAAGGGCTGATGATGATGATTAACGAACGAAGATATGGGGGTGTCAAACGTAAAAAAAATAATTTCAGCCTTTTTCGTCTCGCGAGGTCTAACAGGTCACAGAGCCACTAGTTTTATATGCGTAAGTATGCTCAGCATGTCTATTTATTTGCGTTTTTCATAACTGCATAACCGATTTTCATTATTGAGAACTATAATGATTCAGTAACTTCAACCTGATGAACTGTCGACAATTTAACCGTTCTACGAAATAGCTTTCCGACAAATTGGAATATCGACATACTGATGTTTCGATCTAATGACCCTTCGAGCATTCAACCATTTGACGAAATGGCATTTTGACCAATTGGAATATCGCCATTCTGAGCATTCGATAAATCGTTGTCGACCTATTGGCGTTCGACAATTTAACTTTCGGTGCGATGTACTAAACCCGTAGTTAATTTGTCTATAACTGTACATTAACAATCATCGACAGATTCCGCAATAAATAATTTGCCTATACACTCTCACTTAAAAAAACAGTCACTAAAATGAATTAACGTCTCAAAGTCGAAATCGATGCGCTTCGCTTACCATTATCACAAAGATAAAAACCACAGCACTACTTTGTCACTTACACTTTTAGTTTCACGGTCTGACCAGTGTCCATGGAAAGAGTTACATACTACGAACTATTTACAAAAAGTTACAACTATTATGTACAAAGAGCGTCAATAAAGTGTATATTAAGTGGGCGGCGCACGCCGGTCATAGTCCCGTCTGTAGACCTCCCGTTCATACTCCCGGTCGTCGTAGGGGTAGTCGGGCTGCGAGTACCCGCGCCAGTCCTCGGCGGCGGGGTAGGGGCGCGCGGGGGGGAAGCCCATGCTGCCCGCCATGGCCGCGCTGTCGTAGTAGCCGCCGCTGCTGTACGGGCCCGGCATCGTGCCGTAGCCGGGATACCTGCTGAAATTACAATACGGGTTCATGACTTGACACTCCAAAAACCCACCCCGAGGTTGTTACGTTGTGCAAGAATCCAAGTAAGAGACTGCTGGTTCGTAACAAATATCTTAAGTTTTGTCTCTAACCGCTCGTCTTTAAGGCTAACTCCAAAAATATACATCTGTTTTTTTCTTAACGAATCTAATCTCTATTTTTATTTCAAAGTGGTAATATAGCGGGTGCTGACTTGCGAGGAAGCAGAAGGCTCACACCCCTAAAAAAATATTAGATGGGCACGGACCTCAGCCCAGAATGACGCCCTGGCGAAAAACGAGTCTGAGATGAAGACCCTGCCGACGGGTGTGGTATCTACCTGAAGGGCATTCTGAAGCAGTTCTGTTAAACATATAACTCTGGAATAACCAACTCACCTTCTTTTGTCATGAGGACGTGGATTGCGATCGCGGTACTGCCGGGGTCCGGGGTAGGCCGGCGCGTTCCAGGCGGGATGCGTGGCGTGGTCGGGGTGCGCGGGATGCGGCATGGCATAGGTCGGCCGGACCCGCGGCGCCCCGAGCCCGCCGCTGTCGCGCCGCGTCCGCGACCGCTCTCGTTCCCGGTCGTGTCCTCGGTCTCGGTCACGCTCGCGGTCTCGATCCCGCTCCCGGTCCCGGTCCCGGTCCCGGTCTCGCTCTCGCTCCGATCGACTCCGCTCTCTGTAGATCAAATCGTCCCGCTTGAGGCTCCTATCCCTATCCTTGCGATCCTTGTGCTTGTGTTTATGTCTGCAGGGATGAGAGAAGCGAGATGGTGGTGAGCATACGAGGAGTGGTTAGCTAGTCAATGAGTTTATGTGAGAATACATGTGAGAAAGAGCCAAGTAGACTAAAATGGAAATGTCAGTAATGTTAATCTCAAATAGTCAACTAAGGGTAAATGTTTGAGTGGCGCTATTCAATAAACTATATTGTAATTGTGTTGTTGTAAATACCTTTCGTGACGTTTGTTCTCAGGCTCAGGGTCACATTCTCCGTCTTCCAATTTCCTTTTTACTCCTGAAGCATGAGGTGCTTTTTCATTCGGTTTATCATTTTTGTTATTCTTCTCGAGCTTCGGTCTCTTCTCTTTTTTCACGTTGTTTTCGTTCAATTTATCTTCTTTTGATTTTTTATGGTTAGAAATAGAATTGTGATTATTTTTACTATTTGTCTGCAAATAAAGTTACAAAGTTAAAAATTATCAGCGACGCTGCTACCATGCTTATAAATTTGCAATGATTCAACTTTAGTATGGAGTGTGGACTCTGTGCTTACCTTTTTTTTTAACTTTGCATTTCGTTTACCCTCTTTAGCCTCTGTATTTTTCTTTAAGCCATATTTATACAGCCTATACAACTGCTTAGCGTCGAAATTCGTGAATTTTGAAACGAAATACCAGAGATTGCTCCTCCATTCAATTTTCTTCTCAGGATCTGGATATTCATCAAGGCATATGTCAATTTGGCCGCCTATTTGCGTCAAACACGATCGTGTACGGATAACTTGCTCAGATTCCGTTAATGTTTGATCAGGATTATCTAGTGCTCTGAGAGCTTTTTTCACGGGTCTCATTTTTTCTTTGCACTGAAAAAACAAATAATATTTTTTAGTATTTTTCTGCTCTAGCAAGCTTCAGTAGGAAATAACAACAACCTAGAACTAAATGGATCATAGAATATACCTCCTCAAACACTGAAGGGTCAAGGTCACCCAGAACCTCGAGCGCACGCGGTTCGTTGTTGGCGGTGAAGTGCATTGGGCCCGCCGGCTTTTTTCGACCCTTCACCTTATCGCCTTTTGTCCGGTCCTTGCCTTCTTTTTTTGTACGTTTCTTGTCTTTCTCCTTTCTATCATTAGAAGTTTCATCGTGGGTAGAAATTTCTTCAAGTTTTGATTTACCCTGTGAAAATTAAATGAAGTTTATATATTTGTACAATAAGTAATTTTAGTAGTCAGTGAATGTAAATTAGACCCGACCTTTTCATGTTTATCGTTTTTGATAGTTTTGTTTTTCTTATTTTCATCTCCAGAGCTACCGTCGTCTTCGACGATATCCTTCGTGACTGGTTCCTTCGCCCCTCTTTTTACTCGCGGCTTTCTCTGTTTTTGCTTGCCGTTCTTTTGGTCCAACAATTTCTTTATTAACTTTAATAAATATTCTGCTCTCGATTGTAAATGCTTTGCCTGTGGTTTTTTATCCTCATTAGTGAGAATTTTATCACCTATTACGAAAGCAGAGTCCATCTTTATTGCTTCCCAAGAACCAAGGCCATATTGGTAAATACCTGCTAACAATTTCGAGTCATCTGAAATTCCCCACTCAACATCGAAATTAGCTGGTCTTGTCCTGAAAAACAATTGATAAAAATAAGATTTTGACCCTGAATATTATACTACCAACTGTACAAACAATGATTTATTGATATGAGAATATCTTTGGTACACGGTAATACTTAAAGGATAATAATAATTTACCTGAAATCCAGTTGCCATTTCAAACGCTCCTCTTTTGTCTGAGGCAAGAACTCGTCTAAAGGAGCTAGTTCATCCTGACAAGCCATCAAAGTTTTAGCGTTTACAGGGACACCACCAAGTTTGAATGTCCTTCTGGTGTTTTTACGACCGTCACTTTGTTCATCTGTAAAGCAATGAATTTGTAAATCAAACTCGAAATACGTAGTTTCAATTACTTTAGTGTTAATAAAACTGAATCTTACTGGTTGTATCTATAGGTTCACTCAACGCCACCTTGCATCTCTCTGCGAGAATTTCGCCCAATTTCTTCAGTTCTGCAAGCGGTTTTTCCTGGAGCTCAGCGTCACATGCTATGCTGTCGAGGTGCTTCAAAGGCGCTGAGAATTTCTTGTAACTTTTTACATATCTTCGTATCTGCAGAGAACAAAACGCACATGACGTGTGGTGGTCAAATATAAACGAAAATTATTATGTAAATCAGATCTGACAAAAGAGATATGTCTCTTGTATGTCTACTGTATTACTATGGTAATCAAAATCAGTTACAAAATATCGAGTATTCCAAACATCTCAAGTAAACATGTTTAAGGATATTTCGCATAATATACGGAACTTTGTTCCTTGCCAACTGTTTTCACTAACAAGTTGGTACTGAATGAAAAAAAGCTATTATATTGGCGCCCTGCGATATTGAACCCATTTCAGTTGCGGTGTTATGAAGTTCTATATTTTTTCTTCTTTTTTCTGTAAAATTGTTATCTGGCGTCGTTAATTTTTCTATCACAATATTCCAGAGCTATGGAGAATAACATGGATATAACTGTGGCTTTACGTTGTTCATTAGACAAAGCAGGCTTGTCCTGGATAATTACCTCGGCATCAGTGAAGCCCTTGATCTTCTCCCGGTGCGAGGCGGGCGGGCGGCCGCGCTTCCTCGGCCTGTCGTCGTCGGCGCTCGCGTCGCCTTCGGAAGCGTCGCTCTCCGCATCGCCATCGCCATCGCCATCTGCATCTCCTGAACCCCGGCTTTTACGATCACGTTCTGATAAAGTATTAAATTAAAATAAAGCTTGTCGATAAGCTGATTAAATGTCTATATTATTTTGATTTTAAAATATCTATCTAATCTATTATTCTGTCTGGGTGCAAACTTACTTGTGCCATCTGCGTTATTCTGTTGCAGATTCTTTCTTCTAGGCGGCAAATACAAGTCTTCCATTTCTTTGTTCTTCTCCTGCTCTTCGATGGTCTTCCTAACATTTTCAGGTATAATATCATCCCAGTCTTTACTTTCCTCTTCTGTATTTTCTTTTTTTACTTCAGCCACGGCTTTTTCTTCATCGAAAGCGAAGCTGGCAACTTTGAATGCTGATAGCAACTCATCTCCCACCATTGTGGGGCCCTCATCTCGGGTCTCAGCTCGTTGTAGAATCTCGTCAATATCACACACGGGCTCCTCGTCGTTTTCGTCATCATCTTTGAACAATTCTTCAGCACCAAACTTCAAAATTGCATTCAAATCTTCTTTATTGAATGGATTGTTTCCCGTCGTTCCTGATGGTTCTCTTTTATTAAGAACTGTTCTACCAGTTGTATCCATACGTTGAATGACAAGATGATCTAAAACCATCTTCCGTTTCGCTCTCTCAACTATGTCTTCTTCAACTGATCTGGCAGTGACCAATCGGTATATATTGACTTGATTCTTTTGCCCAATACGATGGGCACGAGCCTGGGCTTGCAAATCATTTTGAGGATTCCAATCAGAATCGAAAATTATCACAGTATCAGCAGTGGCTAAATTTATACCAAGACCACCGGCTCGCGTCGACAGCAGGAAACAGAAGTCAGTAGAACCTTCCGCGTTGAAATGGTCCAGCGCCTGTTTCCGAATCTCACCTTTTATACTGCCGTCGAGCCGTTGGAAAGGAAAATGCCGTCTTTGCAAATATTCAGCCAAAATGTCTAACATTCTGACCATCTGGGAGAATATTAGAACTCTGTGACCTGTTTCTTTTAGCCTGCAGAGTAATTTATCTAAAAGAAGCAGTTTCCCGGAGCCCCGCAGCAGTTTCTGTAGTATGAAAAAAGTTATGTAGGTACATTATTTTAGTTTGTAATGAGGTTTTATTTTTTAACTTATATGACTTAAATAATTATATGACTTTATATAACTATCTACCTACGTAAATAATAAGATGAGATTGTGCTTGCTTGATAGGTTCAGAAAAGTGTTTTAGGTCTTAAGGCATTATAATGGTGTTATATTATATAGTTAACAAAATAGAACTTAATTTCTTATTATTTTAGGTATTAGTGATCTCACGCTGTCGTTCATTTTAACGCGTTTTGTTTTATTTTGTTTTTGTTATTTTTGTTACTTTGTTCTACTTACCTTCAAGATGAATCAGAAAATATATTCAGTTAGAGAATTAAATAATCAAATAGCTATAAACACGATTCGCACTCAATCGATCACCATGACGAGGAGTAAGAGCCTACTGCGATACAGTGCAAACTAGTGCAGGGGTCTATTGTGAATCGTCCTAGTGACCTAGTAGTACCTACCTAATGTGTAATTATCTCCTGATGTATTAGGTCTTCACTTACTATGAAATAATATATTATTATATTATATTACTTACCTCCACAGCGTCAGTAGTGGCAAGAGACGCCCTGGAGTCATAGTCTTCAGGTTTCGTTAAAAGCGCATGATTACAGCATTTTTTCAGTTCTATCACAATGTTTATAAAAGTATTTATAGAGCCTTTAACACCCTTCCGTAAGGCACTGTAGTTCTTTGTAAGTATCCACTTGTAATATTGCTTTTGAATAGAAGTCATTTCCACCCTCAAAATCTGCTCTACTTTAGCAGGTAAAGACTTTTCAACATCTTTTTTCTGTCTTCTCAAAATAAAAGGCTCTAACTGCTTATGCAGTTTTTCGTAGCCTTTAGTTGCAGCATCTTCGTGATCCTTTTCAAATTCCTCCCATGTTTCAAATCTACAATACAAATAAACTTTCATTGACACCAAAAAAATTATAGAAACACTGTATACAGGGTTACTTCGGAGACAGTGCGCAAATTTTACGTACAGAATGGTTTTAAAAAAATAAAAAACACGTGTTCTTTTATGTTTCGAACAAAAATATAAAAAACATTGTATGAAAATATCCACACCAAAACCAGTATCATGGTCACTCTACGTAGTTACGACAGCGAGATGAGAGCGTACGGCCGCGCGCCGCGTCCTCACCCCCTTGCGCTCCCGTGCCACAGCCCGTGCGTAGAGTGACCATGATATTTGTTTTTTGCGGGAGATAAACTAATAGTTCGCAAAAAAAAAAACATGATTCTTTCTCGTAAAATCGATACTAATAGCATGGAAAAAATATGCGCTGTTTCCGAGGTAACCCTGTATATTGAATAAGAGCTTTGAGGTGTTCAAATATTATGATAAAATAAGAAATAAAATAATTAGATATACTTTCATTTTATTTATTATCCATGAAAAAATGTTTGCTATACTTACTTGTAAGGCATAATGAAATGAAGTAACGCCCATAATTCTTTGAGAGAATTCTGCAAGGGAGTTCCAGTAACGAGTAATCTGTGATTAGTATCAAACTCTTTAAGAGCTTTGTACAGAAGGGAATCATCATTTTTTAGTCTGTGCGCTTCATCAACAAGCAGAACTGCCCAACTAAACGATCTCAGGAATTCTCTATCTTTTAAAAGAATCTCATAGGTAGTTAAAATAGCATTGAACTTTAGCCTCTTATTGCTGGCAAAACTCCATTCAAACTGTCTGATCTGTAAAAAAAATTAACTTGTTTGGTAATCAATCAAAGTGTACAAATACATTTATTTAACAGCTAGCAAATAGATACATTTACATACATATATCTTAGGTATATATCTTAAAATTGCGTGTAAAAAGTAAAAAAAAATGGTTCTGTTAAAATTCTTTTTGTAAAAAATTAAGAATATGCATTTTTTTGATGATATTTATCTAAAATATACATGCAATAGGTACTTACAATATCTCGACTGACTATGTCACCAATGTACGTAACCACATTGATATCAGGAGCCCATTGCTGGAACTCTCTTTGCCACGCAGTCATTGTACTGAGTGGCACCACACAAAGGAATGGTCCATAAAGTTGTTGAGTTTGGAAGAGATAGTACAAAAAGCAAATAGTCTGAAATAAATACAACCTTTCAAAATGGTAATAATAACAGAAGAATTTCTATAAATTACAAAACTTAATCAGGGTGTCCACTCTATTTTCCCTGACCATTTTAGTAAAGGTTTCCCGAAATGATCTTTTGGTATGTGAATTCTCGTTTATAATAAACAGCTTTTAGTTTTTTTTATATACTTGTTATTCATTTACCTGAATAGTTTTACCTAATCCCATTTCATCTGCAAGTATAACGGAATTGTCTTTACACCAGGAATGTATTAACCAGTTTAATCCATCCATTTGATAATCTCTCAACACATATGTCTGAAAAAAAAAATGTGAAGAAAATCTTAATGTAATTAACATCATTTTCACTATTTTTGGGTAGTCGCTGGTTGATTCCAGAAGACCTTACGCCCCTCTCATTCTCAATCTTTTGGCACTTTACGGCAAACCTCGCTCAATCGATCAAGACCTCCCACAATCACGCCATCCAGCCAGACCTCTTTCAATCACACAATACTGGTTCAACAGGGCATGACCTAGTACACGCGCGCATGACCTAGCACAATCGCACATAATCTCCCTCAAGCGTGCGTGACTTCGCGCAAGACTTAGTACAATCACGCCAGACCTTGCTCTATCTGCTTGAACATGTTTAATCGCGGAAGACTTCGCTCATTCATACTGGGTCACTCTCAATCACACACAACCTTGCACAATTACGCCTAACCTTTTTCAATCACGCATTACCTACCTGGTTGACACGCATGACCACGTTTAATCGTGGACAACCTCGTCCAATCGTGCATGGTCCCACTCAAACACGCACGACCTTGCGCAATCACGCCTAACCTATCTCAATCACGCATAACCTGGTTTAATCGCACATGACCACGCTCAGTCATATTCATATATGACCTCACTCAATACGCATGACCTCATGCAAGACCACGCACAATCACGCCAGATCTCGCTCAATCGTGCAAGACCTAGCACAATTATGCCAGACCTCGCTCAATCGTGCATGACCTAGCTAGGTCAATTATGCATAACCTCGCTCAATCGTACATGACCTTGCCCAATCGAGCATGACCTCAATCAATCATGCATGGCCTCGCTCAATCGTGCATGACCTCGCTAAATCGTGCATGACCTACATAACTACATGACCACAATCACGCACGACCACGCACTATCACGCACAACCTCGCTCAATCGATTAAAACCTCGCTCAATCGCGCAAAACCTTGCTCAATCGCGCAAAACCTTGCTCAATCACGCAAAACCTCGCTCAATTGCGCAAAACCTAGCTGAATCGCGTACGCCAGATCTTATTCAAATACGCACAACTTTGCTCAATCGTGCTAAACCTCGCACAATCTCGCCAGACCACTTTTGACCACGCATTACCTGGTTAAATCGCGCCTGACCACGTTGATCACGCATATTCACACAATGACTCAATAGACTTTGCTTGATTGTTTACCCTGCTTAGTTCTGACAAATAGCGCTTGATATAGTTTTTTGCTTAGCTGGTTGCTTATTCAGCTAGATTTTTTACCAGTTTCTTTTAAATAGACTGTTTTGTAAATTTTTCCTTATTATTTGGATGAAGATGTCTTACCTGATCTTGTCCCATATACTCCGGCTGCTCCTTCACTTGGTGAAACTTTGGCCTTCTTCTTAAAACTGGACAATGTCTTGAAGGAGTAGTTTTAGCTGCTTCCCTGTATTTAAAATGTTCTACTTCTTTTGGCCATCTTCTCAATATTAAAGAAGAATCTTCCCATGTAGCATCAGCATAAGGCAAAGATTCCCATTTACAGAAATATTCATGTGCAGTACCACCACTTTCCAACTCGCGTGTTTGTTC
This sequence comes from Carpatolechia fugitivella, assembly GCA_951230895.1. Lineage (NCBI taxonomy): Eukaryota > Metazoa > Arthropoda > Insecta > Lepidoptera > Gelechiidae > Carpatolechia > Carpatolechia fugitivella. The sequence continues at coordinate 11,843,685 of OX579646.1, read as the reverse complement.
AGCTTAAAAATAGGGAATAATAGTATTATATTAAGGTAACTAATATACGTCTTTTACTTATATTGGATTTTTATCATTACTTACCTATTATTCTTTCAACATTATTATATGTTTTTACTAGCTCCTGCTGAAGTTCAGATTGGCATTCATAATAGTCAATATCTTCAGGTCCCGCTTGCCTTCTCCACCATGACAACTCTGCTTCTTTTTTAATATAATTTTCTAATTTTTTGATACCCTTAACTTTTTGTTCCTGCAGTGACTTTTCAGATTCCCATGTATTGTGAATATGGGACCAACCCTTCCATTTGATGAGGTACTGTGGTTCTGTTGTTTCTTCATCATTCGGATTACACCCTTCATTCAGATCGCCATTTTCTTCAATATAATATACTGTAGTCACATTCCCAGTGACTGCATAATGATAAGAAGACATTAGCTAAAATTTAACATTGTATTTGCACCAAAATGCAAATTGTACCAAAATTAATTGCAGTAACAATTAATATACCAGACAACCAAGTAGTTAAAAAAATGCCTTAATACCTCCTTTCTTCCCTCGGCGAATTCCTAAGACTTTCTCAATAGTTTCAGAATGTTCTTCTGGTTCTGGTTCACCTTCACCTTCACCGTTTTCCTCTAAGAGATCAGAAGAGTCAGTTTGTTCATCACTAGCTTCTTTGTAACTAACTGTTGCACCTCGCCGTGTTGCAGTACGACTAAAATAAATAAAACACTAAAATTCATCCTATACTATACAGTAGATTACTTGCTTGTAGCAGCGATTACATCTCCCTAGATCTAGTGACAAATTAAAATTACATTGCTACGAAAGTGTATTGGATGCTTACCTTCTTGAATCTTCATCAGATGCTTCAGTGCTTTCATCTTCATCACTTGTATATCTTCTTCTTGAAGGTTTTTTCTTTCTCAGTGGTACACTTCTTTGGCCTGGTCTCTTTGAAGGTGGTGGTGGAGAACCTTTCAAATCACTATCACTTTCGGATGTGTCAGAATTCCATGAATCACTAAAATTTTGATAAAACAATTAAAATACTTGTAAGAAAATTTAATAGAAATTTAGATTTTTTTTTTTAAAGGGTCACTTTACCTCTTTTTCCTACTTTTCCTACTATGATTTTTTCCTCGCTCACTAGAATCACTGTCTGCTAATTTTAATCTGTCTGGTTTTTTTCTTTCTCTCCCTGATCTCCTAATTCCATAAATATCTGGATTTTCTTCCCAAAGGTCCGATTTCACTTTATGATTTCTCCTGTTGAATTTTGACTGTACATCCTCGCCTGATGATTCCTTGTCAGTATGATGATCAGATTTAGAGGAATTTGGATTACTGTGTTTGGGTGATGATCTAGTGTCATCGCTGTGGTGTGACCTATCTACAGCAGATTTTTCGGAACCGGAGTGCTCTCCAGACCTTGAGCCAGATGAGCTAGACCCACTGTCGCTGTCACAATAAAATACAAAGATGTTCTATTAATCAGTTTTTAACTACATAAGAACAGTGGTAGTTGAAGATAACCATACCTCTCGCTTCCAGAGTCTGATCCACTAGATGCACTCTTAGAATCACTTTCCGATTCATGCATGAAACCCTTCTGTAACAATTTGATACATCCATAATAAGAGATACAAAGAAATTTCTGTAAGAATGCACATCAGGCAAACAATCTGTTTAAGTAAAATACAAACAAATCAGCATTTTTAAAATTTTACAAAATAATAACTGTATTGAATGCTGCATCAAATTTTTAAGCTTTTCTGCATTTTACTGAAAAGCCTCTTCATTTAAAACTATGAATATCTACAGCCGATTTGTTTAAGCTTCACCAACAATGAAGCGCACTAAGAAAACCAGTTGTACGAGTACAAATATATAAAGAGAGCAATATATAAATATTTTTTTGACAAAACTTCCAACACCCTGTCTCATAAAAACTAATTTAATGGAGTGCTGAGGTAAATAATTCAGAAAATTAAAATAGTATCAGTATGTTAGACTGCAGTAGAAGATATAACCTCAAATTTAAATGACACTATCATACAAATATCATCATTTTAGGGGTTATTATCCAGGAAATTTTATGTCTACAATTAGGCAATATTTACAAAGGTTTATCTCAATATAGGGCAAGCTAATTGAAGGAATATTAAACAAAATACAAGTACATAACCTCAAAAACATAGGTACTGTTTGGGAAGACTGATTTTCAAAGCTAAATTGCAAAAATGGGTCCCTTCCTAAAATATTTTTTCCTGGCTTATATAGAAAGATTACGTAACAAAGAATCACTGGAAATACTTTCTTGAGTGGGACAACGACATTTTAATACATAAAAACACGGAAAACTATTGTAAACAATCACAGAAACCTGTAAATTCTCAATTACGTCTCAAAAAATCACCCTGTTTCAGGGCCACACCCAACACTTCTAGAACATTCTGCACAATTTTTAATTCACAGAACACGGGTTTATTTACTAAATCCACTAATTCAATATCAAAATAAGTCGAAAAACACTTACCAGAAGCATTTTGCAGTTTATTCAAAGAAAACACTGTTTCTAGTGAAATCATCTATCTACAGTGAAGAAAGTATAGAAAATTATATAGAAAAAAATTAAGAATAACTATGTAATTAACTTTTTAAACACATTTTCAGGGAAAGTTGATAAAATACGAAAAATAATTTCGCCAGAAAATCTTGTCAAGCGACGCCATTTTGTCGTCGCATGATTCTGGTGACGATGGAAATGAAAAAACAATATTTTCTTTACAAAACTTTGGTTTAAACAAGGTAAACAGAAGTAGTTAACACTAAAAAAATAAAATTGAAACTTTAGATCCGTCGGAAATACTTCGTTCTACGGTGAAGATGATGCGAGCACCGCACACTACCAGCGAAACTCGGAAACCACAGCCATATTGCCAAATGCCAGCTGCCCAGTCTTTGATTAGCGTTGTTGGAGTAAAAAGTAACAGTAGCAGTAAAGCGTAACAGTTACTAAAAATTTGGCACATAAGTAGTTCATTCATGTTGGTCGCGGAGAAAGGAATGATAAGGTCTATTATTTTACTTTTAACACATGCATTGCATATAATCCACGGACTACATGTTGACTGAGGAACTTAGACTACAAAAATGGCTAAAAACCTGAAAATTAAAAAGAAAGATTCCTAAACTAGTGAAAATTTCGTCGTAAAAGTGTTGTAGATTTATGTCAATCAATAAGTTTACAACTGTATGAGCCACCCACCTAGATAGATATATAAATAAATTAAGTGAAGGAGTAAGAAGATTTAAAACTTATGGATGAAAAGTTTGTAAAAAAATATTTTTTTTTTATATTGTTAAAAAAAAATGCGAATAAAATGTATAAATAAAAAAAATTATCATTGAAATAAATTGTTTGGCACTATAACCAATAAAAAATAGCTGTAAAAATAGTAAAAAAGTGCAAGTTCATAATTATTTGAATCATTTAAATGAAATTACAAGCAAGCAAAAAGTAGTAACTACACAGGCCTACAATGGTTTTCCTCTGTAGGGTCTAATTAGCTTTTTTATAGATTTTGATGTGCTAATTCTGAAAAATATAATAAAAAGGTCAGAATTATTTGATATTTAATTTTTAAGATTTGTCTTAAAATTGCTTGAGCACTCACATTTCTAAAGCTATAAAACTTTATAAAATTAGCACAGCTTATTTTTTATTGCATTTTATTCTTCTGACGGGACACAATAAATTATTCTATTCAATAATTTCATAATTACTAAATAAAAAGTATAGATAATACGCATAATAACCACGTCGAAGAAGGGTCATTTTAACTTCATTTCGTAATGAGCCCATTCATACACGATGATTAAGTGAAATAACCTTATTATTGTGAATACTACTTGAAAAGGGTTTAACGAAAGTAAGCAATAAGTTTTTTGTAGTACTGACACTGATTAAGAAAATTAACAGTTTATGTGTGCATCAATTTAGTTCCAAGAGAAAAAGATTTGCTGACGCCTTTACAAATCAAATTGCACATCATTATGTAGTAGTTTTTAAGGATTTTAGAGACTTAGTTAAAAGAAAGAATTTTCATCGGACTAAAATAAAAAAACATGTCGGACGAAAACTTTGACGAAAAATTCAATGATGTCGAGTTACAAGCGTGGAAGCGTGGAAAAATTTGGGGACCAATAAAAGCTCTGACTATAAAGAAATAGTGGCTAAAATAATAACGTATTTCAGTTAAAAAGGCTGTAATATGAGCATTAAACTTCATTTCCTGAATTCGTACATTGAATACTCTCTAGAAAATCTAGGAGCCATTAGTAAATAACAAGGTTACCCAAGTTTTAAAAGAACTTGAAGTCAGGTATCAAGGAAGATGGAATTCTAGCAATATGGAGGACTTTTGTTGGTTTTTGAAGCGCAACAAACCAAACCTGAAATTTAAGACAAAATCGCAAAAAAAACAAGCTTAAAGAAAAAAAGACTAGGTTCCACAAAGAAAACTGGTGAGTGTTTTAACCTAACAATGTGTGATTATTTTAGTATAATTTGATAGTTTTCAAAGTTAGAATTTACTTACTTTTTTAAATATATATTTTTTCTGAATAAAAACGTGTTTTTATCTTGATTTTCTATTTGAAGCTTTTCTGAAAAATCTGGATGGAAAAAACATCAAATTCGCAATCATCGCATCAAAATACCCCAGAATCAGCTGTCAAATTTTGGAGAGGACGTCAAACAAAATCTTAAATTTACAGGCCTGTGTTATTATTTGTACATAATTTTGATATATATAACTTAAATTCAAAATTACCTATTTTGTTATTCTTATACAAGATTAGATACTAGTATTTTTTTGACATCCCTTAAAAAGTGACAGAAAATGTGGCCAGCTTAAAACGTACGTCATTTCCGGCTAAAATTCATTCGATTTAAATGAAACTCGAAAATATAACAATTATTTAATTGCACCTATTACATTGTTTTTGAATCCATTGACTGTGTAAAACCAGAAAAAATAAGAATTGATGATTCTTATAAATAAATCTCAAAAGTGAATCATTTTCTTTTTTTCGTATTCTCTATCGTTTTTTTTTTTATTTCTTATATAAAATAAAACAAATAAACTTATTTAATGGCTGGCTTACACGTATTAAGTTGTCAAGTAGCAACTAAATTTTAAGTAAGTGTTTACACGTCATTTTAGCAGTTAAGCTCTTTAGTTAGCCCAAGATGGACTGCGAATTCAAATCTGTAATTAATATAATAAATAAAATATTTATTTGTATATAATTAATATTATATTATTATTAATTTTTTATATATTATTATTATTATTATTATTTTTAATGATAAATATTTAATATTAATAATATATTAATCATTAATGTTTTTATCCTATATAATAATATATCTTAAAATATATCCAAAAAATAAACATAAAACACTCGCACTTAACTTCGCACTTCGCATCTTAAAATTAACTAAATCGCGCCTTTCCAAACGTGTCAAGTGACAGGCCACGCCCACCAGCTTACCCGAAAAATAGAAAAAGTTCTAATCTACTTGTTTACTTGCACACTAAATTTTAACTTGCAACTTACTACTAAATTCGCTGTTTACACGCATTAAGTTGCTTAAAATTTAGTTAACTACTAAACAACTTAATACGTGTAAACCAGCCATAAGGCCTGTATTCTACGGGGCGCGGAGGAAATAGGACTACGAGGTACGGGCTGATCAAGGGCTGTAAAATTACAGTCGTGACTGTACAGTCAATTCAATACCCGTCACTGACGGAATTTATAGCTTACAAGCCAGAAGGAGCTAGGCACCTCAGAGGAAATATAAGACGATCGCTTCGCTCCCTTGCGAGGCGACGCGCGTCAGAAATCTTTGCTAGGCACACATGAAATGAGGAACATCATTATTTTTAATAAAAAATCATTAAAGTTTGGGGCGAGCATTTGGAGATGTATACGCCTATAAGTCAACCCACCAACCAAAAGAACTATTTATTTTTTTCTTAAAAATAGCTTATTGGATGGAACTAGAATACAGCAGCGATAGAAATGTCAAGATTCAAAACTGTCGCGTTGACATTTCTATCGCTGCTGTAGTTCCATCTCTTTATATTTATTTTTTCTCCACAAACATCCCTGACACCTTAAAATTTATTTACCACAAATATTTATTTTATATTATTTTATTTATTTTTACCTGTAGCGGAAAACAGCCTCAGCGGTAGATCTTGTAAGCTGGCAACCCCCATAAATACGTCATTTTTTACCATTTGCACCAAAAACAGAATCGACATAAAAAATTTACAAATTTAAGAAACCTGATCACAAAATTTCACGAGCATCGGTTGAGAAACGCGACCTGTAGAAGAGAACAAACAGACAGACAGATAGACATGCAATTTTGGCCAAGCTGAAACGGAGACGCTTCGCACTACGATTGTTAAATGTGTTTTGCAATTAATATTATTATAAGATTAATTAGTATTTTGTACAATTAGTTATTAATTCGGTAGAAGGCTTTCCTTCCATTCCGAAGGTCCTGGGTTCGTATCCCGGCCACTGAATTTAAAACTCATGTATACATTATCACTTGCTCAGTGTTTCGGATGGCACGTTAACCTGTCCCGGTTTATTGCAAAGGCTTATTGCCTTGGTGGTAGTTAGTACTTGTTCTTATGGCTGGTTTACACGTATTAAGTTGTCAAGTAGCAACTAAATTTTAAGCGACATTTTTACGTCATTTTAGTAGTTAAGCTCTTTAGTTAGCCCAAGATGGACGATCAACAGCGAAATAAATATAATAAATAATAATCAAATAATTATTTTTATACTATTAATTTTCTTATATTATATTATTATTATTTTCAATAATTAATAATCATTAATATTTTTATATATTTTTTATATAAACCTAAAAATAAATATATATATAAAATACTTCAAAAAAATAAACATAAAACACTCGCACTTCGCATTTAACTAAAAATTTACTAAATTTTGCCTGTCCAAATGTGTCAAGTGACTGCCCACGACCAACTTACTCGAAAAATTGAAAAAGTTCTAATCTAGTTGTTTACTTACACGCTAAATTTTAACTTGTAACTTACTACTAAATTCGTTGTTTACATGCATTAAGTCGCTTAAAATTTAGTAAAAATTTAGTTGCTAATTGACCACGTGTAAACCAGCCATTAGACACGCTCGACAAAACGTCACACGATGAAAGAAAGAAAAGATTTTTAGTTGCGAAACGCAACAAATTAAACCTTCGTTTAAAAAAAACCTTTATTTTTTTTTTGTTTGTCCCGAACCCGAAATCCCGATTTGCTTACCTTTTTCTTGTTCCTAGGTTTTACCTTCTGCTCCGATTTAAAACAAATCAGACCTGGCAACACACTGCCGGGTGACAATAAAATGCACTAAATAATGAGCACCAAATAATTGGTGTCAAAAAGCGCACCAAATAATGTGCACTGAATAATAGGGGATCGGACTACTTTTTTTTTTATTTTATAAATCCAAACTTCTTAGTTTCTGCTATCGAACACTAAAAATATTTTAGCTCTATCTTTAAAATTGACCGCGTTATAAAGGTTTGAAATTCAAGATTAGACAGAGAGGCACATACCCACTTGTAACGTAATTTGTTAGTAACGCCATATAATCTCCTTACAAAAAATCGTTTTTGAAAGAGACGGACATATTCAAATTTTAAAAAATCACTGTCGATTAGTTTTTCAATCGATTCTGTTTTTTTCTTCGCGAATCGTCTGCTACTAATCTATATTTTAAAAATAATTCCGATCCCCTATTGGCTTCAAAAAATGTTTACTTTATTTGTTGTGAATTATTTACTGCATTTTGTTGAAGCCCTTGAATAAAATGCAAGGAACATAGTGCAGGTAAAATAACGCGCAGTCCAATAACGTGCAGGAAATAATTTAGTACAGAACAAACCCCAATGGGCATTTTTCCTTTCTTTTTTTAATTTTAGTTCTCACTTTTCCTGATGTCTGTTTTATATGGCCATATTGCATTTTAATTCAGTTGTCAAATTGAAGTTTTTTTATAATACAATTTTATGGCTCTGACTCTGAGTACGAACTATCGCAGCAAGTTTCTTTATTTTTCAGGTTTACGGTTCTGGGTACAGACTAACTGGGTGGTTTGTTTAAGTCAACATGATGGCAATGTTGCCGCGACAGTAACTAGTCCCTTCAAAGTAAACCCTGTTGGTATTCTCCTTGACATTAGCTATCAAAAATTAAAAAAATATATGTTTTATTAGATTTACTACTAAACTTTATTAATTACTTACATAAAATGGTTAAATTCAAATATGTAAAACAGTTTTGATGTGGTTTTTTAGTGGAAGATTGTTGCTCAGGTTTGACAAAAGTGGAACCTAGCGCCGCATAGTAGGCCTTTGTAGAACTAAAAGAAAAACTCCATTATTGGCGCGCTGCAACAATGCGCACTCAATAACGTGCAGTCCAATAATTCAGTCAGGCTGCACATTATTTATTTCGTATTATTTGCTGCACGTTATTCACCGCACATTATCCGCATTCATATATGCATCCGCTCGCTGGTCAACCAATGAATGAGCTGATATATTTTTTGCATAATTATATTGGGCGCATTCCGAATCAGACTTTCAGCGCTGTCAGCGATCAGAAAAGCAAAAAAATGTATGGCTGACAGTGATTCGGAACGCGATTACGTGTACTTTGATCGATTTCAGCGCGTCTTGGAACGCAGGGATTGAATTGAATTGAAAGCCAAAACTAGGATTTTATTTTTTCATTAGATTTTTGTATAGTGATTATAGTGAAAGTGAGAGCTGTTATATTATTATACTTTTAGTACAAGTTATTTACGGGCTGTATCCAAAATTTAACACTCAAGGTACCTACAAATTGGTTATACATTATTTTGTTAGGCAATTTATATTATTATAAATAATTCAGGAGTACCTAGATGAAACAAATTTTACACAGCTTTATTATTATTTAATCCATATTTTTGCCCTACATCTTACCAAAAACCAAGGTACCTATTTGTTTCTTTTGTTGACAGTGAGATTTTTCCACTTATTTCAGAATCATTTTACATCAAAAGCATCATACTATTTGACCAGGAGTCCATTGACAGATGCAAGAATGAGCTTGGATAGACTCCCAGAAGAAATATTGATAATTATCTTGAAGCAACTGGATTTGGCTTCGGTTCGCAATTTGTATAGTACAGGTAATCAACATTTACAAAATGCCATAAGCTCACAGGGAGCAATAAGGAAATGCCGTTTGTCTTTAAGCACTATGGCTACAGTACAAACTATCAAGCTGGACTTCTTCAAGAGTATATCCAAATATCTGCAAAACTTGGACCTGAGTGCAGTTCAAGATATAACAAGGACAGCATTATTGCCAGCAATGAAAAAAATGGATAGCCTTTTAACTTTAAATGTTGCTTATACTAACATAACAATTTTTGATTTATTAGAAATTTATGAAATGTGCCCAACAATAAAAAACATCACTATCAACTATCAATTCCATAAACCTAATACTAAGTCCAACCATTTTTCTCAAGAAAAATTAGTCAAATGTCAGGATTTATTTTCAAATTTTGATAATGTGCATTTTGTAGGGTCGGTTGACAATTTAATGCATTCTAACTTGCCATTGAATATGTTGCAAAAGGCAAAATTAAATTCTTTGACTTATACTATAGCACAGGATGATAAAATGTTCACTTACTACAAATATATTGAAAAGAAAACATTATGTTGTAATAAGGTTTCCATTAATATGTTATATTGGAAAGATCTGTTTCTTTGTAAATGGTTCAAAGATCTTCCAGATATAATAAGAGACCTACCATTTGAGTTTGAGTACATTCACATTCATGATTGTACTATAACAATTTCCCCTGCTTTTGAGAATTATTTCAAGGAAAATTTCAGGTATAATCGTATTTATGTTAAGCCTCACATTACTACTTCACTTCTTTCTAAATCAAATCAGTACATCATGATTTGGAACAAGCAGACAACAAAGTTTGATGATGGTTTTTTTTGTAAATTGGACTCTGACATAAAACGATTGGAGCCTTGCATAGTGACATATTCTGAAAATATGGCGCCAGTTGTATTACCTAATGATTGGGTTTGTGTGATCCATCCGCTAATTCCAGATAATTATCAAAAAATTGAAAGTCATGGATTCAAGAAAAGAAGGGTTTCTTCTCCCAATGTTACAATAGATTATGATAGTTTGTTGGAGGATAAAAAATCTGTTGAATTGACTATATGTTTTTATGATCACATTCAACAGGCTGTGACCCTATCGGCATCATCAAGTTTCCTAAAAAAGTTGACATTCTTACAATTAAGAGGAGCTGTCAGGTACAGTAGAGAATTTTTTAATATTTTATTTCGTTGCTCTCAGAACCTAGTGACTTTAGATGTCGAAGGTTACCCTGTATCCCCTTGTGCCCCTCCTATTTCTAGATCTGTCCCGTTGAGTCGAAGTATAAAAAATATTCGCATATCTGACAAAAGTATTGATTTAAATACTCTTTTTTCATCTTTTGCTCAGTGTTCAAGACTAGAAAATATTATGATTATTGACTCATCAAAAGTATCCAATGATATTCCTGTGACTGATGCGTTATTCAAGCAGTGTGATAATTTGTACTATTTATGTATATGCGGATCTATGAGTGATACTGCTAGGACAAAAAAGTTGTCATTGTTAAATAAGGCAAAACTAAAATATAATAGGCACCATTTGTCCATTGAAGTGTTTGGTAATGTACATCCTGAGTACTCCTATGACCCATTTGTAGATGTGTTTAGATTAGTTGTAAAAGAAGATTATGTTGTTGGATAGACCAGCATAGTGTAAGTAAAACTTTTCCAAATAAAATGTATGTATTATAGAAGTAAGTTACTTTTATTCATTCTCTTTTCTCTACATTTTATTATCTAATCTATTATACTTATATTAGTTGGTAGGTCGCTCTCGAATCAGCACCTATCATACATAAAATAAACAATAAAATGAAATAAAAAAATACTCAAGTTCAAACGTGACACAGTACTACCGCTAACTTCAGTTGTCGCTGTAAAAGGACATCCCTCACGTAGATCATCATCAGTAAGATTACTGTTTTAATTCGATTGCGTAAACTTATGACACCAGTTATAAATAATTGTATGGGATGGGGCCAGACGAAGTCCATCATAACTTTGTTGTTGGCTAAGATTACAACGCAAATATATCTCGCGATAAATTTTATTTATCTTGAGATTCAACAGCCAATTTGAAATAACAAATGAATTCAAAATATCTCGTACACCAAAGAAAAGAATATAATCATATTAAAAATGCAAATTAATTTTTATAGTTTTTGAATACACCTTGCTCGAAAATTGAACTTTCGACGGCAGTAAACTGTACGGCTGGACGGTAATGCGATTTACCGAACAAGTGTGATTATCAGATTTCAGAGGTCCCGGGTTCGATTCCCGGTGGGGACACTGTCAAGCAAAAATCTCTTTGTGAGACTTCCCCCAGTTTGGTGAGGACATTGCAGGCTGAATCACCTGATTGTCTGAAAAGAAAGATGATTCTGTGCTTCGGAAGGTACGTTAAGCCGTTGGTCCCGGCTACTATCTAGTCTGTACATGAGCCAAGTCAGTGGCCTTTGGCGGCTCTATAACACTGACACCAGGGTTTGTGAGGTCGATTGTCGACTTTACAACCCACACGATGATGATGGTGATGATTGATTTTCATTAATTTTTTTTTTATTTCTACAATTTCTAACAGATATATTGCTATTGCTACCAGTATCATTCGAATAACAAAAAATAAATTGAATAGATTCTTACAAAGAAAAAAGTACCTATTTATATTTTTTATTTTAACAAATTTTTTTAAAGAAAGAAGGAGAGAAAGAAAGAAAAAACGTTTAATAGTTAATGATGAAAATAAAATAATCTCGATTTTATCGAAGAATCGATTAATGCTAATCGAATATCGTAAGTATAGTAGGCTGAGCTGAATGTTCGCGAGTGTATTTTCTCAATAATTATGCTTTTAGAAAGGAAACCTATTTTTTTTAATATGAGATTGACGCTAATTTTGTAGAATTTGCATTGTTTTTCATGTTGCGTTACCTGTTTTCTTACAAGTGTATTGAAAACGGATCTTAGGTTTTATAACAAACTCGTGAAACCCTCGCCTGCGGCTTGGGCTTCCAAAAGTCACTTCGTTTGTAATTTGCCACCTACGATCCTTGTATCGTAATGGACTATTTTGTAACTTGCCAGTTTTTAAAAAAATTAGTGCTTTTCAGTCAACATCAAAAGCAGTTAAGCAACTTATGTGTCCATAATATGGTGCTACACATTCAAAACTACCATGATCACCATGACCATGACCTACACAACAAGTTTCCTGAGGTATGATTGTTTGAGCACCCAGTGTTTCAAATCCCATAACCAAATATTTCGTTGCACAGTAAAGAAACTATGTTTTCGCTCATGATATAATATATCAAACTAACGAGTTTCAAAATTTTGCGTTTTTATACCTACCTATTAAGTTTCAGATACCAAATGTTTATAATATAATAATAATAATAATAAACAACTGTTTCGTTACTGTGCTACGAAATATTTGGCAATGTGTGTGCTCGCTCAGATATATTACACTCGACAGCAATGAATCCGGGTCATATGAAGACAGACAGGTAGTTACCTGAAAATGTCGAATACTATCTTAGTAAAGTAAATTGTGTAGAAAATTAAACACGCTTTAAATGATAGCAATAATACTTCTTGGTTATTGTTAACTTACGCCATCAAAAATGGGACTTTTCTAAGCGGATCTGCCGCATGACCAGGTTACACCGCATAACCGCGGTAACAACAACTAGCACGTAACACAATAAATAAACAATTAACAAAAATAAGCTGTGGAAAATAAATGCGATTTTCAAATATTTTTTACAAGATGAGGTTGGACGTTTTTGAAGGAGTATTTATTTGTCTATTAAACACAGTTTATTTCACTAAGTTAGCATTCTTAAAAAAATATATCTTTCCAGTGTTTGAATAACAACAAGTGAAATATACCGTAAAAACGGAAGGTTTTTAAAAATTATAGGTAGGCGGCATCGTTCAATCTTGTGCTTACATAGGATTGAGTGGAAATAGTTCGAATGGATTACTATAGATGCCGCTACAAGGGCTGCTATTTATGTATCCGGAACTGGCCACTTACATAAACAATATTTAAAAAGAAATTATAACATTTAAAAATAGAACTCTTTGGCTGTAAAATAAAGTTTGTTTCATTCATCTGTCAATTGTTTTTACATTGTGGCGCCATTTTTAAAATTCATTGTCTATCATCACCATGGATTTGATTTGACTCGTGAAAATTTTCGTGCTATGATTTATTACGACTTTCGGCGTGGATTAACTCAAAAACAGTGCATGGATCAACTTTTGTCGACTTTTGGGGAGGAAGCCCCATCGAAAACCACTGTGTATCACTGGTTCAGTGAGTTTAATCGTGGTCGTCGTATGCTTGCGGACGATTTTGAAGAAGGTCGCCCTAAATCGGCTGTTGTACCACAAAATATTGATGCTGTGCGCGAACTAATAATGCAAGACCGTCATGTTACATATCGCGAGATAGAGGCATTTCTGGGCATTAGTATGACGAGTATTTATAAAATATTACACGAACATTTGGCTGTAAAAAAATTTGTTCTCGTTGGACCCCGCACAACTTAACAGTTGAACAAAAACAGGCTCGTGTTGATTGGTGCAAAAAAATGATAGAAAAATACAAATGTGGTACATCAAAAGCTGTTCATAATATCTACACAGGAAACGAATCTTGGATATATGCGTATGATCCCGAAACTAAACAGCAGTCAACGGTTTGGGTGTTCCAAAATGAGCCAAACCCAACTAAAGTTGTTCGTGCAAAAAGCACTTTGAAGCAAATGGTTGCCTGCTTTTTTGGTATTAGTGGACATGTGGCTACAGTACCACTAGAGAATCGTAAAACGGTTAATTCTGAATGGTACACCACAATTTGCTTGCCAGAAGTCTTTGGAGAAATACGCAAGAACAATCGACAGCGAAGAATAATCCTTCACCACGATAACGCCAGCTGTCACACCTCGGCCGCAACAACGAAGTATTTAAATAGTCAAATGATCGAATTGACGGGTCATCCGCCGTACAGTCCCGACTTGGCACCCAACGACTTTTATTTATTCCCAAGCGTGAAGAACAAATTACGTGGACACCGATTTTCGACCCGGGAAGAAGCCGTTGATGCTTTCAAAATGCACGTTTTGGAGATACCCGATACAGAATGGAAAAAATGCTACGAAAGTTGGTTTCAACGTATGAAAAAATGCATCGATCATCACGGGGAATATTTTGAAAAGCAATAAAAGTATATTTGGTTATAGATGTTTGTTATTTTTTGTTATTCCGGATACATAAATAGCAGCCCTCGTAAGCACACTATAACGTGCCAAGTAAGTGGTTACCTTTGAAGTTATGACGTCACTATTAATAGTGACGTCATAACTTCAAAGAAAACAAGCAAGAACGAGTTTATGCCCTCCGTGGTGTAGTCGGTAAGCAAGTTGGCTGCGTATAGGCCGAAGGTCGTGGGTTCAAGTCCCGCCGGAAGGTTTACGTTTTTGGTTGTTTTTTATGAATATATTAATTAGCATTCTTAGTTTCCGAGATTTTCTTTCAGGTGTGTTCTTTACTCGACCCGGATTCTTTGCTGTCGAATGTATTTGAAACACTGGGTGCTCAGTTTGAATGAGTAGCATTATGTGGACACATGAGTTGCTAAGCTACTTTTGATGCTGACTGTAGGTACACATACAGCGCTCCAGTGTATTAAGTTTAGATTTTAATCTAGTGTCTAGGTATATATATATATAAAAGTTTTAAATTTGTAATTTTGTTCTAAGGTTATTGCACGTTTCACAGATTGTACCTACTTTTCACTTAGATGCAATTAGTGGTATCCTACTTTGTTTTTGGTCTGTTCGTCGTTTTTCTATCGAAATGTATCATGTTAAAGGCTTTCTTCCAGACGCTAGTTTGGTGAATGATAAGGCGATTATTCCGAAGAAAGCGCTGCCTCCGCAGGCGTATGTTAAGACACCTCTGTAGTATTGAGGGCACTCCTTAGCATTGTCGCATTTGCTGAAAAAGAAAAGAATTATAGTTTTTCTTTTAAATTCTTAACGCATTGTGTGCAACCCCACAAACCCGACGGGGTCGGTGGACAGCAGCGGGAAGAATCGGACTTTACAACCCATGCTGACTGATGCTAACGGTTTGTAATGCCCTTGAACTATACCATTGTTTTATTTATGTCCCAGCACTCCAATCTTAGGTATAAGTACAATTACACACCATATTTTAAACATTTGGATTGGTACCAACTAAAAAGTTTTACAAAATTATCTTACTAGTTCTCTATGGCGACTACTGCTATGCCTGTGACAAGTTTATCAGCGAAGGTCACAATGGAGTAGACAGCGGCACCCTGATGCGCGTGGGGACCTATCAGATCGGCAGTCACACATAGGCTTGAGACCAGCGTGATGGAACTTCCAGCACCTTCAAATAAAAAGTTGAATTTAAATGTAGGTAATGCAAGTTTTGCTTATGTGTATTTAAAAGCAATGTAAAATGGAAGTGATCAAGTCGAGAAACACATCATCTCATAAAACTCGGTTTGTATGCAGCATAGCCAAAGCAAGGCCGTACGTAGTACGTACGGCCATATCACAAACTGGTTGCACTCGGTGCAGATCGAACCGTACCCGACGTCGCCGTCCGCCTCTAAGTACTGAATTTATTTACATAATGAGATAATTTATTAAGATCTGTAGGATGCATATAATTGGTAGAGTTGTAAATTAGCCGTAGCACAACTGTAGCCAGGTCGTAGCACTTTCGTAGGAAGGCCATGGCAATACTTAACAAGGCCGTAGCACTTCCGTAGCGAGGTCGTAGCACATCGTAGCAAGGCCGTAGCACTTTCGTAGGAAGGCCATGGCATATACTTAACAAGGCCGTAGCACTTCCGTAGCGAGGTCGTAGCGATGTCGTACGTAGCGCATACTTAACAAGGTCGTAGCACATCATAGCAAGGCCCTAGCACTTCCGTAGTAAGGCCTTCCTTACTTAGTAACACCGTATTCTAATACAGTATGGCCTGTGTCCTGTGTAGCTAAAAGTGTAATGGCGTAATTTTTCAGGTATCAGTCTTTTCGATAAACATACCTATCAAAGTTGCCACCAAGTAGATCTGCACGATACTGGCTTGCGGATCAATTGCCAGGGCTATCCATATACTGCTGATGAGGCTCAGTATGCTGCCTAGTAAATACGCTATCTGCAAAGAGAATACAAATCGTTGGATTTTTTTGGTAAGTATTTTATTTTTCTTATTAATACCGTCAATGCGTATACCTGAAAATAAATAAAAACAAAAATTAATCATGCAAGAAAATGTACTGGCAGTAAATGTAAGTTTTTCATATCGTATAATCTTATTGCTTGGTGATTATATTCAGGCGTTGCCTCGCGGAAGCCCATTATAATTTTATTAATTACTTGAGTATTCTATTCTAGTAATGAAAATAAATAAAAACAAAAATTAATCATGCAAGAAAATGTACTGGCAGTAAATGTAAGTTTTTCATATCGTATAATTTTATTGCTTGGTGATTATATTCAGGCGTTGCCTGGCGGAAGCCCATTATAATTTTATTAATTACTTGAGTATTCTATTCTAGTAATATTAGACTACTAAATATAATACTTGACATGAGTAAGTAATTGGGTATAATTTTATCCAGAAAAACGATCCCGGTAAACTACTCGTAATACACCTACGACACTACGACTGTCGAAGATTCTGAACCTACCTGATTACCGCATTTGCTGATCTTGCTCTTTAAAATGAGTGAGAAAACAAAAGAAGAAATGTAGAGCACCAATGGCACGCTGGCTACTAGTTCAGATCCTTGTGTGGGGTTGACGGTGAGACGCTCCTCCAAGAACAAAGGCACGTAGACCAGGCTGAGAGCCCAGTATAAGCGGGAGAACACGTATCTGTAATCACACTAATATTATAAATGTGAAAATATATTTGGATGTTTAGATGTTGGTTCCACTTTCACGCCTAAACTACTGGACGGATTTGGACGAAATTTGGAATGAAGATAGTTTGTAACCTGGATTAACACATAGGATACTTTTTACGGGGAAAAGTCTTATTCCCACGGGAAAATCCTAAATAGCGCGAGCGTAGCCGCGGGCGGACAGCTAGTTGGTTAATAAATAAAATGGGTATTGTATCTCGGCGCTGCTAGGGTAAACATAAGTTGAAGTACTGTAGTTCGTTGTTCATAGGTTAACGCTCCTTCTCATTCTTTATATTATTAAATCACCTCTGCTTATCTATAGGTATACACTCAAATGCAGGGGCTCGCTAAGTAAAATTTAAATTACTTGACTTTCAGCCCATGAATTTGAACAACTCAACTCAAGGTTTGATTAAAGAGGGATTCTGATTACAGCAGTTTTTTTTTCCTTTTATTATGTTATGTTCTTTGGGGAAAGGTAGTTCAGTGTAATGAATTGATCACCTTCTAGAAATTTTTCAAACGATTTAAACTTCACCCTAGTAACTAAGAAAACTAAGGACATTAACTGGCTGAAGAGAGTACCCTTCTTTATAACTTGTTTATACCTACTTACAGTAAACTAGTCTGGTAGAGTAAAGGCATTGTCAAAAAATGCATGATCTTTGATCTGTCAGTAATATCCGGTGGTTGACCTTCTTCAGCCATTAAAGTAGTGGAGCCGTTGGTTACAGAGTGGACGTTGACTTTGATCTCTTTAGACAAGCGCAGTTTGAAGAAAAAGTGGAATACCGTGAACGATGTTATACCGATGCCCGATATTATCAGCGATACGTCCTGGAATATAAACATTCGTTGTTGAAATAATTAACAAAACATAAACAACATAATAATACTCGTATCTAAAAGTACTCTACCCTGAATTTATAATCATCTGGAGGGCCTATCGAAGTACTGTAGTTCGTTGCTCTCAAAACTATCCAAGTTACAAGGTAGACCATTAGACTCGCCGTCACCGAAGCCATATACCTGAAAGCAGACGTGTTAGTGGGCTACTCGAATTACACTTTAGTAACATGATAATTTTATATAGTTACCTAATAGAGGTCAGTTCCGCGCGAACTTTTAAGTTTTGTGATATTGCGGGAATCATAGAAAGATGTGATATTTGGACCACGGCCCAGCCTATTTGGAAGAACACTATGAGGGTCGCGTAATAGAGAGGCATCCACCACGAAAGATATTCCGCTGCACTATTTGCCCAGCAACCCCAACATCGTATGAAGAGTAGGGGAAATGTACACGATACTAGTATACATCCTGAAAAAATAAGTATTTTAAATGAGAACAGCATTATTTAATTCATCAACAGCTCATATTCATCCCCACCGAGGGGCTCGAACCTACCCTAAATTAGGGCGATTAGGCCTTAGTCGACCACGCTGGCCCAGTACGGGTTGGTCGACTTCACAGACATTCTTTGGATTTCTTCGCAGGAGTGTGCAGGTTTCATCACGATATTTTCCTTCACCGTAGAGCGTCGAATAAACGTACATATGAATTTGAAATTCCAAAACACATTGGTACGTGGTGGGGATCGAACCCGCGTCTTCCGGACGGGAGGCAGCTGCCCTAGCCACCAAGCCACCGACGCTCTTTATTTAATTAAATAAGTCAAAAAGCTAGTTACCTACATACCTGTTAAATGCCAACATTTCTTAGTGCTGAACCTGTCAGCCAATATGCCAACTACTGGAGTAGCCAAAGCATCCACCACTTGCCCTGAAACAGTAAACAGTTACAATAAGTTTGATGAAAAATTAAAATGCAATAGTTTGACACCCAAGAACGGACATACGATACTTTATATAACCGCGCGAAAAAGTATTCTTCAATCAATCAACGGCCCGTTACAGTCCACTGCTGGACTATGAGCCTACTCCAGGGTTTCCTGGAGAGTTTTGCCATAATCTCCACGCTTGGCAGGCGGGTTGGAGATCGCAGATTAAAAGTTACTGTATCAGAGAGCGCTGCAGCCCGTTGCCTGTTCAATGTTAGTCCCTCGCCTCTTACGACACCCACGGGAAGAGTAGGGGTTGGTGATAAATGTATTCTACTCTGCCGTCGCCAGTAATTAAAAAAAAAGTATTCTTACCTAGAGAAAATCATTAACTAGTTTTGATGTTTGGTACGAAGATAAGTTAAACAACCAAAGACGGACATAAGGCTGGGACTGGGATTGAATTAGGTACCTTTCCAAGTTCCAGCCTATTTTATTACCACTTTAGTAGAAATTGCGATTTGCTCCGTTTTAAAAAAATAGGTATTGTCTGTTAGCTTATAATTGCTTATAAGATCCAACCTAACAACATCATAGTTCCAGCAAGGACGGCTCTCATCTCCAACACCGCTTGGAAAAACAGCATCATGTAAGAAAACCACATTGCAGCGCAGAGGTCGTTGTAGACGTGTCCCAGGCCGAACAAGACATTTTGGTTGATTCGCCACCATCTTTGACGAGTGCTGAAAAAATAAAATAAAAGTATCTTTAGTCATACCTACTTAAATTTGACAAGTCTTCGAAATATGCTGAAAAACAATATAATACAATTTATTGACACCAAAAACATAACACATACAGAACAAGACAATTGAAACAATAATTAGTGAAAACTTAATTGGCTAATGTAATGTTTCAAATGTTATTGTCTTATGTGTCATGTAAGCTGTATGTTTTCCGTAAATAAATAAATAAACAATGAAGGTCAACAGGCGACCTTATTGCTAGGGTAGCAATTTCTTCCAGGCAACCTTAGGATGCATGAAAACAATATCTTAAAGCGCAGTAGGTTGGTGCCTAAAAATATAATAAACTAAATACAATTAATAAGATACTTAGCTGCACTACATAAAATACTCGGGTCTAAAAACATTCGGGTCAAGAAAAGATTCGTTTATCGTGAACACTTCGCCAGATTCTTAAACATAATCTTGATTGAGTAGCCACTGCAGCATTACTGCAGGTTTTTTTAATAACCTTTTTGGTATGGCTCTTTTTTCTTTTGGCCGGTTTTTATGTCACATTTTCAAATTTAAAATTTTCTTGGTTTGACCTTTTTCTAAATTGTTGATTGTTTTTTCTGAGTTGTCGTCTGTCAGGAGATGGAAACGTTTTATCCCTTGAACGTGGTTGAATTTTTTCTAAATAAATATCTGTCTGCCTTGGGATACGGTATCTCTTGCTAATGCGGTGAATAATAAGTCGGAGTACTAATAAATCTGATATCGCTGATAATAAATATCGCGGATTCCTACTTTGGACCTGCCGGGTAAGTCTTGTGCTGTCTTCCTCCTGGTTTTTATCGACGTACTTTTTTCTTTCCCTGACTTGGTCGGATGGCGATTATTTCCTTGTAAATCTTTACAGTGTATTTCCGGTCTCTGCGGCACCAACACGAGGGTCCCTCCGAGCCTTTCTCGTTCTCTCGCCGTGGTTCCGGACCCCTGAGGCCACCGGGCGTTGGACGTGCCTGGACCCCTGCGTTGTGCGCGCCCGCGCCCGTGCCAGCTGAGTGCCGCAGACCCGCGCTCCGGCTTCCCCCCTGGGATACTGCCCATCCTTCTTTAGCCTGTTTTTTGTATCAGTGTATTTTTGTATGCGGATTTTGCCAAATTTAAATTCTATTTTCTAAATTCTAAAAAGGCCCTTTTGGTTTCTCTGGCCCTCCTTTTTTTTGGTTCCCGTTTGGCTTTACTCTCCGGGGTACTCCGCGGTTTTGGTACACCTTCCTGCATCGATACACCACAACACAACACTACTCCAGCGACACGATATCGACGGAGTCCCCTCAGGACTCGACTCTCGGCTCATGCTTGGCAATTTCTAGGCCTTTTTAAATTGATATTATACCTTTCGGACAAATTTAACTAACTCTTTCTTTGTACACCTAAATTTAACGTTTCGCCTGTGGTCGTCGACCACAGGTTAGTTAGCTTTTCTTTTTTAACGCTACAAATGGCGCCCGTAACATAAATTAAATTTAATTCATTTCGTTTTGTTGGAGAAGGGTGACCGATTTCCGGTCATCCTCTATTTTTTCCCCCCCCTTTTACTTATTTTTCTAAATTAGATTAAAAGATGGAGCCTCCATTTGAAGATCCCATTACGGGGACGCCGCAATCGCGTACGTCCAATCCATTTCTGACCCCTTACCCGCGTGTTTTAAATCCCGGTGCGGAACACTTTGAAGCTGCGTCTTCTCCCCACGCATCCCACCAAGCCTCGGATTCTTTCCCATCCGTCCATAACCCCAGCACACCGGCTCGCGCGTGGTCTTACCCGCCAGGCAAGACGGAGTCTCTCTCCAAATGGAACATCACGTTCTCAGGAGATACCTGTGTTCGGGAGTTTTTCTCCCGCGTCCAAGAGGAGGGTCTTGCTCGTGGAGTCAGTCCGTCGTACGTAGTACTTCGGTTCCATGAATTACTTGATGGAAGCGCGCTTAAGTATTTTCGTGCGATACGTGGACCGAATCTCACTTTCCGTGATCTGAGAGGAGCCTTTTTGAGGACCTTTGATGTCGCCGACTACGACTTCAAGGTTGAACGCCAGCTCAGGGCTCTTAAGCAGAGTTGCGATCA
Source organism: Carpatolechia fugitivella (assembly GCA_951230895.1). Classification (NCBI taxonomy): domain Eukaryota; kingdom Metazoa; phylum Arthropoda; class Insecta; order Lepidoptera; family Gelechiidae; genus Carpatolechia; species Carpatolechia fugitivella. The sequence continues at coordinate 11,821,775 of OX579646.1, read as the reverse complement.
ATCGGTCGTTGATTACGTTATCCAGTTACGTGATTTGAACGCAAAACTCCGTTCCCCAATCAACGAGGAGGATTTTCTTACGATTGTTAAGTACGGTTTGCACGTTCGTTACCACCCATGCCTTGCTACCAACATCATCAAGGACGTGGACTCGCTTCTTGAGGTTGCTAAAAACTTCGAAACCTACCAGGAATCTGTAGCGGCTCCGATCTGTGTGGCTCCTGTGAACGTAGCTCCCCCTAACGCTACCACCCCGCCGGTTTGTTTTAAGTGTAATCTTTCAGGCCACGACTATAGAGGTTGTCCTAACGTCCCCGGCCTAATTTGCTTCAAGTGTAAACTTGAGGGTCATGTGACGCGAGATTGTCCTCGCTGTAACCCTAGTCGCTCCCAAAAAAACTAAACTGTAGGGTCGGCAAAGTAATCCCGGCTGTGTCGCCCCTTGTTCTTGATAAATCCACTGACAACCGTCTGTTCATTGAAATTTTTGTTGCTGGAACAACTGTCAAGGCGTTACTTGATTCCGGTGCTCAGACGTCTCTTATCGACTCAGCGTTATTGAAGAGTTTGGGCCTTGATTATTGCAGATCGATCCGGCCTCCTGTGGTTTCTGCAGACAATTCTCCCATTCGGATACTAGGCGGAGTTGATGTCCCGATTTTATTTGATGGGAAATCTGTTGCTCATCCATGTCTTGTTGGTACTGGTCTCCCAACTCAATTTATTCTTGGTATCGAGTTTTGGAACGCTTTCGGGTTAACTTCAATTATTAGCCGGAGGTTTAAAGGTAAGCGGTCCGGGAAGCTCTTCCTACCTGGTTCTGGTGTGGGCCACAAACCATCTTCTAGGAATCTAGCCGAGGTCAGGTATATCCACCCTCGTGCTGTTCTCACAGATGACCAGGAACGTCGTCTCCAATCCGCTATTACGGAATTTGAGGAGATCTCTTCAGACAAGATTGGTCTTGGCTGTACATCTTGGCTTTCCCACAAGATTGAGACTGTTGGACCCCCTATCAGACAACGATATTACCCGCTCTCCCCGGTAAAGCTCAAGGTTTTAAACGAGGAGATCGATAAGATGCTCGAGATGGGTGTCATTCGTCCGTCACGTTCGAGCTGGGCATCACCAGTAGTTATGATCACCAAGCCCGATGGCAGTATTAGATTTTGTGTAGACAGCCGAAAGCTCAATAGCGTGACTATACGTGATTCCTATCCCCTCCCTCGTATTCAGGATATCTTAGACAATCTACGCGGCGCGAAGTTTATGACCTCTTTAGATTTCCGTAGCGCTTTCTGGCAGATTCCTTTAGCCGACAAGGCTTCCTGTGAGAAGACTGCATTCATCGTTCCTCAACGTGGTTTATTCGAATTCGTCCGTATGCCTTTTGGTTTGACTAACGCGGCTTCCGAAATGCAGCGGCTTACGGATAGGATTGTCAACTTTGAATTCACGGCCGAGTCTGACGACTTCGTTTTCGGGTACGTTGATGACCTTATTTTAGTGTCACGTGATTTCGATAGCCATATCAAGCTCATCGCCAAGGTTCGTGATCGCCTCAGGGAGGCAGGCTTATCTGTCAACCTGAAGAAGTGCGAGTTTTGCAAGTCCGAGTTAAAGTACCTCGGCTATATCGTAAATGAAAAAGGGCTACAGACCGACCCTAAGAAATTAGATGCCATTAGTAATTATCCAGCTCCTACTACCGCTAAATCTTTGAGAGCTTTTCTTGGTATGTGCTCCTACTACCGAAGATTTGTTGACAATTTTTCCTCAATCATCGCACCCTTAACAGCCCTCATCGGAAAGAGGAAAGGAAGAGATCCTATTGATTGGAATGACGATGCAAACCACGCTTTTGAACAACTTAAGAAGGTCCTCATAGATTCTCCTGTCATGGCTTGTCCCGATTTCTCCAAACCATTTAGCCTACATTGCGACGCAAGTCAGGTTGGTCTTGGTTCCGTTCTCGTTCAAGAGTTTGACGGTGAAGAACATCCAGTTGCGTATTTTTCACGTCTTTTCTCCCGTGCCGAACGGAACTACAGTACCACTGAACGCGAACTTCTTGCTGTTCTCGATTCTGTTAAGCATTTTCGCGGCTACCTTGATGGCGTCAAATTTAAAATCGTAACCGACCACATCGCTTTAAAGTGGCTACTAACTCTCGATAATCCTACCGGGCGTTTAGCGCGCTGGTCGACTATTCTTTCCCAGTACGATTTTGAAATTGAACATCGTAAGGGGGCCCAGAATGTCGTGCCTGATGCTTTGTCGCGACCTCCTCAGGTAGCGTTGGTTTCTTTCGAACGCGGACTGATTCCTACCGGCGACCCGTGGTATGAGAAAGTTTTCCAAGGAGTTACCAATACTCCACACTTGTTTCCCTCCTTCGTTTTGCACGAAGGTACGTTGTACCGATCTGTTTCTGTTGACAACCCTTTGTCCGACAATCCCTGGCGCTTAGTTTTACCCGCCTCTAAAACTCGGGAGGCTATTAACGAGATCCACCATTCTTTTCCCAATGTCCATCCTGGGGTGCTAAAAACGTACCTTAAGGCTCGAGAGATTTATTATTGGCCCAATATGTATCGGGATATTACTTCTTGCCTTTCGCAATGTTTTGTTTGTAAGGCCTTCAAGATTTCTAACACACGTCCACGTGGTCAGCAGCTCTACCCAAGGTCTGTCACGTCACCTATGGATTTACTCTCGCTAGATCTGGTTGGTCCACTCCCTGTTGCCTATTATGGCTATCGTTATATTTTCTCGATGGTCGACGTTTTTTCAAAATTTGTTTGGTTAGTTCCCTTGAAAACCGCTGACGCCAGATCTATCTGCTCAGCGGTAGAGTCCGAAGTGATTATGAGGTATGGTTCCCCTCTTGGCGTTTTGTGTGACAACGCGACGGTTTTTCGCAGTTCACAGTTCGCAGATTTTCTCAGGTCGTATGATATTCCTTCACCATGTTTCACACCCTATTATTCACCCCAAGCTAACGTGGTAGAACGTTATAACCAGACCGTCATTACTACCCTTAGTATTCTTGTGGGGAACGACAAGCGAAGCTGGGCCAAACACTTACCCAAAGTTGCCTTATACTTGAATTCGTGTGTTAATCTGGCTACCACTTACACCCCAAATTTCCTTATGTATGGAAGAGAAGTGGACGCCGGGCGTCGTCCACGAGTAGCCGAAACTGTGAGCCCGGAGTTGGCTGACAGTCGAGGTAATCGTGCGACGAGTCTCAGGTCCCTTCAAGACATTTATTATTATTATTATTATTATTATTATGCTAAGGTGGCAGACGCTTTGACACTCGCTTTTCAACGTAACGCAGGTTATTATAATCAATCGCGGAATCCTATCAGATTTGAACCTGGGCAACGTGTTTGGCGCAGAAATTTTCAAAGAGGCACTCAGGACATTGACCGTGGTGGTAAGTTTGCCCCACGGTTTATCCCCTGTAGAGTCATACGCCGTGTTTCTCCGCAAGTATACTTATTGGCGGATTGTGATTCCCCGCACGAGGGTTCATATCATGTAAAGGATATTTTGAAATAGACCCTCTTTTCCATGTTCCCCTGGAACATTATTTTTCTAAATTCTAAAAGCCTTCAGGCAAACGTGTACCAACTTTTCTTCTCATCATTTGGCTTAGATTCACGTTTTGGCATCCTTTTTTCTTTTGAATGTCACTAAGTTTAATACTTCATACGCCTTTTTGTGGTTTTGGTGTGTGTGTGTATGTCTGGCCAGATTGACCTATCTTAGTGTTAGTTTGTAGGTATAGGTTAGGTATAGGTTATATCTTAGTGTTAGTTTGTAGATATTTAGGTTATTCGGAATTGACGCAACCAACATGTGGTCAGGTTATCGAGCTGCCATAGGCCTCAGACCTGGCCCATGTTGCGTCATTCCGCTGGGATTGAGCCGGGGCAAAATTTTTGTCCCGAAGCGCGCTTTTTTTGTCGCGGCAGGACGGTGACCGCTGCTTTGCGCAGTCCGCCTATTATGGCCATCATCGGATCTTTTTTAATTTTTTGTCAGGGTCGAGTTCGAACCCCGACCTCGTCTTTGACGGCGTTGGTTGCCTACCAACTGCGCCGTCGAGCCCTTTTCCCGAGCCGATCCGAGTGTTTCCGATGTTCGTCGGCGTCTGACGTGTTTCGGGATGAACACGATGACGTGGGCGAGCGTCGGCCCTCGTTTGATAGCTCTTTGTTTACAAGTCGTCTGTCAGTTTTCGCGCACGGTCGATTTGAAGTTTTTCTTCTCTTGCCGCCGATTACGGGCGTAACTGACAGTTTCGAGTTGTAAACTTTTTACCAGTAGTTCAAAAACTACTTGTTGATATTTTGTATAGTTTTTAGTTTTAGCATTTAGGTGTGTAAATAATATCGTTTGTAGGCGCGTTTATGTTTTAAAACTTAGTGACATTCCAACATTCCGATATTCCAACATATCCTAATTTCCAAATTTCCCTTTCTATCCTTTACGTATCATACATTTTCCTCCTGGTTCAGGGATACAGCTTCATCGGTGTTTCCTTCGGTTGTCTCCACCTTTTTCTGTTGTGGTTGACAACTTTCCTTTTTCTTTCTCCAAGCCATTTCCGTCCTCCTTTTTTTCCCCGGTGGATTGACTTGGCTTCTGTTGGGACACCGGTGGTTTCTTATCCTGGGGCCAGTGAGTCGTATGAGCCGTTATGAGCCGTCCGTGCTGGGAACATGACGTGTTCGTTGGTTTATAGTGATGGGGTAGAGTGTCGATAAATTTTTATCGATATTTTTTTCCTTTCATAGTTGACTTTGGACAATTCCTCGGCTATTGTTCTAGGGTGGTCAACTTCCTTCGAGGGTTGCCATCTCGAAGATTTTTTTTCCTTTTTTCGAGTTGGAGGATTTTTTTCTGGTGAAGGGATGTCTGCAGCATTACTGCAGGTTTTTTTAATAACCTTTTTGGTATGGCTCTTTTTTCTTTTGGCCGGTTTTTATGTCACATTTTCAAATTTAAAATTTTCTTGGTTTGACCTTTTTCTAAATTGTTGATTGTTTTTTCTGAGTTGTCGTCTGTCAGGAGATGGAAACGTTTTATCCCTTGAACGTGGTTGAATTTTTTCTAAATAAATATCTGTCTGCCTTGGGATACGGTATCTCTTGCTAATGCGGTGAATAATAAGTCGGAGTACTAATAAATCTGATATCGCTGATAATAAATATCGCGGATTCCTACTTTGGACCTGCCGGGTAAGTCTTGTGCTGTCTTCCTCCTGGTTTTTATCGACGTACTTTTTTCTTTCCCTGACTTGGTCGGATGGCGATTATTTCCTTGTAAATCTTTACAGTGTATTTCCGGTCTCTGCGGCACCAACACGAGGGTCCCTCCGAGCCTTTCTCGTTCTCTCGCCGTGGTTCCGGACCCCTGAGGCCACCGGGCGTTGGACGTGCCTGGACCCCTGCGTTGTGCGCGCCCGCGCCCGTGCCAGCTGAGTGCCGCAGACCCGCGCTCCGGCTTCCCCCCTGGGATACTGCCCATCCTTCTTTAGCCTGTTTTTTGTATCAGTGTATTTTTGTATGCGGATTTTGCCAAATTTAAATTCTATTTTCTAAATTCTAAAAAGGCCCTTTTGGTTTCTCTGGCCCTCCTTTTTTTTGGTTCCCGTTTGGCTTTACTCTCCGGGGTACTCCGCGGTTTTGGTACACCTTCCTGCATCGATACACCACAACACAACACTACTCCAGCGACACGATATCGACGGAGTCCCCTCAGGACTCGACTCTCGGCTCATGCTTGGCAATTTCTAGGCCTTTTTAAATTGATATTATACCTTTCGGACAAATTTAACTAACTCTTTCTTTGTACACCTAAATTTAACGTTTCGCCTGTGGTCGTCGACCACAGGTTAGTTAGCTTTTCTTTTTTAACGCTACACCACCTAGTATTTTTAAATGTCAGTGTTGAATTTGATACTATCTGTCGAATCGAGCATCTTGGCTTCCCAGATTAAGTAGATATAGTTGGGTTATTATAGGATGAGTTATTATAGGATGAGTTCTAACATCTTCATAATTCTTCATACGACGTTAACAACTTTTTTTATAATATTCAGTTTAAAAACCATAATAGCTAATAATGAAAAATAAAGTAACTTCACCTCTTAATTTATCATTAAACAGTATGTAATTTTACTTAATAAATAAATAAATAAACGAAATAGTATTAAAAAGTTTTTAAAATTTTAATCTGTCAGAGCTCATTCTACAGTTACCCAACTCTGAAATACTTAATGTACGTATAAAGCAACCCGCGGTCGTCTTGCTAACATTTTAACATTTTTGAACAATTTCCTGCCCTAAAAGAATATATTTATGTTCTTACTTTAAAATATATATATTTATAATTAAAATAAACCACCAAAGCTACCAGTATCTTAATCAGTAACTTATCAATAAATAAAAAAATACATTAAACTTTATGAACAAACTTGAAAACTATATTTAATAAGGTAAATAGGTAGTAGTTACCTATAAAAAATATGCATTAGGTAACTATAACTCCCATAAGAACAACTTCAAACTATGAACTAGTTTTATTTATTTTACGCTTGTTAACTACACGCCCGATAAGAATATAAAATTTATATTAAACAGAGGCTGATTGGTGTACTGCTTAGAGATTTCCTGATGAATTGAACTGTTGTCCATTTCGCTACGAAAATTTTATTCTACTTAATTAGAGATAAAATACATACTTTGGTAACAAAATAAATTTGGGGCTAGTACTAGAATTGCAAAAACGCAGACAAGACTAAATGAGTAGCATTTGCCTCACCTCTATCATGGATAACATGCAGTCTATGTATCCTAGATCAGAAGGATGTCCTCAGAATTCGACAGGAGCAAACGACAGCTAAATTACCTGAAATGGACTTCATTGCCGTTGACTTCCTCTACGTTTTGCACAATTTTCTCATCCACATCAATTGCTCCATATTTTGCACTCATTCTGCGAGTCACTATGATCTTGATTCATTAAAAAATAGGTAAGTTTTTTTATTTAATATATATCAATGACTTGGATCTTTTATCATCACATCGCATAATAGTGCTTTCACTTAGGAACACATTAGTTCACGCAAAGTTAATCATGGTTATGTCGTGATAATTATGTATCAAATTATCGTAAACACTTTTGAACAGTCACCTAGAGTAACACTGTATTCAAAAACATTTACAAACAACCTATATTTTATTGAAATTTACTAGACACAGAGAAACCATCCGAGTAGTGGTGTCGGGCGACTACCTCGCTGGGAACGTTACGGACTTATGACACACTATATTACACCCATCTAAAATAATCTATCCCGTACTGCAAAACCAAACTACAGTCATTGCATTACAATTGCAGATCCTGTAGGCTAAGCCAATTTGTTGAACGTAAATTAGAGACGAACTTTTATTGGAGTAGCTGTTCTTACTAACTTTCATGAATATGCGTGCAATTACCGATTGACTTCCGTAGAGCTATAATGATACGGTTGGAAATTGATTATTTCAATTAGAAGTTGAATGGCTGAACTAAAGAATTATGAGAAAACATCTACCTACTTAAAAGTTGTAGCCATTTAAAGTCACTGCGTATCTTATATTATATAAAGGGTAAAAACAAAATTTAAAGATTTTTTATAGACTTTCCTCATAGATTACATACTTTACAATTTTGTTTCCTAACACAACTGCGAGGTTACTTCTAATTTAGAGTTTGGATGGAATCTTACCTTTATTCTTTCTTATTGCATATTGTTTAATTCGTCGTATTGTTTTGTTATCTTTAAGATAACATACTTACGCAACGCATGCATGTTTTGTAATGATGCGTGCTGGTGATAATGATAACGCAAGCATAAAAACAAAGTTTTCTCGAACATAGGTTCTGTGACATAGGTACTCATTTTCATAAAAGTTCAATTCTATTCTGCATGAAGTATACAAATTTTACTCTTTTGCTAGTCCTAAAAACGGGGCGTAAAACGTTATAAAAACCGACGAATCGAAACAATTTTTTAGACTGGACGAATCTATTCCCGATATGTTTAATTTATACTTAAAAAATATTTTTCACCCACTAGTACACACCGGGCTAAAACATAACAACGTTTTTGAACTTTGCTAGAAATAATGTTTCGAAGCGAATAGGGGATCGGACTACTTTTTTTTATGTTATAAATCCAAACTTCTTAGTTTCTGCTATCGAACACAAAAATATTTTTTGCTCTATCTTTAAAATTGACCGAGTTATAAAGGTTTGAAATTCAAGATTAGACCGAGAGGCTCATACCCACTTGTGACGTCATTTGTTAGTAACGCCATATAATATCCATACAAAAAATCGTTTTTGAAAGAGACAGACATTTTGACACTTTAAAAAATCACTGTAAATTCGTTTTTCAGCCAATTCTGTTTTTTCTTCGCGAATCGTCTGCTACTAATCTATATTTTAAAAATAATTCATAAAATATGGTAAATTTCGGAACAGTCCGACCCCTATTGTCTCTTTTTGTTGGACCATCTCTACATCAACAAACTATCAGTCTCTAAGCTATCAAATATTATTTATCATGTGTGTGCGTGTGTCGTGTGAGTCGTGTCGTTGACAGTGGCTTCCGCAGATATTGGGTTTCTTACCTACCCGCGATCCGCCGTGCGTGGTTCATGCTTCGTCGAACGTAGGTTGGTCAGGCCACGGTGACCCCATTGGGAAGTCACTTGATACATTAAAAAACAATAGATAGGTAGAGGGTACGTAATATCAACTTCTTTAATATGTTGAAAAAGTTAAGAAATCTGGCCAAGTGCGAATCAAACTCAGAGGGTTGCGCTGTGCACCTTAGAAGGACACAAATAGCTGGATTTGTGTAAAAAAAAACCGCTTTATTTATACAAAGCACTTTATCAACCACATTATGACTCCAGGTTACCTTTAATTAATTAGGTAGTTAGAGTAAATTATAATTAGAATTATAAATATAAAGAATCTCGTTATCTTCAAATAAAATTATTTCTAACCGAGTGACTCAGGCAGGCCTATCCTAAAACAAATCGACAAGCAGTATACCTATAATATAAAAAAACACCCTTTTACTCGTATTTAAACGCAAATTAAAAAAAGAACTTCTGTATCCAAAAATATTCATATCAAAATTACTGATTGTACAGCAAAATACTCAACTCAAAAAACTACAATAATTCGTGGCGTACAAGTACCCCTATTTATATTAAAGCTTTTTTTATTAATGCACAACTACAATGACTACTTTTTTAGGGTTCCGTGGTAAAAAAGGAATTTGCTTAGAGACTCTTAGTACTAGAAGGCTGTAATTGGGCATGGAATACTTAGATCAAAATGGAATACATACATGCCGACAAAGCTGAAGAATAAAATATAAAAAAAAAACCTTGAGTTCCTCTGGTACACGAAATGAAGTGGGGGTTATTTTATATATTTACGATTACCTTATTTATAGTGTGAAGCTCGGACCAACCACCCACTGGACACCATATCCTGTACAATTTACTAACAAACTAATTACGAAAAAGTTGCGGTGCGGGGGCGCGAAAACACGTGTCCAGTGGGTGGTTGGTCCGAGGAGGTGTGAAGTATCGTTGGAAGTACCTTATTTAGAAATGATGGGGGGTTTGCTAAAACCATTTTTCGATGCTAGTGTACCTACGTTTCACAAATATTTCGTTTAAAAGTGCTTATTTTTGTTAGAGTCAAGTTCCCCCCCCCCTACCAGTGAAACCGTTGTATTTGGAAATGTGAAAAAATTCACGGTAGTAGTGTAAATGATGATAAAAGGAAAACTATCAACATCAAGTAGGCTTTATAGGTTATCGAAAAACAGACCAACTTATGAAATGTACTTGTACAAGTAAGGATGGGTACTATAAATATCATAGAAAAATATTGAAATTTTGATGAATGTTAACTGTCTTAAAACAGCCTCCGTGGCCGAGTGGTCGAGATTTTGACGCCCATTACGGAGCTTCCGGGTTCGATTCCCGGTGGGGACACTGTCAAGCAAAAATCTCTTTGTGAGACTTTCCCCAATTTGGTTAGGACATTGCAGGCTAAATCTCCTGATTGTCCGAAAATAATGAAGATTCCGTGCTTCGGAAGGCACGTTAATCCATTGGTCCCGGCTACTGAGCCAAGTCAGTGGCCTTTGGAGGCTCTATAACACTGACACCAGGGTTTGTGAGGTGATGATGAAGATGATAACGAAGGTCATGATCGAGGCGTGCAAAGCAATTTGAACGTTAGCGGCGTTGTAACTGCGTTTAAACTTGGATGTTTTCTATCAGGGAGTGCAGCTTCTGTTGCTACTATTATTTCTTCTGTGCCTGAACTAAGCAGCTGGGTGTCTGTCTAACTAAAATGTTTCTGTAGACAAGATCAGCTTTGTTTTGTTTAAACCATCGTAAAGTTTAGTTTTGTGGCAGCATTTTTTAATAACTTAGATATTTTATTTTTTGTAGTAAGAATACAATCTATCTAATTCGGCTTCATTTAGCCTGCAAGTTTAGCGCTAGCTCTCCTGGCAAGGATCGTACGCGAGCAGCTGATGAGTCTCAACCGCGTTAGTTCTTTTACGTCGTCGTCAGGTAGCGTTGTCATCTTTGGTCATAAAAAGGACTGAAAATATTTGTAAATAAACAGATAGCGAACGCCTCGGGTAGTGAAGAGAAATCAAACTGTTTTGATAGTTTTTATCATAGATGACATCTATTTAGTGCTACGCGCTAGGACCTAAAACAAGTACTAAGCTAGGACTGACGACGTCGCGTCGTCGTCGGTTCCCATAGGTTTCCATAGCGATTGCTATACATGGTCACCGTCCTTGGCTGTCACCATGAATAGGTACCTATAGCGTCATCTGTGGAGCCTAATTAGAAGTTCGTGCTGCCGAAGCGTTCGATGTGACTTGCTACGGTCTCGTCTCGTAGCCAAATCAGAGCCGCAGCGTAGCAGTAGTTTTACACCAGTTTATAGAGATGGCGCTACAAGTATCGAAACAAATAAAAGAATGAAAAAACAATTACCTATGGAATTCGAAAATAGAAATCTTACTTTTTAATTTGCGAGACTGTCATTTGTTTTTTCATTGTGACGTCCTTTCGAAAATTGTGTGTCGCTATCAAAATGAATTTAACTCGTGAACATTTTCGTTCAATTATTTTTTATTATTTTTGTTGTCGGAATTCGGCCAACTAATCTACGAAAGAAGATAACTAAGAGAGAAAGAGATAACTATTTTTTCATTACTCAGACTCGGAAAGTAGGTCTGAAGTTGCCTGAGGAGCGGATTGAAACTATACTTTTCAGCCCGGAGCGCGGAGGGAGAATCGTCTTTAACTGACAGCTATCAAATTATAAAAAACAACTGGTTTTAATTTCACATTTCTATTGAACTATGTTCCATCTTTCTATACAGTCACTCAATTACAGCGCAATGTTAAACTGAAATAACATAAAGTTAAGTATTAATTAAAGAATAATTATATATTTTGATATGACTATTATAATTGACTTTCAACTATTTCTTTAAAATAAAATAGATTTGGGCAAAATATATATCATTTTTCATTATGGAAATGAAAAATAATGGCTCAAAAGTTGGCCGGCACGGCCACAGAAAAAAAAAATAGGCGGGAAAGCAACAATCCGATTATCATTTGTTTTTCGAATTGTAGGGTTTTGTTTACAATGAGTTCATCTGATTCAGATATGGAAGTCACTCATTTTTTCTTTAGCTAATTCGTGTTTTTATTTTTACTTTTCTTGTATTCGTAATGAAAAGCACAGTGTTTACCTCTGGTTAAAGACTTATTTAGTGCCTCGAACTATTAGGGCCCACACTAGGCTCAGGCCCCAAACCCCGTCTCGGCGCTAAATAAGGTACTTTCACCCCTCGTATAACAATGTATTACCAATTTAATTGGTGTTTATTTCCCTGTTACTTGCTAGCTTGCTACAATATTAGATGTTTCTACATGTTATGACGATACAGAAATGCTGCTAAAAGGTTTACATTACATAACATACATCAGTCCTGTTTTTGAGGAGGAAAGGATGGCTGCAGTAATAAATAAACATGAGCATGTATTGGAGTGTCCAATCTGAACAACAAACTCGCAAATCTAGAATTTCAATCGCGGGACCAATTTACGAAATCCCCAAACAAGATAAATCCTGATTTGGCCGTCAAATAAAAACAAAACATGACGTCGTCGATACCCGGCGCCCATTGTTCTGATAGGCTTCTGTAGGCTTGTAGTTTACAATAAAATTACCAAAATGTCGGCCATGGGAGTGTACCCAACCCACCGCAAGTAAACATACTTTAATAATTTAACTTTTTTAAGAATACTTATTAAAATCTGTTGACGTATTTTAACTTATATATAATAATAATCTAAAAATTAAAAACAGGACTGCCCTGCCAAAAATAAATAGCCAGTGATACTCGGGCTGATGTAAGAATTCTAGCGATACCAAATCTGTTCTAGCATTTAGATGTTATATACGGTGGAATAAAGAAACTCACAATATATTACCCATATACATACTACACTCCTTTTTTTGGGCTGTCGTCGGCGTTTGGACACAATACACAACAACTATTTCAAAGAGGTATTCACCAGAATATTTGCCAAAAAAGACTTCTTAGGCTACAAAACTATGAAGTCGATAAAAATAGGCTGCTCACGATTGGTCACAATCGATTGCACAATCGAATAGAATCGAGTCGAGCTGGCTGCGCCGGGGCACCTGATTTATGGAACTGGACCTAGACAGTCGTGGTCTGCTGCAGTCACGATAATTAAATCCACCCTTAATTGATATGGCGGCACTAATTGCATTAACAATTTATTATGCGTTACCTCATGCTCCAAAAATGATTGTGCAGCGTGAAGGTGCCCCATACGGTAAAAAATCGCTAAAGGATTTCCATAATAATATCTCGTTCTACTTAAGGGTTGTAATATCGATTTTTGGGTATGACATTTTTGAGATATTTTTTTCGATACAAAAAGCTCGCAAACATTGCCACACAACAATATTTACCTTTTTCATTTAATTATCATTGCAATTATCACCGGACTGTTAAAAACTATTCACGTAAAATTAGGTACACAATATAGGCAATTACGACAGTAACTTGTAAAAAATATATAAAGAAATAGTAAGTAGTTTTCTTTTATATATTTATAATATTAGTGTCAACATTAGTGAGATGTAATGTACGTACATACCTATCAGTTTTTCTTTTATGCGTTTAGATTTAACCTCTTTTTTTTAATTGGATCTTCAAAACATTTCCGTTACGGCTGTCAAAAGTATTATAGGCATTTTTGTTTTTATTGTGAGGAATATCTGTATGTACGTATTTAAACTTAAATAAAAAATATTACTTGCCTACTATTTTCCTGCATACGCGAATAAAAGTGACACATTATCAAGGCTATGAAAGGGAATAGTTAAAGCTTATGGTACGAGTCTTGTCTTTTATGCAAAAGGTCAACGCTGACATCGAATAATGAACAAACTGGTTTCTTGCAAGCATTCGACAATATGAGGAGTTAATAATAAGTTCAGTGTCCGTTGCAGTATGTTTTTAACCCAATGAATTATGTTACAGAGGCAAATTTGCAATGTATATCGTTAAGGTTTCTACCGATGCAGTCGTCAAAGAGCTGCAATACGGCGTTCCACAACTTTTATATGTTTTGTTGCAATTAAGTAGTCATTTAACAACCAACATTTTATAGGTGTATGAACGAAGTAACCAGATAATAAAAAATACAAGGTTAAAATCGGTTAATTGGGATTCGACTTAAACAGATCGTACCTTAGTTGATATTAACATTATCATTAGTAGAATCAGAAATATACAAGTTTCAAGTATTGAAATTCCTATAGATGAACTTATTTTTAACAGCATTTTTATTGTGTGAATGAACATTGTTTTGTCTTCCTTGGTTTGTTTGTACGAGGACCCACGAGTGGATGGTAGCGTGGGTGCAGCCTCTAAATTACAGCTTTTGACACTATTATGTATTTAGGTCTGCTGCATGAATTATTTATTGTGTCGCGTGATATAAATTTTCGCAAGTAAAGTCAGATACGATACTATATTTTCAGTAAATCGCGAAAATAAAGCTTATGTATTATGAGAACAAAGGATTAATATAATTTTTTTAACCCCAGTCGAGGTTGCGGGTGGAATACGTTTACAAAGAAGAAAACACAAAATTTTGGATGAGTTTATTTAATTTATTCTAAGTTTCCGTCAAATGGCCGATTTCGGGCTGTTATTGGATCTGTGGTGGTGGTGAAGCGCTTCACAGGTCTTTGTGGCATAATAACTTTACAAGCTACCTATGCAAACGTTGCTTTTGTAACGTGGCATTTACTTGCTTATTGTCACCCTATCATTCAGGTTTAAGAGTGAAACAGCTACATAAAGCTGTATGTTAGTAAAGCCTGCAACATGAGTTATCGCTTGCATCGTGTACGGCTGCACAGCCTTAATACGATTTATGCCACGACGACGTCTGCAGGAGCAGTCAGCGGCAACAATCCCGTACGAGCTTAGCACTGGGACGTATTCTGAAGATCCTGGTACCACACTTCACATTATATCATAAATGCAAAATATCTTTGGATGCTTAAATATTTAGATGTTTGGATGTTTGTTCCCCCTTCACGCTTTAAATACGTACAGATATTCCTTACAATAAAAACAAAAATGCTTAATACTTTTGACAGCCGTAACGGAAATGTATTGAAGGTTAAATCTAAATGTATAAAAGAAAAACTGATACATTACATCACATCACACTAATGTTGACGCTAATATTATAAATCTGAAAATATGTTGGGATGCCTAAATGTTTGGGTTCCGCCTTCACGCTTAAACTTAAAGTACTCAACGGATTTGGATGAAATTAGGAATTGAGATAGTTTGTAACCTGGATTACATAGGATACTTTTTACGGGAAAAACACTTATTCCTACGGGAAAATTGTAGCCGCGGGCGGACCGCTAGTTAAAAGATAAAAATAGTTTTAATAGTATGAGTAGTTTTGGTGTGCCTGTATTTCTTCTATTCGTATTTTATTCAAATCCTCTCGAAATTCCTATAAACGAATCACTAGGCTAAATAAGTTCAGAGTACAATACATTACAAATATTCTTAAAAAAATACAATAAACGAATTTAAACCAGTTTGGGTACTTACATCATGGCTAAATATATTTTATTGTTTTTTAGCAAATCGAAGATTTTTCCTTAGTTTTTATCTACCATCGTTTTGATATTATCGATTTATTGTTTGGTATCATAATATTGATATATCTCAGAAACTCGATATGTTAACTAGCAATGCATTTATACCTGTTTTTTTTAATAATAATAGTCGTAAAATTACAGAATAGGGGTGCGCGTCTGTTCCCACCTACGCTTTCAAAGATGTACCGGCTTACTGCAACGTTGTCAGTACATTGGATCATAACCATTCTTTTCACACTCATAAAAAAAACTATATAATCCAGGATTTTTCGCAAGTTCTAGATGCTACACAATTTAAGCAAACGAAATATTCCAAGATTTCGCTGCGTCTCGTACAGTCTGAAAGCTACTGTTAAATAAAATCGTCATTTCATTTACAAATGTAATGACGATTTCAGATACTACAGTATCTGATAGCTGTTAGTTGATGGTGTTCACGCGATTATGTGACTAGTCCTCTGATCTCTTTTACCTACAATAACTGTCTGCTCTCTTTTCGCAATATCATAATTACAAGTTTCCTAACGCTTTAAAAAAGAAAGAGTTAATGCGAGGGATTAATTTTGTGGTGATGTCGACCGCACTTCCGGGTTCCGCCGCGCCGCCGTCCGTCCGCTTGATTTAGGATTTTATCCGCATTTAGAGGATGTTAGTTTTCACGGCACAAAGGCGGCCACGATAATTTGGGAGGCTTTGAAATAATGTTGAATGGCGGCTTTTGTGCCGACTGACGTGAATCACAAAGGATAATTTTGAAAAGGATATTATTAATTGCACATCAAATAAATAATCACCTATCAATTTATTTTCATCATTTATATACTTTTTTAAATAAAATAAAATATTTTACCACAAATAAACTAAATGTTTAACAAAATTAGTACTGCAGATGATTCGAAAATATACATCAGCACGATATTACATTTTTCCTCTAATGCGAGACAAATAAGTTCCTTTAGGTACAAAAATACGACAATTTATTTTATCACAAATACTGACTGCACAGCAAATTTACCAGAGCGTGCGTAAATGATACATGAGTATCATAGCAAAATAACTATCCGAGTAGCATACATCGTAATAAGCACCTCAAAACTTGCTCAGAATATGTATATTATATAGGTAAACTGCTGTATGTTATATAAAAATAGAAGTTATATTTAAAGAAAAGAGTTAATAGGTATAAGGAGCGTTAGTCATTATTAGCTGTGCATTGATAAAAAAGCTTTACTTTAAGATAAATAGCGGTACACCACGAATATAAATTGTGGTTTATTTAGTAATATTTTGAGTTGAGTATTTTGCTGTGCAATCAATAATTGTGATATGAATTCGGATTATATTTGGATACAAAAAGTTATTTTTTTTATTTGCGTTTAAATACTACCCATTTTGAAATTAATATTGTATTGTGTATATTTCATGTATGTGTTTGTTTATATGTATATAATTACATAAAATGGACACATTCTGCATCTAGTAATTTAGGTCGCGTGGGTGGGTGTCATATTCACACATTAAGCGTTAAGGGAAAGGGATTTGGATGTGTCTCACAGGCGATGGTCTCGCAATGCACTATACGAGAATGCACTAAGATATAAAATTTGACATAGGTTTTAGTGTCCCTGAGAACTTTAGAAGACTTTAGGGATAAAAGCGTTACTTTATGTAATGTATGTAATTTAGGTTCCGAAGCTTCTATGAGAATTTTCACTTACCTCGTACACTGCGCAATATTTAAGCGATTTTGATAAATATATGCACACAAATGGATGTAGTAGTGCGTGCCTGTGCATACACAGCGCGACATTACTGCAAACGATCCGGAGACGTGGGTCCCGTGATAACAATTTGATTATTCTAACCCATTCTAACCTCACTTGAGTAACGTTCTGAGGTATAATCACGGTTAATGATTCCCGCCCTCCTTACTCATAACAATTTCTACGCAAATTATCCCATGAAATACTAATAGGCGGTATTTATTACGTGAAATGTGACATGGTTCTCTTACGCTTCGTTAGCATTTAGTCGGCCTAAAGCCTAGGTTTGCTATTAATCTTCATTGTCGAGTTGCCTTTACGTAAATCGCATTTAATGAGGGTATAATTTTACTTTCTGTGTCTTGTTTGTAGTGAAAAGTTAAATGTGAAAAGTGAAAAGTTAATGGATAGAATATCTACAAAGTTCTTACAATATTATTCGATGAGCTTGTACGAACTAAACTCAAATCTCGTATGGCTACATAAAAAAGTGTAAAACCATATGAGATTCGGGTATAAGTGCGAATGTAAACAAGACTTATTTATATATTGTACGGCTCTCATAAGTAGGCCACGACAGGAGGCGGAGTCAACGTCCGGAGCATCCCGTGCAAAAACGCTATCAAACTGTTAAACTTACTTGTTTTATTTTTAGTGTGGCTGTGACCTGGTTTGAGTTCGAGCCTATAAACCCGTTGTGGTACAATAATACATTTCATAAGCTGGTGACGTGATGTCCACATGTCAGGGAGGAACCTAATCGGTGATTTGCAATTATCTGTATAGTTCGCGAGCGATATGAATGCAGCTCTAATAAATATGACTATGGCCACGAATGTATTCAGATCGCGCGCGGACAATTTATAGAAGGGTGGTTAGTAGTGGGTGACAAAGAGTAAAATGAAATGACTGAGGTAACACGTCTTGATGGTCTCTTGCTGTATAATTTATCTTCAAATCAAGAAGAATGATCTCTGCCGATAGTTTTTCTAATTACTCGTAAACAAGCCTTCCTACTGAAAACATTATCAACATACTTATTCATTAAGTTCATGCCTTTAAACAAAAACATTTAGAAGTAAGATGCGAAGTGGTGTGTAAAATATTAATTTGTTCAGCTACAACATTTTTATACATAGAAGTGCAGTTTACCTAATATTTAGTAAAAAGTAGAAGCATCATTTATTTGTAAATGCCAATATTTAAGCGTAGTTGATGGGTTTTTCAAAGGTCATCTTTTCTACAACTAAAAATATCACTTACCTAATACAAATAAAATGTTTCATAATCTACAACGATAACGTAATTTACATAATACTCGTATCAAGCAAATATTTAGATTTATACCTATTTGAACATTATTATCACACAAATGGTTGTTTCGGTATTTCGAAGCTCTGACTGGGTAAACTTTAATAGTCTTTGGGTTTATGAGGTCGAATTTTATATCATATCTATAAATATTGGGTTCTAAGCCAAATACATAAAACTAATCCTTGAATAGTAATAGCAATACATCGAAGTTATCATAATATTGATATTTTATTAGAATTTTATCCATTCAAAATTTAACAACAAGATTTAAAAAAATATATTATTTTGAAACCTTCCACATTTGTTTACAAAAAAAAAATCTTGTTAGTATAGTATTCTTTGTTTTACTTTCTTTGATTCACTAATATTCCATATTATACGGTAGTGGTAGGGTACGATCAGGAGTGGATCAAAAACTAACATTGCGTTCGTAAGTTTAAAAAGTAATCAACACATGAAACCTTTTGTTTTTACAAATCCATCATGCATGCGTGATGTTTTAAATCTATTTTTATCTTATTTAAAGCCAATTAGTACTTAAATTTATAAAAAAAAATGCTTGACACTTTTTACTAATGACCTGTGCTACAACTACGACGACTTGTAGCGAATGTAGCGATGACTAAGTTAATGGCTAGGCTAGGCGCTAAGCACGATGTAAAAATCTTTCAGGTTAACTTTTATTTGGTATACCTAGTTCGCGAAGTACTTCACCACAACACACCCATTTGTTACGATCATCGTTTCGACGCACGCGCACTGAATGTAGATTATATCTCATACTTATATTCCACACGCATCCGGACGATCCATACAGACCTGCTTGAATACAGAGAACGTTTAACAAATTCTTGTTTACGGTCATTTCATGACGATATTTATCTAACTACTCAAAGCATTATAGACAAAACATAGGTTTTATAATATAGGGTTCTCCTTTATTCGACCAAGAAAACATCTTATTACTCCGTTTCTGATCCGTGTTTAAATTTTGGAATCATTGACAAAGTCAAAGATTAGGTAATAAACTGTAACTACTTAGAGCAGCCAGCTGCGAAAATGCTATTAGGAAATACTCAAAGGCAATTTTTTTTGCCCGCCTTAATACATCCAATATTTCATTGTGAAATTAAATTGAAAGGGCCAATGGGAAAAAAAGGTATTATAGAAAATAATGTTCCTTAGATTTCTACGGCAGCACGGGTAGATATTGTAGCAAATGGAAAATAGTAACGCGAATTATTAAGAGTGCAAACACTAAGTTAGCGCATAATTCATTGGTAACTTTACCTTTTGTAATATGAATGTCACGCTTCTGGAATATTCCACTTTTAGGCGTGCCAGCCTTTGCTTTAGTGCGTAGTGCTGCGGAATTTACTAACTTTGATTGGCATTGTTCTATTCTAGCTTCACAAATCACAATCTTTTTTCACACTTCACGGTTTCTTCTCCATAACCAGCAAACATCATAAGGAAGTTCATATCTAGTTAGGTAAGCAAAACACTTAACAACGCAGATTTAATCTTAATCTAAAAAATGTCCTTCAAATTTCATACTTATGACATGAATAGCTATAAAATTGGTAATAAAAAAATAAATATTATGCAGAATCATTTGTTAGGTACCAATTAACGGATCAATTCAATATATGTGGTTATCAATTCTAAGATCTTTTAATTAACTGAGAATCCATACTTATATTTCATTTTATAGTCGTCACAAAAAAGTTGTTCAATTAAAAAGGCGATTTACGAATCCAAATTCTGTTCAAAGTACGATGTACAACGTGGGTGCAAATATTTTTTGTTAAAATATAGCGTAGGTAGAGCTTTTTTTTTATTATTATCAACTTACAATACTTATATGTTTGTCGATTAGAATGGGTTAATTAAATCATCATAAATAAACACATTTTTTTTAAATCAGCTTGCACACAGATCTACAGATCTTTGTGCAAACAAGCACTCATACGTGGGCGCAAATAATTCCGGAGTGGCTGCGTAGGCCCAAAGTGGCTCAACTCAACTCCAGACAATACTCCATTTGTTTCGATTCCTATTTACATAGTAATTAATTGTCCCTCCCTCCCCACCACTTTGAGCCCTTCATGCATAATCCAATTACAGATATAATAGTCAACTTGAATCTGATTTAGCAGCCCTTACGCAACAGACAAACACGAGAGTGCGAATATAGGGTATTGTACAGCATGACTCAAGTTATAGTTTACCTATATTTCTTGGAGGTTTTTTGAAATATTGTAATGTGTATACTGTATGTACGTGACTATTGGATAATGTTAGGTAGTCCAGTGCCTCGGCGTCAGCTACCTGCACTAAACTTCATGATGATAAGACACGATTTTCCTCCAAACAAACAGCCAAAAAAATACAATCCGCGTAACACTTTAACGTTACATAAAAACCTGCTTAAGAAAACAAAGGGAAATTCTTTCAAAACAGCTTTCTCATCACGCGATCTCTATTCGGCACGCGTCTATAATATGATGGTAATGCGTTCTCCATAAGTTGCCAACTTTTATTTATGATACATTGATGTAGCACGCGAGGACGCGAGGCTAATGTTTAACTAGTTCACAACTAAAGTAGTTTGCTTAAAAGTTTCCAAGCAAAAAATAAATTTAGTGTCTCCCTTGTCTGTCCGTTGCTATCCATTACATTATTAAGTGTTTTCGAACTAATATTCTAAGTTTACCTATGGTCTAATCTAACCTGTCGACTATAAGTAAGTTAATGTTATAACGAGATATTCGGAGATAATAAAATGTTTTTTATAGATCTTGAAGTTTACGACTGGGCTATTATATTCTTTGGGATCGGCTGCCTAATTTAAAAGTTACGTCGTAATTATAAGATTCTCACGTAACACGATAGCGTCGTCATTATTTTCTTAACAAAAGTTCTTTACGGTGTAATTTTATGATCAGCGTGAAACGGAAACTATAAACAAGTGTCTGTATATAGTGTTGTGATTTGTTATCCATTAGGATTTATTTTCAAGGCGGTTACTTGTTTCTCGGCAGGTGTGTAGGACTGCATTCCCGCCGCTAGAAAAACTGGATCCGTGGCAGGCTCCCGGCACTCCACGGCCGGTGCAAGGATCGAGATTAGACAAATTGATAGAAAATTTATTTCAGTACAGGCGTTAACGACCTGGGAAACAATTATGTAGGATAGGACAAAATTACTGGAAACTAAGCGCGTTAGAAAGCTAATAAAAAAAGAACTAAGAAAATGTAATATCCACTAACCACTCCCAAGTCTATTGAGATTTGAGATATTTATGATAAGAAGCATTTCAGCACTAAGTAATTATTATATTATTTATTTATTTATTAGAACAATAGTTAACAATAGTTTTGAAACATCACAAACATCAGTAGTTGGCGGAATTTCCTTAATAAATGTAATCCAAGTTGTTATATTAGCCGTGTGGTGACGGCAGAGTAGAATACATTTATCACCAACCCCTACTCTTGGGTATCGTAAGAGGCGACTTAGGGACTACACATTGAACAGGGAACGGGCAGCAGCGCTCTCTGATACAGTAACCTTTTAATCTGCGATCTCCAACCCGCCTGCCAAGCGTGGAGATTATGGCAAAACCCTCCACTTAAGTGGTGGAGGCTCATAGTCCAGCAGTGGACTGTAACGGGCCGTTGATGTTGATGATGTTGAAGTTGTTAGATTAGTCAACTCGACTTTGGTCACTTTGGTGCAAGCCATCTAACTAACTGGTTTTAATCTTGGTATGTATTTGGTCTGTGTGAGAGAAGGTATTTAAATAATTTCAGTATAACAAGGGCGAAGGTAGCACATGTATTACCCATCGAGGTTGGAGGTTGAAATGCAGGTTCTCAAGATGTTTTCGTTATTTCACATTTTAAAATTCGCTGTAAGCAAATGTAACATCGCGTGATCCTCAGTTGACACAGTAATTTCTTGTAACATTTCGGTCTATTTCGTTCGTAGATTTATAGTAATAAGTTTAACTGGAACTGTCCTACCCTACAGGGTTTCGTGCTGAAATTGTTTGAAAATAATAATAATGATATGTTGGTTGGTCTGTTTTAATTAAACTAAAATAATCACATCATAAACGATGCAGTATGATGCAACCAAATTAGGAAGATAAATACATTAAATTTGAAATAATTGAAATCATAGTATAGTTATAGTGCAATATTCTAACGTATTGTTTGTTGCGACAGAAACAAAATTATTTTAGCTCGTGCATGCACGCTGGTTACAACGGATGTTGTACAAACTATTATGGCACTTTGAAAATAATTGTGCTTTACACGTCATAATGGTAAGTATGTATGTATGTATGTACTTGTAATGCCTACTTTCTGATAAGAATTCAATTCAAAAGTGTTAATTTCTCGCGTGAGTTTTTAAACTGCTTAATCCTTTTCAGAATATTATTTTTGTTTAATGGTTTTGTCCGAAAATAATAACATTGTTAAGAAAAATGTGAACGGAATTGTTTCGGTTTCAAACGCAAGCCTATTCATTATATAAAAAGAAATACTCTGAAAATCCTTCTCAACTAATAACAAAAGATAAATCAAAATATTTAAAACAGAGACCTGTGCTGGTTTGTGGGACTCTAACTAATATTATTATTATTATTATTTGCCATATTATGAACACATTTATTTTTTCAATATACCAACCTATATTGCATGGTTTACAGAATTGACTTGATATACGAGTAATGTCAATTTATTATACAAGAAAACGAATCAAACAAAAAACAACATTTGATTTAAATATTGTAGTTAAATAATTAAATAAAAAAATAGTTGGTTATACGACGAGTTGGGCATAAGATAAGTTGGGTATCGGATGAGTGAGGACGAGTTGGGGAAGGGACGAGTTGGGAATGGAACAAATTGTGAATGTGGCCAGTTGGTGGAGTGGGGAATGAAACGAGTTAGGAATGAGATGTGTTGGGAATGAAACGAGTTAGATATAATAGGACGAATACTGAGACGAGTTGGGAATGAGATGAGGCTGGAATGGGACGAGTTGGGTATAGGAAGGGTGTCGGTGGTCTAGTGGCTAGGGCCGCTGTTTTCCGTCCGGGGGGACCAATGTGTTTTCGAATTTCGATTTCATATGTAAGTTTATTTGACGCTCTTACGGTAAAGCAAAAACATCGTGATGAAACCTGCACACTCCTGCGACGAAATTCAAAGGTTATGTGTGAAGTCGACCAACCCGTACTGGGCCAGCGTGTTCGACTAAGGCCTAATCGGTCTTATTCAGGGTAGGCTCGAGTCCCTCGGGAGGACGTATATGAGCTGTTCATGATTGACTTTTCAAAATAAAAAAAAATGCTTATATCTCGAAATTGTTAAGGTTTCGAACTAAGTTGCCACAACAAGTTTCAATCACCAAGTTTCATTTGTGCGAAGCAACTTTTCCTGACAAAATATCAATAGGTAGTGATAACCGAAAATTGCTTATATCTAGAAATGGTTGAGGGTCTGAGATAAGTTGCTTTATCAACTTTTGTTAACATTTGGGTCCTCTACAAACCTAACCTAGTTTCATTTGTGGGTGTCAAAACGCCCATGATTGACACTGTAGCTATCCATGTTAGTTAGATATATATATAATATACCTAATTCCCTACCTATAATAGATCGTAATAATTTCATGTTGCATGAGGACAACACCACAGTTTCACAATAATTACCTACATACACTATTATTACGACACGCAATGCTTCAATGTTGGTGGTCGCATAATACTTGTCAATGCAGTTTACATTCCACTTTTAAGAAGACCTAATAATTACTTTAACTCATAGCGATTTACTTGAAGTACTTACGTGTAAATTTCGTAATAAAAACAGAGACAAGTTCGAAGTCCACCGCAAAAATTATCATCACTTTTTTTATTTTTTATTTATCGGATAAGTTAAAATGGTTCATTGTAAGTAAACACAGAAACACATTTTTTTAAAATAATCTTTTAATATCGGTCACGTGAAGACTAAAATTTAACTTTTAAAATTCCTGACTTCGTGTTATAACAATTAAAAATGAGTTAAGTTGCCATTTTAGGGCATTTTTATAGCATACAATAAATCAATATCAATGTCTTGTGACTTTTGCTTTGACTCCTTCGAAGGTATACATTTAAATACATTTTTTTACCTAACTTAAAGACATTTCACAAAATGTTTTCAAATCGTACAAAAAGATATTTTATTTCATTTAATCATTTTGTAATTCACTGCTTCTACTGATCGGAGTGAGTAATTTACCTAAACTTCAAGGAACAGACACAAAAAGTGGAGGCTTCTTTACGTCATTTTTTTCAAGCTTATTTTTTTCGTGTTTTTATCTTCCGAGATATCACTTAAACCTAAAATAATTAGGTTTAGGTTCTTTTTAATAATACAGTAAAAAGAGTGGGGATACCTGTCTAGTCTATCTTCCTGGATATATTACATACACACGGTATAATAATAACAGATTACTTTTAGATAATTAGTTAAATTATTTGGTAATTTATACTGAACTCAGCTACAGTTACTCAACACGGGTAAAAGGGCTTAATCTACTTCATTACATTGGCTTTATTCATAATTAATATGAAATTCGGAACGATTGCCGACGATTTCAGTTTAGGTCACGTAGCTTTCTGTTGTTTTGGACTTTAAACTCCCTTATTTGAATTTTAATTGCTTTTAGTAGATACTTAACCTTTGATGATAGGTTGAGAGGGCTGGAGTGAGTTAGTAATTTGTACAGTTCAGCGCTATTAAAAGTCCAGGTGTATACCGCACCTTGCCTAGTGTCTAAAACCAAAACGGGTCTCTATTATCAATCTTACGAACAACTTAAATTGTTTTTTAAAGGCAAAATATGTTTACTCACAACCAAATTGATACGTTGTATTTACTATTATAATACATTGGTGTCTTTGTAACACGAAAAACGCTTCTAAAAGTCTTTTTAATACACCTTTCTCGAAAATTTAACTTACGACGGCGATTTACCGAACAAGTGTGAATTTCATTACATTTTTTTTTTATTGAAGTTCTAACAGAAATATTTCTAGCCAGGAACATTAGAATATCAAAAAATAAATTGAATCGATTCTTATAAAGAAAAAAGCATTTTTTTTTTTATTTATTTCAACAAATTATGTATGAAAAATATTATCAGCCAGTATTATTTTAATAATAAAAATAAAATTATCTCGATTTTAACGAAGAATCGATTAATAATAATCGAATATTGTAGAGGCTGAATGTTTGCGAGTGCTTTTTCTCAATAATTATGTTAAGGAAACCAATTTTTAGTACGAGATTGGCGTTATAGAATATGCATTGTTTTTCATGTTGCGTTACCTGTTTTCTCACAAATGTATGGAAAAACGTCGTACAACACACGGATCTTAGGTTTTATAACAAACTGGTGACATTATAAACACTCTATCGTAGGTAATTTGCCACCTACGATGATCATTGTATCGTACGTAAAGTACTAATCAAAACGTTGTATAGTAAGTAACTTACATCAACTGGTAAACTTAAAATGCGTAGGTACTTACACACAACATTACTTTGTATTGATTTTTGTCATTGTATCTGTTCTGATAAACGGTTTGTCTTGTTAAACAGAAAGACATGGATTTCGCGTAAAAACGTTAACTGTAGAATAAACTGGTTTTTGTCGGTCGTAATGAGCAAAGCACAACGTGACCATTCAGATGGAAGCTTCGACCGATCCCTTTAAAAAGGGTGATATTTACTATGTGTATTGGACACTGGACAAAGAGTGTTAGACCAGTAGTGCGTTGTTACGTCATCATTTTAAAGGCTTTGTTATTGTATTGTTCTATGTTTACTACGAATAAATCTTCCACATATTTTAGTTATAGTGTTAAAAATGGAAAGAATGTATTGTCTTTATCACGTACAAAGTTTAACTTTTTTCTCTATAAACACTAAAACAGCTATATATTGCAGTCATAAGATTGTGGGAAAACCATTGCTTTTGTGTTAATTGTACGTCTAAATAACATTAAGCTTTGTAACTAGGCGATAGCCTTTAAAACAATTAATTTATTAGGTAATTGCTAGTAGTAAGTACAAGCATAATTAAAACTAGTGGCTCTGTGAGCTGTAAACCTCGCTAGTTTGTATATCTCTTTATATTTATTTTTATTTTTTCTCCACAAACATCCCCGACCCCTTGAAATTTATTTACCTCAAATATTTTTTACTTTTATTTATTATTATTATTTTTTTCATTTTATTTATTTATTAATATTTTTATTTTACTTTTATTTTTTATTAATTGTGAAATATGACCTGTAGAGGAAAACAGTCTCAGCGTCAGACCTTGTAAGCAACCCCCAAAACTCCGTAATTTTTTTAAATTTCCAATTGTGACTCGACAAAAACTTCGATTAATTTATCGAACCTGCTCACTAAATTTTACGAGAATCAGTTGAGAAACGCGACCTGTAGAGTGGAACAAACAGACAGATGGACAGATGGACATACAATACCAAGAATATATAATGACATTGACTTCCTGTCTGATGATGTAGATATAACTAAAGCTGTTTTTAAGAAAAAGTTAAAAGAAATGTTGTTAAATGGCTAACTATTACTATGTGTATCTAGGGAGAGCTCCGATGTATTTATATTTCTTTGTCTCAACTACAAAATGCTACGCAATAAAAACTTACTGTTACTATACTTGTAATATTAATATTAAGGTGTACCTACAAGATGTAATAAGTAATAAGTAAATGTGCGCAGCGCCAACAAACTGTTCCTGTTTGGCGCGTAAAATGTGCTGTAAATCTTGTTATTGTACAATAGATTAAATAAATAAATAATAAATAAACAAAAGCTATTTTGGCCAACCTGAAACGGAGACGCTTCGCTCACTTGGTCAATTATTAAAAATTCTGAATTTCAGATTAATTTAACTGTCTGCTATCAATCAAAGTACGACAGCCTAGTTCGGAAAGTTTTACTAAAGATAATAAAAAGCTGTGGTTGTAAAAACAAAAGCACAATAATTGATTGACACGAAACTGTTAACCTTGACACTAAATAGAGCAACAGCATAGAACGGAGGTGCGAATAAATTGCGTAAGATAAATTTAATATTCCATTGGCCATGATTCTGACAGTAACGTTCTAAACCTGGGATTTAAAAAAAATAAAAATAGTGCACCAACAAAACAAATATGGCCTTCTCAGAAACAGAAGATGCATATTCTAAGCTGTCAAATGTTTAAAGACGGGCCAATTCACATTGCTTATACAGTTTTTAAAGTAATAACAACACGCTTTAAGTAAACAGATTATGCCATATTAATTTATGTTTACGACTATTTATTCAAAACATCGTTCATTTCCTTGATCTCCTGTTCCTTTAAGTTCTTAAAAAAATAAAAAGATCGATGATTCTAATTTGTAAATTTGATTAGCGCTGATTTCAGAATCGAGGCAATACCCTAAATGCAAGCGATAGTCGTGATCAATGCGCTCCGGCTGACATTTCCGTAGTTTTGCATAACCTGACATTATGGCCTGATTGAAGTGCCGTCTTCCACGGTAAGGACATTTACTATTGTATGTTTCTGTATGTCTAGTAAGTAGTCGTGCTAATGCTATTACTTTTGATACTGTTTTGTTATTTAATAAATGTTTATCACTTCTCCAGGTTCTTATTTTTGAATCGGAACCTATATAGTTATTATTTTAAAAACATTTTCCTCATTTTATTATAATCAGACCATAGCTTCTCCGCAAGGCGCCATGCTTAAAGTAAAATAATTTATGACATAATAAAAATAAATGTGTTGACCACGAGCCAATATTCAGATAGCATCGATTGTAACGATATCACAGCGAGGACCACTCCTGCGCATAATGGTTCATGATAATACACAATAATATGCAGTATGCACGGACGATGGTGGTGTCAAAATAATTACCGATATTGTGAGATTGCAAATCGTTTGAATAGATACATCGATTCTGAGCTTCAAAAGTTAGCA
Source organism: Carpatolechia fugitivella (assembly GCA_951230895.1). Classification (NCBI taxonomy): domain Eukaryota; kingdom Metazoa; phylum Arthropoda; class Insecta; order Lepidoptera; family Gelechiidae; genus Carpatolechia; species Carpatolechia fugitivella. The sequence goes on along the minus strand of OX579646.1, from coordinate 11,793,266 downwards.
ATATCTGATCTGACTTGTTAAGCTTAATCAGCAGTGATGATTATAAAAGTGTGACTTATCATTAATCATGATCAGATTCTTTCAAAACAGGAATCAGGGATGCAAGGAGCACACACAATACCCATTTAATTCGATATTTGAGGTAAATTCCTAAATAAATGAATTATTTTCGTTCACCTTATTAATCATTTCTAAGACCCTCGCTCGCGTTTTTTGACACAAAGTTTTTAGAAGTGTCTTAAAATAAAACTAATTAAGTAAAGGACATGATAACTTGTTTTCAACATAATTGTTTTCCATAACACAATACGAGTATAAGTATACTTGGTTGCTTTTTAAATGTATATATTTTTGCATTATTTTTGTAGCATTGTCGAACACAAAGCAGACCACAAACCATTAAATTTCACTAAACCTAAATCGTTGATCATACGAATGTGAATATGAATCTAACGTTATTCAAAACGCTCTACATACGAGACAAATTACAACACAAAAAAAACACTTAGTCTCTGGAGACGACATGTAAATGGGTAAACAAAATGAGTGCTCCCTCCCAGCCATACATTAACTTGTAGAGAACCTTCTAAAAGCTCATGTTTAAAAGTTAACGATCCATATTATGGTGTGGCAGTAAGATTTTACGAGAGCCACTGGCTCGGGGTCCAAGTCACTGCCTTCAATTTCGTTAATAATAATCCGCGCACTCGTAACTTTGCAATCGTAAAAATAGACATAACTCGTCGTGTATTTCATCAAGAGAAATGGTTAATTTAGGATCTGTTGTTGTTGGATAAATATTAAAAAGGGCCTATTTTGGTAATATACATCCACAGTTAATTAAAATTGTGTAAATTGCTATTCAGTCACAATGCTCAAATCGAATCATTGATACAGTTTTAATCTCGGTGTCCTACTATGATCGTAATCTCAATAAGCTAAAATACTTCTTTTTTTTTAAACATGTTTTCATAATGTGTCTACAATGTACTAGTTTAGAACTTTCCATATTTTATAAAATTGATACTCCATTCAGTGTAGTCTCTTATATACGAATTTGAAAATCATTCAATTATTATTTAATTAAGTGCGTAGGTTTATAAAGACGAAATTGTACGGCATCACTATTCCACTACCTACCAAATTGAAAAACTTAATATTATGTTCTCCTAACGATCCGTGAAATCTTCAAAGGTAATAGCAATTAAATTCGTCCGTATAGCAATAATTAACACAGAAATCTAGCTGAAATAATTGCTTGCCTTTCTATTATCTTTAATATTTGAATAGGTACCAAGAATAGGAAATAACGAAAGTATGTCATGTATAAAAGCTTTTGTGGGTGTTAAATGGCGAAAGGAGTGGACTTAAGTTTTCAATAAAGTAAGAGATTAGACGGCGTGCATGCGTGTGTTTTGTATTGAGTTATATAAAATGACACGTAATGGTTTTAGAGTCTATTAAGATTTTTCCACTCCACTTACTTGAATAGTTTATCAGAAACAAAGTCAAAACATAAGCTTTCAAGTCAAATGTCACTAATGCTTATTTCATCAAGAGAATCTGTGAATTAGTAGGGACGTATATGAGCTGTTGATAATGATGATGAAGATGAGTAACAGATGTAATCTGTAAGAATAATGCCATCAAAAACATAACTTGTAAAAAAACCAAGTCTCGCACGCAACTTAGTCTACCGTAAAAAGTTGTGAGATCCATGTAATACCAACTCGGTTAATTTATTCAGTCCCTACTTAAGAGTCCTTCTGTCTTAAGTTATTACGTAACTAGCTCACCTAATAACATCTTATAGTTACCAGATCAATATTAAAAATCTCTTATGTTTTAAATAAATACATAGATTGACTTGGCAATCGCACTAAACAATCAAATTTAATATAATAATGTATTACTTGTGAGATACATTGTGTTTTCATGCGATAAATACGATAAATAAATACATACTACTTTATCCACAACGAAGTTATAGGGGGGCCGATAATGGCCCGAACTGCTTCGAGAAAAGGGTAGTACGGCCGTGCCGCTTTTTTGCTCGACTTGGCGGGAGCACTGCCGTGTCCCCAGATAATTGTAGCCTATGAACTATGTTTTTGACAGTTTCTTTATTTAAAAATGATAGTATATCGCTGAAAGTGATGATAGGATTATCTTTCCTTGAAAATGGAAATTCCTAGCTATATCGCTTGTTTACTTTGTCTTTGAACAAAGCGGCCTGACTGTAAACGCGCATACAAGTATTGCAAATATCAAATTGCATATTATTAATATGCGTTTACTTTGAGGAAGTCCAATTTTATTTAGGTACTCGTAGTTCCTCGTAATGGCTTCAAATAATAATACGAATCGCCAATCATTACATGAAATTACAATAAATGATGTGATGCAACGCTACCAGTATTTGAAATTATAGATCAGATAAGTACTTTAGTATCTTGCAGATTGATGCAAATTTTTTTTTTTTTATAATACCTACTTTCTGTCTAAGATATCTTAAAAAAAATTATCACGAAAATGTACTTAAATAAGGTTAAAACTTTTTTACAATCTTTCTGATGAATGAAATTACGAAAAGTAGCACTCAAAAATTAAAAAAGTTAAATAAAATCCCTCACAGCAAATTAAATTATTATTTTTTCGATGGTGAGTTTTTTAGCAGGAATCATACAAAAAAAGTTTATATGACGTGTATTACTTGAATCAAGAGATCAAGAGATTATAATATGTACCAATAGCACCGATAGGTAAGTCTATTGATATTTTGTCAGACAAATATACCCTTCCTAATACTATTCTAAATTAATTTGAATAAAATACAAACCTAATATGGAATTATGGAAACTCAATTATTATTATTATTCTAACAAAATACTTAAAAATAATAATGTGATGCGATATATGTGGGTCTTTCAGCTGTCCACTTTAACAGGGTCAAAATAACGTGGATAACCCGCCATGCACGTGTCGGGCCACGCAAAGTGTAAGGTTCCGTAGTTGTCCAATACTACTTAGGTATGCTGTTTTGGAAAAGAACCACGCAATTTTTGCTAAGCAATCGGCTATATCCTGCGTTATCTTACTATCTGGGAACAAAATTGCAACAGTGTTACTAGACCAAGTATTCTCTCGAGGCTGTGCTATTATGGAACGAAACAATCAATTTGCTGCGGCTGCAGTAGAAAGTTACTGATTGTTAGCCTAACCTAATCAAATATTTCACCACCACCGGTAGAAACTGACCAATTAATAATTGATTTCTTCTACTTCTCTATGGCCAGGTGTTTTTCTGTGCAAATTAATTTAAAGGTGTTAGTGAAAAAGCTGCGGAGGAACATGAGTGCGTTATTGTATATTATTTTATCATAGGCAAATAATAACGCTTATTCGATGAAAACATTGAGAGAAACCAAGAAAAAAGTATGGTATGTGACGGACTAAGCGTGCGTGTTCATATTGTGTATGTGTTTAAGGCAAGTTGAGCCCCCTGAAGGTGTCTGACATGGCTCATATTACAACTATTTTCCATGGATAATAAGCTTGTACTAACACGGCTTAACGTGCCTTCCGAAGCATGGAATCATATTAAAAAAAAGGGAAGTAATTTTTGTTTGAACCCAGAAGTCGAACCTCTCTACCGCTCGGCCTATGAAGTTAAGCATGAATACGTGAGATGATAAAATAACCGACCAACCTTTGGTATTCAATTTCAGTAAGAAATCGATCAAATTGAAGCATTTCACCGGAACGGTAGTTTCCATCTGCCTCGATAAAAAGGTTATTTTGGAGAACCGTTGAGATCAGATTGTGTCAACACTGGTTTTAATGTAGATTGCTTTGAGCGAGCGTATCTGGGAGCGAATCCTATAAATTGGTTTTATATAGCGTGCATTTTGCTTAAAGCAGAGAGTGTAGCAAGGAGAACTTTCTGCCAGAAATATAGATAGGCAATTGGATATTTCATGATAAAACGAATCAAATGACTGATCGCGTCTTTTACTACATTTTTTACGCGGTCTCTTTGTAATAATTTTTGGAGTATGCAGTGTAGCTTATACTGGATATAGCTACGTCTCATGCATAATGCATCCTAGCAACATGGAAGTGTGGTCACTTGATAAGTAAGCGAATCTACTCAGACTTGCGGGCGCTTGCTTTATGAAAACCAAATATTTTATGTGTAAAGAGCAACATGGCAACAAGCATGATATTTTCATATAACATGCTATATAATATTTACCACAAATTTTTAATACATTTTGTCAAAAATTGCTTTAGGATTTAGGTAACATTAAAAATACATCGAATTACGACCTTTTGTGGCTACTGAAGGAAAATTGAGACTATTTTACTCTCTTTGTTTTCTTTTTAGCAATAGTATTTGAATCAGGGCTTACTTATATACGCTACTTCAGTTATATAGGTAATTATTTTTGACATTCATAGCGTTTTACACCCTCAGTTTATCTGTCTTTATGGTGGACATGCAAAGTACTTCAGTAAATCGCATTTTAGTATTGTTCAGAGTCCTCCCTCTGCTCTGGCCAGGATTAACCGGTGCGTAATGCGTAATGCCATGAGCAAATACTGATCCTCCTCCCCATAGCGAGGGACTCGTTCGACTATGAACGCCCTCCACACGCTCTATTTACTCGACACTATGGGGAAGTACATCTGATTGGTATAATGAATTCTCCGAGACGAAATTGAGGCAAATCGCCCAAATCAGTTCTAATTGGACTTCGATCGAATTTGAAATTAGGGTGGGCCCATTAAGTTGATGTAGTGTGGTTTTTATACGAGGATATGCCAATCCTATTACTTATCGTGGGTGTCGTATTAAGTTATATTAGGGATTAGGGCAGTTGCCTTCTCCTGATTCAGCCCTATCCTCATTTGAATCCTACCTACTACGTTACGCCTACACAATCAGCAACGATGATCGCTAGTAAGTAAAACTTTACTTTATCTTCCCTTCCTTGCTTGTTTCTTTATCACTGCTTGAGTCTCGATTCTCAAGTTGTTATCGGCGCGGTGGCATTGAAAAACGTAATTTATAATATCAGAGGCGATGTCAATGTTTGGATTAATAAATCAAATAAGTGTAGTACATTTATTATGGTTTTAATTATTCTATCTATGCCTGTTTATTCGTTCTAGAAACGTCACTGTAATCCAGTAATTCAACAAATGTCACGTACGTTACAAATGTAACATGTAACCCGTGATTGTTTGTTTATCTACGCTACATAGATTAATTCTGGCAATTATTTCCTTGCTGTAATATTTATTACCCCTAATTTCGAGGTTATGACCGTAACTCGTGCGAAGCTCGTGCGTCATCGATTCTCGTATCTCATCGAAGAGATGGATATGTCTATGTCAGACACATTTTATTATAATGAAGGTATCACAATAACCTTTGATTTTGCTTATTATTTGTACAGCTACATTTTGCTACGACGTAGCAAGCGTAGCAAAACTCGTAGTGGTGTCGTAAACATTTAGCTTCAGGGAAATAAAATATTGTAGCCGTCGGTTTACGACTGCTAGCTACATATGTCTTCTTATGTCTGCTTGAGCCCCTCAGTCGGGTCATAATTAATATGAGCTGACTCACTTATTAAATTATCTTTCAATTTTGTTAAGTTTGGTTGTCTTATCACTATCCGTATATCTATGAACTATCCATTAAAATCCGCAACACTGTTGTTGTTGCGTTAAGCCAACTTCATACTTCATTATTCACAAATTTTAGTTGCAATATGATGTATGATCCTTAACCAACTGTTATTGATGTAAGTCGAGGATTGACGCAATCAACGCGAGGGGCTAAGTACGCGCTGTTTGCAGCAATTAATACGCGTATTGGTTCGGAGGGGAGGAACGGATTAACTGGAAAGGGCTATCAGAAGCTTTCAGGGTATACTTTTTATAGCAGTATATAGCAGGGTATAGCAGTTTTGTTTACTTCCCTGCGAGATGTGAATGAATGAATAATGAATACTCAGTCACATCAGGGCCAATGTTTTTTCGGAGGGATGGAATGTGTATTTAGTTAATATAACTTTTATTTTTATTTTAGATAGTGAAAAGTAAATATTTGTTACGCCATTTAAAAAAAATACAAAACATGGTGACACAGATTATTCTGCTGCATTCATACTCTAACAAAAAAAAGACGACTGCATATTTTTGCTGGGCGTGCAAATGACTTCGTTGGATTCGGCAGCGATATGCAGGGTGCAATCAGTTACAATGACAGCCTTCCCGCTTCCCTCACCCCCCGCCGCGCCTGCACTGATGTTGCGCCAACATTTTTCATCGCTCTGTTAGCGTGAGCACACGCTCGGAAATTTAAACCTCTGCAACCGATGAAAACACCGCGTACGATTGCCTAACAATCCATAAACATATAACGCCAATACGCAGACACATTAATCTACGAGCGACTCACTGCATATGAAATCGCTGACTGGGACGCGTGGCGCTTACACGATTCGTAGCTATTTGTCAACGTCCAATTTCATTCAGAAGCAAGATATCCCTCGAGAGTAATGTTCGTGTATAAACTCTAGTGCATGTGTACTCAGCCTGTACTATGCGTCCTTTGCTGTGGATCCATTCGAGCATTCGGTATGTAAATGGCGCTTAGGCGTAGCCGAAACGGGCTCGTTCTCATCAGGGAGGCTATAGCTGAATAATAAACGAGCACGCCAGACAAATCGAGGCCCACTTAGTACACGCTCGCACGTATTGCTAACTAGTGCGACGTTTAGAACTGAAATTGATACTGTTGTACTCCGTTAATGAATAATGTAACGTGTCTGAGCACGAAATTCGCTAATTCAGATGGCAGTTAACAGTCGTAGAGACAGAAATTGTAGACCAATCGTGTGAAGAGCTTGGGAAGAGTCACCGATTTTGATTGCAAGAAAATAAAACAACAAAAAATAAAATAATAAATCACGAAATGCACCGACTAACTACTCGACAAGTGTTTATAATGCTCAGTTTTTCGAGAAACAGCGCTCGGAGTGACGTTCAATTATAGCGATAGAGAAGCGGTATTGAGAGTTCCCGTAATCAAGGAGCGGGCACGAAATGATCGAGCGCGGCTGCAGATAATGAATCACCGCGTAATGCCGAGCTATTTGCTTGCTTGCAAAATCCAGCTCGAGTGGTAACGAGGCTAGCTGTCCCGCTCCCGGGCCGCCACCGCCACCGCCGCACCCGTACCCGGGCGCCCGCGTCGTGACTCCCGGCGCGGCGCCTCCGGGAGCGTTCATGGGCGAATTATCTTCTAAAATGGCCGATATAAATTATTTCTAATGGGTTTTATTGCTTTGACTTATTATTGTCGGTTTTGTACCTGCAAGAAGGTATTGAAAGTTAGATGTGCAGAAGAACTTCAGTCTGTCAACCACAGATATTTTGAATAATGTTCACTTGTCCAAACTGAAAACGGGAGCAATAATTTAGTGTGATCGCAATAAACAAGACTTTATCGAGCAGTTACGGCTTTTCGCACTATCCCTACCATAAATGCCGAATCAGATGAAGTGGGCAACCCCGGGCGGCGGGAAATCTCTATTTACTGCGTCCTTCATAAACTTTAACCTCCTATATTGCCAGATTTGCAAAAAAAAAATGCTGGATGTGTGGATGGATCCATTCCGATTTGACGACCGCCGCTTTTCTGTAGCTTGCGGAATTGTCGGATATTCGTATTAAGAGCCAAGAGCTTTTGCCTTAAATGAATACAAAACAAAGTTTTAGAATTCGCATTAAAACTGCGAAACTTAGCTACATTAAAAACTTATGCAAATTACTGTCAATTAGCTAGGCAACAGTTATTAGGGTAGTTTCTAGATAAGCGTATAGAACTAAGAAATTCTACATTCTATTTGAAAATAAAAGTAAAGTCTAGCAAAGTCGACCTTAAGAGTCTATACCTGTATGTATTATCTGACAATTTAAATTACCTATATAGTGGCCCTATGTCCCTGATGAGGGATTACAGGATTACATCATCATCATATAGTGGGAAAAAGTAAAAATTTACGAAGCTCTTTGGTTTAAACCCGGATATAGGTAGATCGAGAGCTAACTCTGCTCCTGCCTAATGCATGTGCCCTGGCGAGGGAGCAGCACTGAATCACCGGCACTGATGCTCTGCGCCCGACGTTACTGCCCGGAATCAACCCCTGAAGCGGCCAAATTGAAATAAAATTCAATTTATGTCTCAAAATGCGGTAATTTGAAATAAGCACCGACTTCCTTAAGACACTTTAAAATTTCGCCTTATCAGTGCACGGACCATTTCTCTCTAATAGTGATTACTATTCTCCTGCAGACCATCAATCACACCGTCTTCATCAATAACTAGCGGGCATAGCTCTGTGTAAGAGCCAGCACTCGACTCCGACCGATCGCCATTAGTACAAAAAATCGGAACTTAATGTTAAGAACTTACTTACAAACGTGACGGACAGTCATTGCTCAACAGACGGACCCATGACTATGGAAATTTAGATGCAATTTCATCATCGTTTCCGTTGCGGTACTGCCGGAGGACTTAAAAAGCAAAGCCTGTCTTTTATAAGTATTTGCGTCTTTTCACTTACGTCTTACAACAAACAATTCAAAAACGAAACACGATGGTCGATAATTTAAACATAGTTTTATTTAAGAGCAAAATAAAACCACAAAGTCGCCGACCAACATTAGAGTAACATTTAAATTTTGAGAAAAGGTCACCTTTATAGAGCGAGAGAATTTCAGCATAAAATCTGGGCAATAAAATCCACAATTATGTTGTTTCATTACTAAATAACTTGATAATTGTCATCATACTTAAAATAATTTTGAATTGGTCTCAAATATTGTTTCTTTTTTAATTAATATTTTTCTTCATTTGTCTGTTAAATAAAAAAAAAAGTTCATAGCACTGCTTGAAATTTGTAAATAAAAATAGGACACGGATTCTTATTTTGCTCAGGTGTATTTTGAATGCCTATGTAAATACAATTCTCAAAGATCACAAATAATGAAGACGCTTATCTGACAAAGGGCTAACGCTTTGCCAGAATTCAAATTCCTTTGTCAAATTAAAATTCAGCATGCCCGCAGAATATTATATCTACTTAATAAGTGACCTTTGGCGGCCCTATTACATTGACATCAGGGTTTGAGAGAACGTTTGTCGACTTTATTGGCCACACCATGAAGAAGAGCAGAATAGTACTTAGTTTAGAAGGAAATATATTAATTTTAATGTCTAAATTCAAGGATACGTTAGCATTAGATCAGCAAGAGCAATATGACAAAGAATATATTGAGTACCTAAGGCTAAGTTCCGCAGAATGATTGTATAGAATTAAGAATTGTGAAAATTTTAAAACAACGTAACAAAACAATAATGATGCTCTATTAAAGCTATCTACGGTTATTCAGTTGAATAAGCGGAAAAACTTTAGTGTTCTTTGATACTTCATAACGAAACGCTGGCGGCGGAGTTACATAAACATCAATAATGTTTATTTTCATAAACAAATATGTAATTTTGCACACGGAATAAAAAAAACGAGTTATATATTGTGATATTTGTGTTACATAGATTAGATAAATGTAAACTTTCACTTCTCAGCTCGACGGATATTTCATAAAGGTAGGTATGAAATTAGAAGTCATTACATATTATGTCACAATTGAGTGATACTATTACTTTGCAGCATGTAATTTAGTTATTAACTTTTTGGATATGTCATGATACGCATGACTTAATGGGAACACTTCTTATGTAATGTTATTAGTCAGCTGCTATTAAAGATCTCGGATATTACGCGCTAATGATAGACCATTTAAGATTTGGACATTCCCTATTGTTCGAGAAGATTGTAGCTACAAACAGCACTTCACGTCACGGTACATGAGTTGAATCGGTGATAAAATGATAAATTTGGGTACGAGAAAATAAAGAGCTTTTACTTTCGACAAGTGCTCACGACTTACCTAAGTGTGACGTTAAATTTTCCTAACTAAATAGGTCATAGTCTAAGCTTAAATTCACCAAGGCATTACTTTTAATAAGATACTGTACTGTGCGGCTTGAACTTAAGAGGCTCAACCTCTTTCTGCCCTCCCCGGGTCGACCGCGGTAATTTTTTAACACAAAACAACCTCTAAGCTCACACATTTGTAACTGTAATAAAGAACGAACCAAACGGCCTCTAAAAGGGAAAAATATTTTGGTGAATTCCGCATAAAAAGACAAATTGAAGAAAGATGCTTATTAAATTTGTCATTCTGCTATCAGGAAACGTAATAAAGGAAGCAGGGCGCTATTATTTACCGTTGTAGCGTTTTAATAGCTCTGCTACGTGGCCTTATTAATATAAGTACTTATTTCCATTTATTTAAACAACTTCTAGCAATGAAAAGTGTCTAATATTGAAAACTGTAAAATGTTTAACGTTAACTTCTCAAGTTTACATAAAAGCTTAAAATCTGAAAACACGACGTAACACCATGCCGCACTCGTTATTTTTTGTTTGTACTACTTTTTACTACAACAATCTCACCTCCTTTAACTAAGAGCGCATGTGTTAAACAAAAAATACTTTGCCCACTTTACACCTTTACCCCAAATAATAAGCTATTTACTTATCTTTATCTATTCACTCGAGATTGTGGAGCGAGTGAAACGTGAGAAGCGGTACTAGTAGTATCCACTAAGAACTTCACGAAGTCGGTAATGCACTTTATCTGCAGAACAGCCAATAAGTAGAGCACCTACTTGTGTATAGTTTGCTCATGTTGACTTATCTTGGCTTCCGGTTAAGTGTGTTGTTTTTTGTCTGGGCAAAGTGTTAATGCAGGACTCTGCAGGAGTAGGAATAATTATTGAGTGGAATTGAAAATGTGATTCGTAGTAGCTATTTAATTTGTTTCCTATATGGCTAGATATGACCTCTACGGACAGGTACTAAAATGGGCACTCGAAGAAATTTAAATTACAAAAATGAAATCCTTATTTTCTAGACTCGCAAAGTGTAGAGAGAGACTAGATATTAGCAAAATGTCAAATCCTTAGAACTTTTCTCAGCAAGTTTCTCGGATGTCATGCACTCTGACCACTATGCAAATCGCGATAATGCACTATTAAAAGTCCGCTTTTTATCCGGCACGTCCTCCGCAGATGCGCGGAACAGTTTCCAGATAACGGCCAACTTGGTAACTTTTCGCATTTCCTGTCTTCGTAGCGGGCGCTGCCGTCCCGCGGCAATCTCCACAATGTCGCGTCGCATGTTGTGCATTAGTTATCCCCACAAGAATAACGAGTTAGATTTGCCAACTTCAGCTTCCCCGCCGCAGGTAACCACGTGGAACATAACTGCATGATAACTGCAAACACCAACTTTGTTGCAATGAATTTCATACGCGACGATTTAAGTTACAGAGAGTTAGTTGGTTGTTTTCGCAGGCAAATGTTATAATTATTTTACGCGAGTTTATCGTTGGGAATTCCTAACTCAGTTCATCTTAGCCCGCGGGGACGTGTTGAAGTAGGATTGCGATATACGCATGTTGAAAGCGATTTGTTTTGCATAATAGGGTATGCACAACAACAATGGTGGCCGCAGTGCGGCAGCGGGCGCCCGAGTCAGCAAAGATATGGCCGCCGCTGCGGCCCGTTGCCTCTGAATTGCCGAACTTGACCACACCGCGCTTTGTGTCGCGGTCTCCCTTCGCCCGCCACTAGCCTTTGTTTACACAACGAGCCACTGCACTAAAATGCTCAACATGAAAGCTAAAACGCCAACGAGAAAGACGCTCTCTACACAAAATCTGTGGAGCACATCTAGAGTGGCTGCTCAATTCTTTACGCCGATAAGGATCCTCGAAAAGCCTCATCGAGCAGCGCCACCGTTTAGGCGTCGTAAAATACTGAGTGTAGTATAAAAAGAGATTTTGCGATAATCTCTCAGCAACACCAATTTCAGTATTTTTTTTATGGCTTGGTTTTTAGGGTTCCGTAGTCAAAAAGGAACCCTTATAGTTTCGCCGTGGCCGTCTGAATGTCTGTCTGTCCGTACGCGGCTCTGAGATAAGCCGCGGACAGTCTCTTAGTACTAGAAGGTCGTGATTTGGCATGGATATACAAATAACGCATGATATAAAGCTGAATATCTTTAAAATTTGTTTTTAGGGTTCCTCTGGTACACGTGAAGTGGGGGTTATTTTTTTTATTCACTACTATCTTATAGTGCGAGGTATCGTTGGATAAGTTTGTTTTAAAATAACGGTGGTTTGCTAAAACCATTTTACGATGCTGGTGTACATTTCAGAAATATTTCGTTTTAAAGGGCTTATTTTTGTTAGAGTCAAGTGTCCACCCCTTACCAGTGAAACCGTTGTATTTGGAAATGTGAAAAAATTCACGGTAGTAATTATATCTATTCTAATACTTTAAACGAGCAATTCTTGTTATATACGAGTATAATAAGAATCTCAGAAACGGCTGCTTCGATTTCGATGAAATTTAGTATATCGGGGGTCTTGGAGGCGATAAATCGATCTAGCTAGGTTTCATTATTAATTTCCTTGTTTTTTCAGGCATTAAAATGTTACTACGAAATTGCTAGAATAGAGAGGTAACTCCGCCATTTTCCATAGGTTCCCTATGTATTTGCATAAAAATTAAAGACATAATATTGAATAGCATAATGTACTTTAAACAATTGATACTTACACATAAAATAATATAAGCATAACACATAAATTAACGCATAACATGTATTACCATAATCATACTAAAGCATAATATACAAAACCTTAAATAAAAGCATAACAATATCAAGCCATAATCAAAATAGGCATAAAAATATAACGCAGAAAAAGAACTCCTAAAAAGTTATTTATTGGGTGTGCGAATTACGACGAAATAACTATTATAAATGTAACTCGCGAGTTATTACAACAGCAAATGAACGCCAACAACATGAACTATTATCCAAAAAAATAGTAAATGTAAATGCTCTAAGAGAAAAGGTAAGTTTCAACAATTGTAAAATAATTTTATATGTTATTTGTACCAACAAAATAAAGAGGCGGCTTAGGCTGCCGCACCTTAACCTATTTTGAGTCTATTATTATCTAAGTAATAATAGTTTCATTTGTAGCCATTTCTCCTTTATGACAAATAACTATTAGTAGACAAAACAATATTCCAAAAAACCATTATGCAAAAAGAAGTAGTCATAAATAAAATAGTCTAAAACAGCATTATATCAAAACAAATATTATGAAAAAAAAATTAAGCCAAAGAAATAATAGGGGAAAAAAATTTAAGCGAGACATGGTATGCCAAAATATATTAGTAAAAAAACATTATGTCAAAGAAAGGGATCCCTTTTCCATAAGGTAACATTAGCTCAGTCGGGAAACAGCGTGACTATGAAGGCTATGGTTATGAGTTTGAATCCTTAAGTATGTTTTATTTATTTATACTACTTATTCATTTAGTACTTTAAATAAAAAATATAACAGAGAAATCGAAATTTCTACATATTTTTTCTTAGACCGAAAGTCCTCCAACATCACATAGTGGCAAAAAGTTTTTTTTACTTACTATGAAAAAAAAAAAATAAGGGTTATGTATGGATTTAAAAACCGGACGTTTCACGAGCAAAGCTCGGTCGCCCAGGTACTGATGAATTTAAAAGGAAATTTATCAACATCAAGTAGGCTTTACAGGTTATTAAATAATAGATCAACTTATAAAATAATAGAAATTTGGTACTACAAATATCATAGAAAAATATTTTGATAAATGTTAATTGTCTTAAACAGGTACCTAAGTAGTATTGGACAACTACGGAACCCTACACTTTGCGTGGTCCGACACGTGCTTGGTTGGTTATTTTATCTTACCTACCTATATTATAATAACTTGCAGATATCACTAGAACTCTCATCTAAAGATTTTTTATTTTATTTTAAATATGTATAAGTGTATGTTTTTATGTATTATATACCTCGTTTATTGAGCAAGCGTATCGCTGATGCCGTTGGTAAGTGGTGTCGAACGGAAGGGCCTGATGGCTGCGGGCGTTGGCGGCCGGAACTCTCCTCTAGCTCGGCTCCGTATCAAGCCGTTAGGCAAACGCGGCCATCTTTGCACCAAAAGCTCGCCCGTCACTTCAGATAAAAACATCGCTTTTTTCGGCCTTGATACAAATAACCAATGTTTCATTTACGCTTGACCTTGGTTTCCTTATAGCAGATCTAATACAATTTTTAATAGAATGGCAAATAATGGTTTCGATCGATAACCCTTCATTTCAGGCACACTTGCCTGTTATTACTCTACATGACTAGACGGTTTACTGACCTCTACATTACATTTCAATTTGACTCGACACCTTACTTAGACGTAGAGTGATCGAGTGGATTGTGGTAAAAGATGAACATAATTTAGCACGTTGAACAAGATTAATAATTATGATCCCAGTGACCTACGAACTTGCTTTCTCTATTTCGCGAAACTTGAGTTACATCCATAAATAAATTGAATTATAATAATGTGAAAGGTAGCTGTTATTATTCTCGCTATAAATGATACGTGCGTGGAATATTTTGTCGTACTGTCTTCTCATGTTCGTTCACAAATACGAAGCATGTCATATTATTTTTTCTTAAATTGAAATGTTCAAAAGAAATTAATGTTATTTACATTATGATTACATGATTATAATTATTTTCATAACACCACCTCTTTTATTTTGGATCGTTACAATCACATGCAAATGTTACTTTGAGCCTAGTTTCAACGCTTAAGTGATATTGATGAGTCTATTCTACTTGAAGTGGCGTATTTTTTCAATATCGGGCGCTTTAAACATAAAAGGCATCGTCAGCTATATTTTTCGCTTAACTTCAAAAGAAATCTTCCGATTCATCAGAAGTTCGAGCAGAGTGGTTCATCCATCTTGCCGCTTTGTTGTGAATACTCTCTTCATCAATAACTTTGAACGGGCTTGTCAACTTGCTGCTGCTAACTTTGTATTATTACTGTCTTTTTATGTTGCCAACTATTTTGACTTTTTTTAATGTCACTTGTCCTTATCCTGTACTTTGTGTTTTTTTACTAGTACTTGAAAATACGTCTTTTTATCTCTCTCACCTTTTATGGAGTGCCTTGCCTGCACTTCCTACTCCCAACGACTCGCTATATCTTCCATGAAGGATAGTAAACAAAGGACTCTTTAATATCTTATTGACGCACGACTGAGCTCAGGAATTTACGACATGATTTCGTATAATATTTAATTAATATTCATACAGCTAACAATCAGCGTTCGATGAATTGCATATGAAGTCTCGATGGATTTGTGGTAGCTAATGCATTTTATAGTACGTTACAAGGAAAACTACTTATTGTTAAACACAGAGGGCCTGTATATTATTACATCTATATCAAAATGCAGGTACTTACGTTTATTGGTATTGCAGTGAATGGTTACCGCACTATATTATAAAGCAACCATAATAGATTACGGCAAGTCGCATTTAAGCTGAATTTTCTAAGTGCTAAATGTAAATGTATTTTAGTATAGACATTCTGTACTTTGTTTGACCGTTACTCAACTCCATATTGCAAAGAACTATGACATGTTATTCTTGATATCTTCCATATTCAGAGCAAAGGGTATATAAATGATTTTGCCACGTACCGAAAGGCATACTTAACAAAACGGGACGAAGGAGAAATGTCTTTCTCCAGAGGTTGACGTGGGTAATATTGTTGCTGATATGGGTACTTACGATTTTTATGCAGTCTTTGAGCAAACGACCCGACATTACTAGCGACCATATTGCAAATATTTAAGCGCCTTTTTTATGCTTTCAGCCGACTGCAAAGATCCACTTAACCTTGTTTATGATGCTGGAGGTGTAATTGTATGTCGGTGTAACGGACCATAAAATCTAATGTCCGAGACATCTCGAAGCGGCCATCATGTAATAATGTGGCCCAGTTGCGTTGATTTGCTCAAATTGGCTATACTTAAAGCGAATATTTGTTTGACCTAGTAATTTGAACTTCAAAAGTGTAACATTTATTTTAACAGACATTGGTATGTCCAGTACCAGTACAAGTAAATTACAAAGCGAGGCCACTTTTTTATTGAAAAGTAACATTGAAATTTTCCGAAGGGCAGCAAAGGTTATCAGAAATTGCTACTTTATCTTAAGACCTTTCGACTTGACAAATTGATAGGTTCAAGTTGGTAATAAGAATGTCAATTTTTGGGGCACTGTTACAAGGTGGATCAAGAATCTACCTCAGATTTATTTATACACGTTGCAAATACCGCAGAATAAATAATAGTACCAATAAAAAGTATGCGGAGAAGCGCGGCATGTCATATCGCAACACATTTTTTGCAATTTTAACGAATCAACATCTATTGAACTTTTATTTGTTTCATGTAAAAGTGGAAAAATGTGATGGGGTATTTTTACGCTTGTATGAACTGATTACGTTTGATATAGCGCGACGAGGGACGGGAACGAGTCTAAAGTAATATTCACGGTTGGGAGCGCAAGAGCCAAGTTCTCGGGTCTAGTTAATTATGCGACCGATAAACAAGTTGCAGTTGCAGTTGCAGTCCATGCACCGCCATGGTAATTACCTTTATCTCCCGCTAAGCTGGGAATGTCTTCATTGGAAGGTTCATTGCATTTGTTTACGTGCAAGCTTCAGTCCGCGTGGCAATCGGGACCATCTTAGCGAATTAATTACCTATACTTCGTGACTATAACCTGTGTTATAGCACTAGTTGTAACCAGATACATGCATGAAAGAGATGCAAAATATATAATCTCTCTTTAGCTTTTACAGTCATGCTGCACCCAGTACCTACAGAAAACTTAACAGTTTCATACATTTGAGATTTCGTAAGTTGGGAAAGTAACTTGCGTGATATACTGCTCTCTGGAATTTTAAGATAACTGAATATATTCTGAAGATTGTACATTTTATTTTATTTAGCGAAGCAGTGTAAGATTACGTGTATGACTATGAAAAATAGCTTTAGTCTGATCCAAAGGTGCCTCTATTTTACGCCAGCAACTGAAAAATTACCAACGATTGTGTTGGTTTGTTTTAGTGATAGTCATTTACTTTTTTTAATCTTTTAATATATTTGAGCTTTTTTTTGAAACTGCGGTAGGTACAATATTGATTGTTTGTTCGTTGTTTCAATTCAACCCGTCATCGTCGCCGTTTGAGTTGTAAAAACTACAATTTGACCCGTGAATAAGATCATAAGTTTACGGACACTTGGATGCAAATCACGAAAGACGATCTCTTTACATTTTTTTTCTATAGAAAACGCCTTTTGTATAGTTATCCACTAATACTATATCTAATAGGCAGGTAAACATTTTTTTTGTTTGTGCATGTGCCCTTACGTACAGTCTATTTCTCACAAACAACAAGCAAATCCTTTTGTTATTGTTTGATTTCTTTGCCCACTACATTCTGCACATATATATTTTGTTGTTACTTATTCAAAATTGTAAAAGTAAAGTTTTCTTGGACCGAGCGAGCGCGAAGCGTGCGTCCGTTTCAGCTGGGGCCAAAATGCTTTCGGATGTCTGTCCGTCCGTTCTTCTCTAGAGGTCGCATTTTCAACCGATTCTCATGGAATTTTGTGAGTAGGCTCGATATTTTTTTGTCCGTGCCCGCCATATTTCCTCAGGTCCGTGCCCGCTATATTACCACTCTGGTAAAAATAGCTATTAATCCTTAAAAAAAAAGCCGGTAGCTCCTAGAGCCAGTAGTTTTAATTGAATTTAAACACATTTTACTTATTGATGTTTTTTCTTATCTGAAAGATTTACTCACATGACTAGTGAGGCAACATTAGTTAAAAGACCTAGCATGATGACTCGTAGTATATAACCTAATAAATTTCGTGTAGGTACTCATGCGTCATGATGTGTGGCGTTGCCACTATACCCGCCGTTATTCACTGCTTCTCATTAATATTCACTAAATTCTACGAACTCTACAACGCACTTTAATAAGGTTTTAGGGCCTAATGGATATACTTACTGGGTCAGATAAAAATGAGCTTCGTTATTATTAATTTAGTACTTCGTAGGCAGACAGATTAATATGTAGAGACTGTATCTTGTAGACTGTAGTTTTAATATCGTACGGCATTCCAAACTAAACCTTAGTTTTAATATAATATAAAGTTAAAGTTTATTTGTGTATATGCGATTGAATCTATTAAAAATACTTGGGCAGACGTAGCAATTTTTACAAATTTGGTTGGTACTTCGAATACCTATATTCTAACATAATCTACTCGCTTGAAATTCACACACCATCTAACTACCTATTTATTATATCATTAATTAAAAATGATACGCAATCAATTACTAGGAGCTCTTTATCAATCACCTCGTCTCTTCAGAGTGACGAGGGTTCCCCGAAGCGGACGAACGCAACACCCCACCCATACTCATCTCATTCATACACATGCATCCAAACATCCTAGAAGCCATAGCTCATCAATTGATGGTAATTAATCGATGAAGAGTGCTATCGACAACCGCTATGTCTTTTGACAAACAAACAGAACGACGTGGTGTTGATTTGTTGAGAGTAATTTTCTGTTGGTCGAGAGGTTGGTTGGGAGTAACTTTTTACAGGAAATTGTAATCGGTAGCTATTGTGTGTGTATTGGTAAGATTTTTTTTAAAGCAACTAAAACCGCTGGCTATTCACAAAATAAATTTATTTATCGAATATTCCTACGTTCCACGAAATTATTGCAACTTTTAATCAGGTAAAAAGGTAAGTATAAAAAACTAAGTAATTACTTTAGGTTACAGTACTTAAAACGTACTAATTAAGGGTATACCTACAGGATTTAAGGTAAGTATAAAGCAAACGAAAAGAGGGCAAAAAGTATCATTACTCAAGTAAATACTTACTTGGCAGAAATGATCTCAATACACTTTACATATTTAGTAAATTTATAAAAGAAAATCTACATTGAAGAATAATGGTAGTCTACGTCATCATAATTGGTTTGATCTGGTTCCGGGTGTGGTGGTAACACCTCGGGCACAATCCTTGATTCTCCAGCGAAATATCGGACCATCTGTGAAAATGAGATAGGTAATAAGTACGTATTGTTCTGTAATAATGATAAGGTTTATAAAGCAAATATATGCATTTGCTGTAAAAAATCAAGAAGACGCTACTTTGCGTGTGCTAAATTCGCTACAAAAAATATGAATGAATACCTACCTATTAGGTGAATATAGTATACAATAAATAATATTACTAATCTTGTTCAATTTTAAAATCTGTGACTGAGCTATTACTTTTATTTTAAATTCCGGACAAATTCAGATCTTCCAGATTTCATGACTGGAAAATTCCAGTAAATTGGTAACTCCGCCATCACGATCACATAAACCAAAAGCAGATTGGTTGGCTTCACCTTTGAATAAATCGGCTATATCATAGGTATTCAAAAGAAAACTTTCTGTAACTTCGGTTGTTCTAATTAAATACACCCACATCCACAATGTACGAGTATTCTCATTATTGTGGTAAACTTTCGGTAAAACTTCACCAGGGGTTTCTTGAAGATAATTAAACTTCTTTGTATTCGTTGATTTTATTCTGTATCTACATTTGTGTAGTCGCTATATTACAGACAGGCAGGTTAGTATAAGATTTTTTTATTAGTATCCCTTGTAAGTTCATCGTCATTCCGCACTTAGCTGGTTTGGATCCAAAAAACCTCCATCCGTCTGCTGCCTGCGTCTGCCTCGTTGAACTTGCAAGATAAGCAGAAAGAACTTCATCGTGTCGCCTCCGTGGTCGAGTGGTAAAGCGCTTGACTCTCATGACCATGTCGACCATGGAGGTTTTAGGTTCAAATCCTGGTGGTCATTTGAAAATCGCATTTTCTCTTGTTTCTGTACAAAAGAGCATCACGGATCTCTGCGTATCGGTTTATATTTCATGACATTACTATTGTTACTCTGTGTTCTATACCGATATATTTTTCATGTATCTTAATCGCAAGTTAGATGTCCAAATTAGCTAGAGGTAGGTTCTTATACTACCTTGAACACACCAAATGCTTTGCAAACCAATGAAAATGCTAACACAAAGAAGAAGAGTTGGCAATTGGCATACATCAGTTGACATAAAAACTATCGACTTTTCTAGAACGAATTGCTTGTATATCTTTCAAGACAACCGAATTGTCCGATTTCATAACATCTAATCGTTTCAGAGACATTCAATAAACTATCAAGCTGTCGTTTGAGACGAGGGTTGACATTTCGTTAGATCTGATTTATCAATATCTAATCAGTATACAATACAAGACGAAAATACGTTTCATAGTAACGCGTAGAAATGGAGGTACCAAATTGTTATTCATGGATAAACTCACTAAACTTCCCTTTGCAAAGGGAAAATAATTTTAGTGCCGCAAAACCACAAGTAGATACTATAGCAAGTTAACTGACCACAAAGACTATTAAACCATTACGAGGTAGGTATATTTCTGCCTAGCGACGAATAACATTTGACGTCTCGTGTGACGCAATAAATGATATATCGGTATTTCCATTTCGAACCTATTAACTATTACTCCTAATCTAAAATTATCGTATTATAAGCTTTCATTCCTTATTAGGATTGGTATTCATATCGTCTAATTTATTATTTCTTTTACGTTCGACTTTGACGTTTTCATACGTCGCCGACATGTTGCGCAAATAAATAATACCAATTTTTCTACAGGTCACGTTTCTCAACTCAACATCAACGGCCCGTTACAGTCCACTGCTGGACTATGAGCCTCCTCCACTTAAGTGGAGGGTTTTGCCATAATCTCCACGCTTGGCAGGCGGGTTGGAGATCGCAGATTAAAAGGTTACTGTATCAGAGAGCGCTGCTGCCCGTTCCCTGTTCAATGTGTAGTCCCTAAGTCGCTTCTTACGACACCCACGGGGTGACAAATGTATTCTACTCTGCCATCACCACACGGTTTCTCAACTGATTCTCGTGAAATTTTGTGAGCAGGTTCGATATATATAAATCGTTTTTTTTGTCGAGTCAGCTTTTGGTAATATTAAATACGACGGAGTAAAAACGTAAAAAATTCACAAATAAAAAAAAACTCGCGAGGTCTACAGCTCAAAGAGCCACTAGTTGTTATATTGTTTTAAATTTCCGTTCCTTACTTACCTACTAATTATGTGTTTACTAATAACTTATTGGTACTTGTTATATTAGGTACGTTATTGTTGTATTTGATCTTCAGCGTGCTTATTTCCTTTAAATTCTAATTAACACTATATTGGTCTTAAGATATTTAATCAACTGAATGCCTTAAGGCTATCACGTGGAGTGTGGTCAATGGCTGGTGGACAATAAAGGTTAAGAACAATCTGATTGCAAGCTTAACAATGCGCGGGCGACCCGGAAATTCACCACTGCAAAATTTAATCCACATGTTAACCTAACTCTCATTCTGGCAGACGTGGAATAACATTTAAACAATCATCTAAAAATTATAAATACGGCTGCCCTGCCAAAAAAAAAATAGCCGGTGTCACTCGGGCTGATGTAAAGATTCTAACGATACCGCATACTTAAAAATCTGCTCAGGCATTTAGAAGTTATGGTGGAATAAAGAAACTCACATACCTACATAATGAACCCTGGACACATTACACTCCTATTTTTGGGCAGTCGTCGTGTAATTAAGTTGGTTCTATTACACGAGGCCGTAATATTATAGGATAAGTATTGAGAACTCAAATCGCAACTTGTACATTTTGGTCGTGTTGTTCGGGTATAAATTTATCTGTAGGCGGGTTTTCAGACTAGTCTGCCTTTCTTTAAAAAATGTTCATAATATTTTTGGTGATATAGCCATTTTAGCCAAGCCTAAACTATTTTCTCAAAAGATGCAGACTGACAGTTTGATGCATATATAGATATATTATACAAGCTGTTCCCGTGGGAATAAGACCTTTTCCCGTAAAAAGTATCCAGGTTATAAACTATCTCCATTTCAACGAAATCCGTTGAGTGCTTTGAGCGTGAAGGTTGAACAAACATCTAAACATCTAAATATATTTTCACATTTATAATATTAGTGTGATGTAAAGAGTGATAGATTAACTTAGAAGTACTAGGTATTAAAATGTTTCTTCTGTACAGTGAAGTCAGGTAGGTACGGTTCGATACTCGTAGTAACGTTGTCGCATTGTATGCAACTCGCGCAATAGCTAGAGGGTCGAATAAAATATGACCTGACGCAGTACGAGTAATCCATATAAAATACTGCCTGTTGTATCGTTTTTCTTTATGTCTGTACTTTTTGTAATTTTCTTGTGTACAATAAATAATAAAATGATATAAATAAATTAAATACTGCGTTAGTACACTCGTGAATGTCGATAATAGTAGCTTATTAAGAAAGGAGCAATTAAAATTAAAATTATTCGTGTGCAGATGTTATTCGAACCAAGGAATACTATACTCCACTGCGTGGATTCGAACTAAATAGGAAGGTAACCTATAAGCAAGTTTGACAGACGTCAAATATTTCAACATAATTTTCTGTCAATAAAACCAAAATTTTGTTTCATAATAATAAGTAACAGAAAGAAAGGCGCAATACATGTGCAACTATTTTTTAATGGAATCATTTGGATAAGTGAATAAAAACTGAGCATCTAATACTCTGAATCCAATACGAGCTAAAATTGATACCTATTATCCAACTGCCAGTCGATATTACTCTCAACATGAACACTAAAACTAATGGAGTCGACTGCTTTTACACAGTTTTGAAATATCGAATAAAAAGCTAAGTTTCACAAGAGCTCCAAGAAAATAAAGATAAAGTTAAAAGCGTTAGACAGTTTACGTGGGCAAATGCGACATCTTTAAGTGAGCTGATATAAAGCGTGTAGTAATAGAATAGTATTCATAATAAATATGGAGGCGTGCGCGGACGCAGCCCACATAATTATGAACCAAGTCAAAACTTTTTATCCAAAATAAGTAGATGGAACCTAATAATAACTTAACATAACATATCATAAAAAGAAGTTATTACAAAATCAGTGATCTACATTCAAATCAAATCAAATCAACGGCCCGTTACAGTCCACTGCTGGACTATGAGCCTCCTCCACTTAAGTGGAGGGTTTTGTCATAATCTCCACGCTTGGCAGGCGGGTTGGAGATCGCAGATTAAAATCTACATTACGAGTTACAATTGTAAATATATATATGTGAGTGGTTGACCAAAAAGGGACCTGAAGGGATTGGAAACCGTTATTTTTTTTTATCTAACCAGAATATTTTTAGGTGCCGTAGTTTTTTTTATGAATTGTGAGCCGGGGCAGTGTTGGAAAAATTACACCTTACACACAGCGCACACTAGTTTTCGTGATGTCGGGTAAGTGTATACAATTTGTTTTACGCGATTTACTCGAATCGAAATCAATTATTTTCCCTTGTGGTCCTTTTTTGGTCAACCACTCATTGATGACGGCGGCAATGCAAAAAAATAATTGAATTAAAAGCGGTGTCGGTGTACCAGCGTAAAGCTACTATTACAATAATGGCCTTTTAAAATAACACCAGCTCGTTCAACTCTCTATTTAGCATTTACTATTACATATTGCCCTTAGGCAGCCAGAAATCGCTTTTAAGAAACAACTTTGCAACTATCTATTACTCTGGTATTTTTAATTTGCAAAACAAAATCTCTCTCTATATTCACGTCTAACTCAGATTCGGTATGTTCGTTCACATTACTACACGTGATCTGCCTATCATCGACGCATGTATGGACAAGAACACGATATGAATGATATTCGTTGCGATAACTTTCACTGAACATAATAGCCGTTGTTTGGATTGATGTGAAATTATACTTTCTATAGTTGTGATCGTGACGTGACCTCTGACAATGCATTTCGATCCATTACAACATACTTGTACTAGCAGAACAATGCAAAAGATCGCTTACCATTTGTTTAATAGCCGAGTGAGCAGCATTTTTATATTTTTCATTAGTTTTATGTCGTCATGACCTGAAAACAATAAATAATAGTACTCTGCACTAGAAATCAGATCAAATAAATATATAATCCACTTTACTAAGTAATCAATGGCCCAACGAAACCCTTTGACTTTTTTTACCTGTTTAGTGACGACTACTAAGTTGGCCTCACTAATCTAGCTGGAACGTTAGATATTAGGAAATTTGAAGTGATTTTAAATTATTAGTCACAGTGAGTCAAAAAGAAATAAGCCTTTTTCCCAGAACACAGTTGCACGTGGGGAAGTCGGCCACTGACTCAGTCACTGAAGCGGTTGCTTACTTTCAAAATGGCGACAAACAATTCACAGAATTACTTTTTCGTCCGCGCGTTTAAATGAACCATTATATTAATTGGTTTCTATGATAGATATAATTTTCAGCAGTATCAGAAGGGCCTATTCAGGGTTTTCAACAAAAACAATCTCTTACCTGATACATTCCTTAAACTGAAACTAAAATAATAGTATCTAGTGTTGACTTTGAAATACATCAGTAAAATGTCTGAAATATAATATACTTGTACCAGATTTAAAAAAAGAAAGGAAAATGATATACATTTTGCAGGCGGTTTTCACAGAGGTAAAATATTTTAGGCTCATTTGACAGATGCGTCTGCACTGAAATATTCAGTTACTTTTCGGATGGGGTTCGCTAGACCTTCATTTGGGCGAACGGACGCTGGCTCCGCTGGGAGGTCAGAAGCTCTTATATACATCTACGCACAAGAACACTATACAGTAGATAGAAGGTAGGAAAACGTAAAGTTGAGTTGAGATATTGCAGTGATTCAAAGCAGGATCCATTTTTAGGGTTCCGTAGTAAAAAAGGAACCCTTATGATTTCGCCAAGTCCGTCTGTGTGTCTGTATATCCGTCCGTGGCTTAGCTCAGAGACTTTTAGTACTAGAAGGCTGTAATTTGGCATGGATATACATATTAATCATGCCGACAAAACTGAAGATCCTAAAAAGTGGGGGTTATTTTTTTAATTCACGATTACCTTATAGTGTGAGGTTACGTTAGATAGGTTTTATAAAAATAATGGGGGTTTGCTAAAACCATTTTACGATTCTAGTATACATTTCAGAAATATTTTGTTTTAAAGTGCTTATTTTTGTTTCCCCACCTCTACCAGCGAAACCGTTGTATTGGGAAATGCGAAAAAATTCACGGTAGTAGTGTATGTGACCAATTTAAAAGTAAAACTATCAACATCAAGTAGACTTTACAGGTTCGATTAATTCGATTAATAGACCAACTTATAAAATATACTTGTTTATACAAGTAAGAAATTTGGTAGGTACTACAAATATCATAGAAAAATATTTTGATGAATTTTACTGTCTTAAACAGGTACCTAAGTAGTAATGGACAACTACGGAACCCTACACTTTGCGTGGCCCGACACGTGCTTGGCCGATTATTTTGTTTTGCCGCGAGCTGGCCACAGAACCACAGCGTGTTTTTGAAAACCGGCTCCGTCTGAGCTCAATGCAGCCCGCTAAGATTTTTCAGTATTAAATAAGATAGATTTTATGCTCATGGTTATGAACGCTAATCGCGTAATGGTTAATTTTTGTTGTTAAAACAACGAGGTTCACACCCTGCAATGGTCCGACAGCCGGCGTAACTATATTTTACGTCGTCTCGCTCGGCTCAGCTTGAGTTTAAAACAGCTTTCAGAAACTTTGCAGGTGAATTCTTTTCTTTTTTTGTGATGACGCCTAGGTGAGTTACTAGCCTGCTAGTAAATCTACTCCGCGGCCAGGGCACAGAATAAATAATCCAGGGACAAATTTGTCACGGCTATGCTACGAGTATAGTGTGGGTTTGTGCGTGACCGCGTCAACGAAACCCCTCCTAAAACCAATAAGCCCTCTTCGTGCGTGAAATTTAGCTGGTCATCGCGCCTTCACGAGGGCGTTATACTCTTCCGAACCCTTTTTTTTTATAAAAAGGCTTTTTATTTATTCGTTTATTTGAACTACTTTGAACTAACAATGTAAAGCAGCTTTCTTTGAAGAGTCCTTTGATTGACACAGTAATTGAAAAGCAGTGAACTCAAGCCTAATAGAAAATACAAATTGATATATATACATTTTTTGTTTTGTTTCTCACTGGGGAAACAAGAATATTGATGTTTAATAAATAACATTTAAATAATAAACACTTTTGCACCTATAATAAGAAGCGTCCTTCTCTATCCTATTTCATATTGCTGTGCCCAACAGGGTCCATGAGGGACCTTCTATTTACCTTTTATAACATCAACTCTACCATTGTGGAATGCAATAAATAAATTTAATTGAATTGAAGCCTTGAAAAACAGAAAAGATCTGAAAACTATATTATCTTTACGAGTATCAATTAAAAGATTTTTTACAAATGAAAATGTTTTCGGTTGCTATTATGTTTCTATCACAAAGCTTTTGTAGAATCGTGCGCTGGTCGTCGACCGGACAATTTTCGCGTGAATTATCGTCACGAAAGCTTGTTGATTTTGGGAACGAGACGCTGCTGGCCTGCTAGCCGCTGCGGATTAAATTAAACAATGCCGACAGAAACTGCTTATTTATTTTCCCACGAGGGCATAAAGGCACTAAAAGGTCAAGAAGCTGAAGAAAGTTGATTTTGTCCAAACGTTAAATGTTTAGATTTTCATGACTTGCTTTTTATAATTTGCTCAGGGAAAGTTTAAATAATTTGCTCTCGATTCGAATCTTCTGTTAACTATGTCCTCGAAAGTAGTAAAAACGATTTAGCTACCGGAGATACTTACGTCGTTGTAGTTTTGAACATTTTTTATTACGTTGCGTTTCGTATAAACTTGTTAGTTACGGGTTAATAACCCGCGTATTGGGCTCGAATAAACAAGAATCGAGTTATGGCTCCTCTTAGCTTGTTGAACACCTATCTGGGCCATTATCTGTCAACTGTGATTTCCTGCCTCGCCTAGCCGAAGGTCTTGCGTTCGTTACGCAGCCATTCACCCGAATATCTCACCGAACACATACTCGTACAGTTCAAAAACTTTTCCAAGGTTTTATATCTTTGTTAAGAAATTCAGTTCACACACAACACTGCATTAAGTTTTTATTGGGAGCATAAAGGTAATTAAAATAAATGTAGTAACACCTGTGTGCAAATTTAAAACATATCAACGAAACAATTTACCGGTGTAGTAAATCGATTATTACTGAACTCATAACCAACATCCCCACATATTTACAGCGTTTCTTATCTAGATTTGTTATCAAGAAGACTTTGAAACGATGTAATTATAACCCATGTCCATTTCCACTCAACTTAGACCGTAATTTCCGAGGACAATTTCTGCTTGCTGCTTATCTGCAGTGATAGGAGTTATCTGAACAACAAGTTATCAGATCGCAGTATGTTTTATTGTCCATTTGCAAACAGAGGGCCGTTACGTTTTGGTCAGATTGCGGAGATAAATACGGTCGGGCAGGGCGCGGCGTGGGCTTAAATACAAGCGTTGAGAAAACTTTAATCGTAGTTAAAAATATAATAAATACAGTTTTTACTGAATCTTTGCTAAGACTTGTAATTTTATCCAAAGAAAACAGGCATGCAATGCGGCAGTAGCAAGCGAATGCCAAAGCCTTGGCTTTGAAACTTTTAGACGACAGAAATTAATATACCTGGATAATAATCTCCTTACTTTTCCGCATTTATTCCTCCTAAAAAAATGTTTCTGGTCGCTTATAAACTGCACTACAGACTACTAAGCTGCACGCCGCCATTCCAAGGTTAGAGCAAATCAGCGCAGACGCAGGCTACGTGCAGTAAGCCCCTCGCAACGAACGCACCCACGCCAGCCATTTGACTTGACCGACACTCACTGACCGCCAGCTGAAATTAATTACTCCACCATATTTTTACCAGACAACATTGATAAAACCTGTCCGCTAAATTGCGTTTTTGCACTCAGTTGTCATTAGGCAACCGAGTTTAATAGATATGTCGATTGTTGCGCATGCGAATGAAGCTTCTTCGTTTGCAACATGTATAACAGCGTCTCGTTTGTTCGGATCTTAATGTAGCAACTAAGATAACGCTTTCATATTTAGATGCGGGAACTATAAAATTAGATTTTCATAACCATAATGGGGCGCTTATGCAGATTTGGACTGTAAACATTTTCGCCGGAGTTATGAATGAGCGTCCCAGATTTGCGCCTGTAATCATCTGGCGTGGCAGAGCGGGCTCGGCGGAGGAGCACCGGGGGCGGAGCCCCGCGACCCGGCATGGAAGCGCCTAACTGCCGCGAACGTTCCATTCCTATGTAAATCTGCCTGGCGCATCCGACGGCGGATAATAGAGACTCAATTTGCATGTCTCGTTGCCCTTTGTGGCTGCGAAACCGGATCGCGGCAACGTCAGCATCACCCTGCGCCCTGCGTATCGTTGGCTGAGTGACGTCTACCACACGTGTGTGCATATCAAGCATCCCCTAAAAGACAATGGGTACTAAACAAGGAATGATTTGGCATTCATTGGAGTGGGTAAGCGGGACAGCGGGCCGGGAAGTAACTGGTGAACCTAACGTGAGAGGAATAATTTAGTTCTCGCCGGCACAGATAACACGGCTCCCTAGCTCGCTATCTACCGTATTAATTAAAATTCGATCCGCTTCTCTGTTCTCCAGTAATTAATTTAAGTAAATAACTCTGTTATCCTATCTGGTTGTAATATAATAATAACACATGCCGTTTCCAAAGCCCGTGTTATCGATATAAAAGGAACCCATCTCAAGACGTTAGTTTGTGAAATAGTTCTTATAACTTATATATTATTTGTATTGTACTTATATTATTGGTAACTATATAGGTATTTGTAACCGGACAGATTATTTTATTCGCTGAAAGGATAATTAATGTTGGGAATTGATTTAGATGACAGTCTCTAAAGTACTCGAATAACAAAATTACGTGTACTTATCAGTTTTTATGTACTTGCGCCATGGTAGGTCGGATCGGATGCAATTTCCTCTAATGGCAGGGTGCTGTGAAATGGGCCGCCTGCTGCACTTTGCGAAGACACCGGCGACGCTACCCAGAATCAATTAAAAGAGTTTTTCCCTCCGGCGGCGCATCGGCATCCGGCGTCTGACCGCGGGATGCGGTGGTGGGTGCGCAGACGCATCTTGCCGCAGCCGGATTCCGCGCGTACACAGAGCCAGTAACCACCGCTATTGCCCGCTATGGGTAGGTATGGGTAAACTAGAAACGCATCCTGTTTTCCACTCTTCTTTTGAACAAGAATTCACATCTCTTTTGAATAGGTAGATAGATACTCCTTATCTGTCATCCTGACATTCTGCATGCAAATCTTATGCTATGACCATAAGGTATTTTTTAGCTTTGACTGTAAGTGCTAAGATCATTCGCAGTCTGTCTACCTACTAGGTAATTTACGCCACGCCATAAAATTGATTGTAATAAAAAAGCCTATAACTTCGAAACTAGTTTAAAAACTCTTACGCATCTGCTCAAATATTTTATGGGCCCTGTCAAGAATGAAGCAACAATAAATGTTATTAAAATTCCAAATAGTTTTATTAGTTGCCGCGGCCCGTCACGGGATACAGTCGGACAACACTTTGCTCTATATGGAGTAATTTGTTTTCGGCTTCCGATGGCGTTTATACAAGATGGTAATCACGGTAGGAATGTTGAACGACTTATCAATTCGATACGGGGTTTTTTGTTCTGTAGTAAGTATAAAGGTTTGGTTATAATGGCGCGGTAACGAAACAGTGTATCAGTAAGCCCTCCGGCAATTTTAAATAGAGCCTATGGATATGGCAAGCAATCAATACATTTTCCGGAAATGTTCGTAATATTATATAACCAATTTTTATATTGAATTAATAAATAATAACATGTCATTATTACACATTAATTTATACATTTCATCAAATAAACTTAATCTAATCTAATAACCCTCTCCGCAACATTCCTGACGCAAAAGAGCTCATATACAGGCAGCATTGCCACGCTGTATGGCTATAGAAAATCTTTGCGCCAAGAATGTACCGGAACGACGGTTGTCGCCCTGGGTCTTCGCCTCAGCACCCCAAGGGCCCAACGTCTCTTCAGCAACAGGTAGTACAAATAAATAGGCCTCTTCCAAATCCTTGTATTTGAGATGCTTCCCCTGTGCAGCTGTATCGGCAGTCGCGCTAGCTCTCGGATAGTGCGATTGAAGTGGCATGCAGCCACCGCACCGTGCTGACACGGGTAACATCCCAAACCCAACTTCCGCCATCCTGCCACGGGACCAAAGTTAAACCATCAGGCCTCTTTCCATCCAACCGGCTCAGACCTGGCGGCTCAAGGACGCTTATTCAAACGTCTGCGAATCAGATCATTCAGAGCATGATGACGCAGGAATCTACCAGAACAGTGACAGCAACTCAGAGCATGATAACTACCAGAATCAACCACCTGGCTGCAGATACACTGATGATGTTCACACACCCTGCAGCCAAGACGAAGTGCAGCCGCCACACGCAAAGAGTCGCCGTCAAGCAATTCGGTGATGGAAGTGAGTATAACCACGCTCCAGATTCCGGACACGTTGCTGCCTTGAGTCTTGCTTGATCCATTCCAGAGGAAGAATCCAGAAGCCGGCCAAAAATGGCTCTCGCTCCAATATCGTCCCAAGCTCGCAGTTCCTGAGCGCGTTCGGGCACAGCCTTGCCCGGATGGAGTGCCGACCAAACTACCATAGCACAATACAAACAACAATACATTACCTACAATTGGGATGCTTACCCTGTCACCATTCAATGGGAGAATATCAGCGACTAGGCTTGCTACCCAGCATGCGCAGAAGCCTAAAACGTATGTATACGTTTTTGGTCTATAGGCAAGCTCACGTCGCAGCACATAATAAAGAGTTAATTATAAATAATTAATACTTTATTATTTTTGCGAACTTAATAAGTATAATTACTAAAATTGCATTATTTTAAACATCACTTTTTCGCACTTTTCCCATCACCATGCTCTAAAATGTTGATTTGTCTTAATTAATATAATATAAGTATATAATAAAGTAATAACATAAGGGCATGCCAATTCTCACACATTAAATAAAGTGTATTAATTTTCTATGTTTAGGTTGAACTAGTTATTTTTTAAAATAGGATAAATTGGAAAAAATTACCTTCAACTACAATATTCTAGTGTTTTCGGAATGACGACTGTAGAACCCGTTGAAACAATTTATAGATTATAGCTGGGTAATATTACCCTGCTCGTACGATATCAATCAGTGCCATATGAAATCAGATGTTATTGCATTAATACTGCTGTGTGCCATAGATCATCATTTTTCACAACCGAGCGTCGCGCTACTAGTTTAGTTAAGCAACACCATATATCAACGCATCGCATTGCCATACAATCAGAACGCAATCAATCATATTCCTTTGATCGTAACTACTATATTCATAGCCATATGATAAAGTTATTTACCTATGTAAATTGGGTTTCAATTACAGAAAATGATACACACTATCTAATTCTCAATTCAAATTATAAAGGGCATAGTTAATTTTCACTTGCCGTTAAGCGCGATGAAACCGTTGCTAAAATATTCAGTGATCTTAGAACATTAATAATCACGTTGTTGACTAATTAATTAACTATAAAATCGGTTTACGGGGGTAGGGTCCGATTCGACAGAGCCATCAGTAGCCCAGTAATCAGGGAAGTTAAATGCCCCGTGAAAATGATTTATTAGGCCGAAGGTTATATGCCTGGCTTTGGTTAACGGCGCGGACTGCGGCTATATACTAATCCTGAGAAACATTCTTCAGGATTATCTCAGTTTAAACTGATTAAAATATATATTTTTTTATAAATAAAGGAGCGACTCTTCTGAAATAAAACGGAATATCGACAAGAGTGCAATCATATACTTTTAGAACGCGAACTAGTCTTCTGCAACTCAACTCTTTTACTAATGATGTGCAAAGATGCGACGAAACCCTGGTTGAGTGACGTGCTTGAAAGAAAGATAAACATTGCTGGTTTTGTTCAACAGGAAGCAAATTAATTTCATGGAACTTATGTTAGTCGAAAAGTCCATCATGGTCTTTTTTTAAAAGCCAGATCATTTATTGAATTTACTGTGTTAAATTGTTCGTGCGTCCCAATCCATCACGGAATGCCGAGAAAGTCGGTTATTGCAAATAATAATGAAACACAAATCAATGATGTTTTGTAATCTCTTATTTGAACTTTACCTCTCACATACTTACATCTAATTATCTCGCACCCATAAACTCATGATTACACTTCGAATTCATACACGATCAATCACTAACACGTATCGAACATACTAACCCGTAGTCGTAGATCAATCTCCAATCTAAGATGATACACGGCAATCAGACTGGCGGCGGCGGCGGCGGCGGCGCGGGCGCCATTGTTCAAAAGATTCGGAGCATCTAACATAGGTAGGTACTTATTTATGAAACTACATTGCAGCAAAAGTAATGTTTTTCGAGTTGTGTAGTCGCTTAGTCCTAATATTTAGGTTGTAAAATATATTTCTTGTATTTTCTTGTTGATTGTGCCATTTGTGCCGTGCCGACAAGTAGTAATAATATATTCAATAACTAATTACAAAAATGTCAGCACAAATACGAAATAGAAAGTCAGTATTGTGTTATTTTTTATAGTGATAGGTCGTCACATCAACCTACACAGAGTATTGATGGCATAATTAATCCAATTTTAAAAAATGCGCCTACTAAACAATCAAGATCACTGAAACATTTAATTTTGCACTTCTGGAATTGTATGAATAAAATGTATGAAAAAATATCTAAAAAAGCCAGTCCATTTTATAGAAAATCTGCATTAAGCGACTGATCCAGCCGTACGTAAGCACCTAACCTATACTATAAATAATAAAATAACAATAGATCATTTTAACACTTTTAATAATGATATATTAAAGTGTATTTATCGATTAATCCTCGCTGTAGTTTTTTTATAAGTTAGTAATAAAATTAAGTTTATATTCCATCACAAAGAAAGTCAATACTAAACGTACACAACATCTTTCTTGCTATAGTCTATACTACAAGTGACTACAACCACATAAAACTTTCTTTGCCACATCGTCAGACGTAGAAGACATATGAGCCAATCAGTACTTATCACATTTCATTTAGTAGATTTACGGTCTATTAATATAAGCTATATCTGATTTCAAGGAATCTCTCAGACTCTCCCACACAATTAAATATTTTCAAAGAGAATAACAGGAACTTTTAGGAACGATAATCCTTAGCTCAGGTTTCATTGCCCTTAATCTGTCAGGTCACCGACGAGGCGTTTTTAGATAAGCAGACAGGTTATCTAGAAGAATAACAAGTTGTTAGTGGAAATCTTTTTAAATTTATACAAATCTTAATCCTTTGGTGGGCCATAAAGATGGATACGATTTTAAAACACATTTGCATTGAAAAGGTATGCGGGAGCAATGCTCAGCGAATGGGGATGATTCACATTAATTTTGGCGCGAATAGTTCCAAAAATATTCTAATTTCTGACGTAGTTCGTTTTCACGTTCATTTGCATTTTCTCAGTTAAACGAAGGCCACGTCAGTAAATGAATTAAAACATTAAAACATCAATTAAAAGCATTTGCGAAATCTGGCTGTAACTAATTTCTTCTTAGGTTGGCTGGAAGGGATTTCTTATAGAGAGAAACTCACCTTTGTCACAAATTTTAAGATCAGCATGTAAATTTAACTGTGTAATAAAGGATATATATTTATTTTATTTATTCGGCAAATCATCAGCTAATTATCATAAAATACTTTAAAAAATATGTATCAGATAGATAAGCAACCACATAGAAAAACAAAACGAGCATAATAATACTTAACTACAAACACTACAGCGGTAAAACAAATGTAACGAGGCAAACAGCGCTCATAGTTAGATTAAAACTAATGTATGTATACATACATATACCTATATATATAAATACATTACACAATCACACAATACACAATTATGTCACGTTGTCATGTCACTAAATGCTAGTAAAAGAACCTTGTTCGAAAACGCTTTCGTTGTCGAGATTCAGAGGTGCCAGCCAGAAGTTTAATACGTAAGTTCAGGCTGGCTGGCCACGCTTTTCGTTGTTTTTTAGCTAAATGGCTATACGTATCTCAAAAATTCAAACTGGATGCCTGTCACAATTTTAGGTGACGCAGTATTAATAAGCAAGAAATAATTAGAATCCCATCTGTTCAGAGATTGAGAGACCATGCGAAAAGCGGTTTTCAAGCTGGCTGGACACGTTTGCGTTCGATTGTCTCGGGTTCTCTAGCGTCACATAAACTGAAATAAGCGTGATTAGCCGTCACCTAAAATTGTGTATTGACCTACTTAAACGCGGCTCATTTGGAAGAATTGTCCAGCCAGCCTGAGTCACATCTTTCTTTGGGGTCATTATTGGACTACTTTCAGAGCATGAGAGATGAAAAGGTCCTTTTCCTTACCCATACGTGCGACGAATATGCGTAAAAATCGAGAAGCAAAGATTTCCCTATTCGGATAATAGTAGACCGTCCATGATAAATCTTCATGGCCCATTTTACTCAAATTATAAGGCATTGGGCCGTAAATCCCCTTATTATAGACAGGAATCCATCCCTTGCCTCCATTAAACTGAAATTGTTACGTGTTATAGCAAATATATACGAAAATAGAAATCGGTATCGAACCGGGCGGCGGCGCGTCGGCGGCGTCGGTGACATTCGCGCCGATTTCCGTCCGCATTTATACTTAGCATTCAATTTTGAGTTTTTCGAAACCTTCATTATACTTTTAAACTTGCAAACTTGCTTGGGACAGCATTCGGAGGACGATGGAAATACCCGTTCTTGATAACCAAATTAATGCTGTCTTCAAAGTTTTTGGCCCAAAATAAGTTAAAGCCTTGCTTTGTCAATAGTCCACATCACATCAGCCACTGTCAGTGTTATAGAGCCGCCAGTTTAACCTGCCATTCGAAGCACGGAATCATCATTATTTTCGGACAGTCAGGTGATTCAGCCTGTAATGTCCTAATCAGCTGGGGAAAGTCTCACAAAGAAATTATTGCATGACGTGGATTCATACCCGGAAACTCGGTAACAAGCGTCGAAAACTCGACCGCACTCGACCATGGAGGCCGTTCAGCCACAGCAGAGGTAGATAACAGCAGTCGATCAGCTTATTGTCTGTGAATCTCATTGCTCACTGCGTACTTAAGTCCATTGTCTGCATTGGTTACAGCATTCCTAGCTCTGAGGTCCACGTCGTCGTCTCTCAAATTACTCGAATAGCTTCTCGGAAACTGCACTGTCCGGAGCCAGATCCATCCTTTAGAAATTGGACTATCGGTTTATTCCATAGATAACAGACGTTCTGAGGTTTATTCAATAAAGGTATTATAGTACTTGGGGGAGTTCGTACTAGTTGTATGAATAAAGTTCACTATTATAACCGATCTGCTATTTTTACAACACAACACGTTACAGTCCACAAAGTTTATAGGTGTCATTTGTATTTATATATATTTTGCCTTTCATTCGCCCCTTGTCGTTTCTGTAGTAGGTAAATATTTTACTTAACTTGAATAGGTATCTCTACTTTACCTCTTGATCATTGCCTCTGTTATTTCACAAAATATGTACTATATCCACCTAATAGGTACTGTTATTACTGCTCGTATAAATTAACCTGACAAATGACGTCAGCCCGAGCAGCTGCTGTTGCGAATATCATTTTGATAATAGAACCATGGACCAAACCATATAGAACTAATTATACTTAGTTCTATAGAACGTAAGCTCAAAAAAAAAAAAACGTCAAATTTTATTGTGCAATATATATACAAGGGCTGCTATTTATGTATCCGGAACTGGCCACTTACATAAACAATATTTAAAAAGAAATTATAACATTTAAAAATAGAACTCTTTGGCTGTAAAATAAAGTTTGTTTCATTCATCTGTCAATTGTTTTTAAATTGTGGCGCCATTTTTAAAATTCATTGTCTATCATCACCATGGATTTGAATCGTGAAAATTTTCGTGCTATGATTTATTACGACTTTCGGCGTGGATTAACTCAAAAACAGTGCATGGATCAGCTTTTGTCGACTTTTGGGGAGGAAGCCCCATCGAAAACCACTGTGTATCACTGGTTCAGTGAGTTTAATCGTGGTCGTCGTATGCTTGCGGACGATTTTAAAGAAGGTCGCCCTAAATCGGCTGTTGTACCACAAAATATTGATGCTGTGCGCGAACTAAACTAATGCAAGACCGTCATGTTACATATCGCGAGATAGAGGCATTTCTGGGCATTAGTATGACGAGTATTTATAAAATATTACACGAACATTTGGCTGTAAAAAAAAATGTTTTCGTTGGATCCCGACGGTTTGGGTGTTCCAAAATGAGCCAAACCCAACTAAAGTTATGTTCGTGCAAAAAGCACTTTGAAGCAAATGGTTGACTGCTTTTTTGGTATTAGTGGACATGTGGCTACAGTACCACTAGAGAATCGTAAAACAGTTAATTCTGAATGGTACACCACCATTTGCTTGCCAGAAGTCTTTGGAGAAATACGCAAGAACAATCGACAACGAAGAATAATCCTTCACCACGATAACGCCAGCTGTCACACCTCGGCCGCAACAACGGAGTATTTAAATAGTCAAATGATCGAATTGACGGGTCATCCGCCGTACAGTCCCGACTTGGCACCCAACGACTTTTATTTATTCCCAAGCGTGAAGAACAAATTACGTGGACACTGATTTTCGACCCGGGAAGAAGCCGTTGATGCTTTCAAAATGCACGTTTTGGAGATACCCGATACAGAATGGAAAAAATGCTACGAAAGTTGGTTTCAACGTATGAAAAAATGCATCGATCATCACGGGGAATATTTTGAAAAGCAATAAAAGTATATTTGGTTACAGATGTTTGTTATTTTTTGTTATTCCGGATACATAAATAGCAGCTCGTACATATAGGTACCTAACGACAAGTTTCTATCTATAACACATATAAAATAAGGCCCGGTTTCCACCAAAGCGGAGAGGAGAGGAGATGTGTTTGAATAACCAATCAGATTTCGTTATTGAAGCTAAGCGGAGAGGAGATGTGGAAATAACGAAATCTGATTGGTTATTCATACACATCTCCTCTCCTTTCCGCTTTGGTGGAAACCGGGCCTTAATCTTTATATCTAAGTGAATAAATGTCTACTAGACGGCGAAAGCATAAATTTATTGACCCCTATAGAAGTTTTCTACAAGTTCTAAACATAAGTTATTTATTGTTTACGACTAGTTATATAGTTAGTAATGAACAGTACGTTTTTAATTAGTATTATAATTAATGGTATCTGACTAACTATTGTTAATCTAACAATATGAAGGTTCAGCCGTTTCGTGGTACTAAGGTGCTAGTTTCCATACAATAGAAGTCACCGTGAAGGTGATATACAAAACAACCATTAAAGGTAAACTTCAACGTAATAACGAGTTTCACGTAAAACTTGTTTTTCAACAAAAAACACTTGAACAAGTAAAAAATTCTTTCCACTTTCACTAACAACAAATCAACGCCTTTCATTCTTTCGTTCCTCAATCTACTACATGAAAGTGGGTAATATTCTACTCCCTAAAGAAATAATACGGTTCTATTTATTCAGCAAACACTGAGAACGATTGAAATGTGATAATATGAGTGAGCGTGGTGCGTTCAGTTGCCATGAACTTTGCGCAAGGGCGGGCGGCGAGAGTTAGCGGCAACAGTCGAAGCCAGGACGACCTACTCAACCAGAACAAAACTAGACCTCGCTGACTAGGTAATACCGATGGGGTCGTGTGTCAGCTTATATCGGAGAAAGACAACCGACGCTGACGTAGAGTGTACCTCGGGATCGTGAGTTATTTCGCCGCCGCCCGCCCAGTGTCGCGCGGGCCGCCCTACGCGACGGAGGTGCGTGACGTCACTACATACGACAAAACATCGTAAATACAACGCATGTTACTTTTGTGTGTGGTGTAACTAATTTAAGTCCTAATAAAAGAGTACATTTGCTTCATTAAGTGATAGATAAAAACTTTGTAGAAGTTTAAAAACTTATTGAGACGCTCATTAAACTCCCAAGTAATAAATTATTGAATATCATATGAAGTTTCATATTTATAGATTTTATTCTGAGACTTTATCTAAGCTATTTATTGTTAAATTTAGGTTTTACGAAGTGTTGACGTTCGAGTTTAACCTCACCTCGTAGTCGAAGTGTTTTAGAAGTGTATTGAAACTAAACACAAACTTTACGGTCGGGGAAGGCTATCCTCAAGTTTGGCTTTGATATTGTTACCGGCTAAATGGAAACCACCTCTTGAAGGTAAGCTAATGAATTGTGACTGTATTTTGTAAGACATTACTTCTTTTATCATTTGAAAAAGACACAGTTTTAATTATTATTTCACATGTCGTTACCGAGTACTGGGTGGAATGTATTATAATTTTGATATCTTGAAAATATTGAATTACCCTTTGATTTTTTCTTTCATTTAAGTACAATACATTTTTAGTCCGACCTCATATATACACGTGAGCAGACCCTTAGTAGGTTTACAGAGATCACACACTAAAACCACTTTTGGCAACGATTCAGTATATAACAAACACCTTTTTTTTTAAGTGACAAAGCTTATAAAGGTGTAACTGTAACATTTCCGTTTTGAATTTTGAGGATAGAACACTCAATACACATATTTAACTAACCTAATGGGATTATTCCATGATCGTGGACAGGAAGGTACGAAATTATTTACGACGACGATTGTAAACACAATAAACATTATTACAGTTCGCTGCTTCTTATTTTTCTTAGAAACAACTTTTTTGGGCGGGACTAATTTAAAGAATAAAGAATCTGACTTAATTTTTATTTCAGACTTTCGTTTGAAACTTTGACTTAATGTAGGATCAAACAACTCTATCTTTAAGAATATTAAAATGAGAACTGAGCCACTTAAGTGTTCTAGAAATTACACCATTCTCACGGCTTGTTTACTACGTGACACTAATTGTGAACTGTATAAAAACAAAATTACCCTAACAAGCACTGCTCATAGCTGTTGTTGCGAGTGTACAGTAAATAGTATTTGGTAAATATGGCGGGCAATTAGTGCATACAATGATTTAGTGGCCGAGCCTGGAGGCTGGTGGTCATCGTCGGCGTGGGAACACAAACAGACGCCTCGTTACCGGCCTCTTGTCAACTGGAGAGCGCGCACACTTGGCTGGAACTAGCGCTTCCCTACAACAAATGGTACAATGGGAAACTTGAGATTTTTTC
This sequence comes from Carpatolechia fugitivella, assembly GCA_951230895.1. NCBI lineage: Eukaryota > Metazoa > Arthropoda > Insecta > Lepidoptera > Gelechiidae > Carpatolechia > Carpatolechia fugitivella. The sequence goes on along the minus strand of OX579646.1, from coordinate 11,753,645 downwards.
ATTTTCCTTTTAAATTCATTTTTTGAATTTTTTCACATTTCCAAATACAACGATTTCGCTGGTGGGGTGGATACTTGATCCTAACAAAAATAAGCATTTTAAAACGAAATATTTCTGAAAGGTACACTAGCATCGACAAATACCTATTAAAAACCCTTACTATTTTTTAAAAAACCTATCCATCGATACCGCACAAGTCGTGAATAAAAAAATAACCCCCACTTCACATGTACCAGAGGAAACCTAAAATTTTTTTTTTTTTATTCTTTAGCTTCCAATCCAAGCAATCCAATCCAAAATCCATGCCAAATTACCTTCTAGTACGAACATGTCGAAATTATGAGGGTTCTTTTTTGACTACGGAACCCAAAAAACTGAATGAGCTTATTTTTAGGTCTGTTTTGCGTGCTAGTAACACAGCTATTTAAACTAGCTAATGCTGTCCTTGTGTTTCAGGGAGAATACAGAAGATAACCATATTTATTATTAATTAATTTTAAACTAAACAGGAATTAATGAAGTCAGTAAATAAATACGTCAACACATTTTTTTTCTATATAACAATAAACCTATTGGCGTTAGTTCAGCTCCACGTATCTTTACAACGGTTCAATCAGTGCATTTGTCACCGCTATTGTCATTCTAATATAACCTCTATTAACATTACGATATGTGTGAACGCGTTTAACACCACCTATTTGTAGTTTCTGTAGTTATACCTATATAATAAAATAAGAAAGGGGAGCAACCAAAGTGGGCTTAACCTTGAACAGTCATTTAAAAAAAAAACACAAAATATTTTGAAATAATATATAATAAATTTTGCTGCCTTTATGGGAGGGATCAAATTAAATATAAATAAATAATGTTTTGTAAGTCTTTCAATCGATTGATAACGCCAAAACTAGAGTTACCAAATACATTCTGACGAAAGTTATAAGAACTTTTTTTGAGAAATCTTTATTACAGAACAGTCAATATTATAATAATATTTTTATGTTCATATTGAAGCCCAGAGGTCAAACATTTTGGTTGCTCCCCTTTAAGTCTTTTTTTTTTACAACATTTTTAACTTGCGTCGTTCGTATGTCATTATAAATTCTTTTAGGTTTGAAGTAATCGGCATGTACGAGTTCATAAAGCTTTCATGTTCTTACATGAAGTTGAGTTCATCCACCAGGTGTAAACTACCTATTAGTTACACGATACGAATGAAGCCATCTTCGGGTGCACCAGCGCCCGACTGACTGGGAGTAGAAGTGGTCGCCATGAAGCCATCTTCGGGTGCACCAGCGCCCGACTGACTAGGAGTAGAAGTGGTCGCCATGGCCGAAATCGGTCGGATAGATCATCATCAGTTACACGATATTACAAAATCGAAAAATATCTAAATTGTTATGTAAATATTGATTTAGGTGACAAAGGTTTTATAAAAATGTTCATTTGTAAGCAAATGTGTACTTCGTCTTTTCTTTGTAATTTTGTGTTTCATGGAATAAGGTGAAAACGCAAAACTCTATTCTTATTGTGTTGACAAATATAAAATTCAGATGGCCTGTACACCTATAGTTTAAGAGAATATTTCTCATGAGACTTGATATTTGTACATAGGTAAAACCTGACAGCTTTACGTGGAGTCAAGAAATACACTCAAAAATGTCCTTCCTTACTATGTGTTTAGGATGTTTGAGTAAGGAGAGACCGAGTTACTTTACCTTAAGTGTGGAAGTACTTACTTAGAGAAGATTTTCACACGCGTTTTAGGTTAAGAACACATTAGCCTTTCAAGATCTTTTTTTGTCCAATGTATAAAATACAGTAAATTTTATACAGACGATTAGAATTGCTAAGAGAAAAACATTTATACAACGTGTACCTAAACTGTTAACTAATAACGCACAAACTAAACAACTTTTGTTTACTTAAAAATACATTAATTTTATAATAATACACTTAAACAAATTTAAAAAGAGTTCCCCGAGAAGGTTTATACATGTATTATTTAGTTACAAAGATTTTGTTACTTATTATATTACCACACAAGTATTCATCAACATCAACGGCCCGTTACAGTCCACTGCTGGACTATGAGCTTCCTCCACTCAAGAGGAGGGTTTTGCCATAATCTCCACGCTTGGCAGGCGGGTTGGAGATCACAGATTAAAAGGTTACTGTATCAGAGAGCGCTGCTGCCCGTTCCCTGTTAAATGTGTGGTCCCTAAGTCGCCTCTTACGACACCCACGGGAAGAGTAAGGGTTGGTGACAAATGTATTCTACTCTGCCGTCACCACACGGCGTACAACCTACAAGTATTCATCACCTATGAATATTTTTTATAGTCTGTAAATGAAACTAAACAATATAAAGCTACACTAAAACAAGCTACACATAATGCTAAACCAAAGTGATCGAGCGAGTTACTTGTTTTCAATTTGAACTTATTCTATTTTAAATGGTAGGTACTAACGCGAGCTATTTCCGGCGGGTAACAATTTCCTTCCAGCTTCCCCCTCCCCAGAGCCGCACCTCCCCCGGAGCCCGGAGCGGAATCGCCCCAAGCCGAGCAGGCTCTCGGACAAATGCGCAGTTGCTGTGCTGTACGATTCGATTATCTATGCATGAGTTTTTATTCGTAAGGGCACTTAAATAAGCTGCGGAAGGCTTCGTTAATCTATTTACAAAGCTATAGATGGTATGTAAAGCTCTTTATTGTTTAGAAGAAGCAAGGTAATAATCTTTATGTTTAATTTAAATTATTATAATTTTAGAAGATTCGACGAGAAACATACAATTTATTTTGGTAAAGACCACGAGGTATGTTTAATTAAATGCTATATGTCATGAAGTCGAAAAGAAAGCCTTGCAACATTATTATATTTGAAAGCTCAACGTGGTTACGTGGTGTATGTGCCATCCTTGAAAGCTCGAAAGCTACAACAACACCAAACCGGTTTTACAACCCGTCGCCGGGCGAGAAAGACAGACGTTTCTGTTTCTTTTTGGTTCAGTGATCTTAGTTTTCTGTTTCGTCGGTATACCTGCGTCTGAAAGAGAGAGACTTCTGCTCTTTTTACGTGCGTGTGTAAAGCCGAAGGTAACCGAAAACAAACGAAGCGCTTGCGCCGAACTCGTATACGTTTTGGTTACGATACGCGCGTGACGTTATTGCCCAATGACGTGCATCTATCTATTCCATCCATTGATGTTAAGTGATTATTGTGAAGAATTTGACGTGCTATCGAGAATGTGTCAAGTCATATCAGTAAACTGAAGCCTTCACGTTCAATGCTACCATTTAGCACCAATTTACATAATCACTAAAAGCTTGAGAAACTTCTGAGTTAAACAAGCAATTCGATCAAAGTTTCTTAATTATTTAAATAAGGTAGATAAGTAACGTACGTAACCGAGCTTACATTAAATTGGAACATTATTTGTGGTGTAATGTATTCAGGTTCCATTACTTGTTTTATATAAGAAACAACTGCATGGACTTTGTTGGGACCGGTCGTAGTGATTGAAAGTGGGTGAGTGGCTGGTGTCAGCTTGTCGGCTCGGCGGCGCAGCGGCGGCGGCAGCGGCGGCGCGGGTGCAGGCTCGACGCGGAATGTGCTACGATTGACAGCGATCGTTTATTTTCATTACGATACGAACAACATTTAATGTAGAAAGTAAGTTTCGATCTCAAGTTTCCTTAAACTTTATTTACCTACTGCAGCATTTCTGTTTCGCAGAATTTTCAGTAATTTTAATTTAGACGGCAACAAAAATTACGGATTGTTTTCGCACAGATTTTAAATGGTCTAATATAGTAATACATTTTATTTCCATTTGATCGAAAAAGAACATTCATCTCGAGCATTCAGAACTGTAAATATACGTAATTATGTAAGTAGTTACTACTGACTGAAATGAATGCTTATATGTTACAACTACCAGTAATAAAGTAATTATGTATTACTCGTTCTCAGTTTTAAAAATTGGCATTTATTTAAAAAATAATTATTTTTAATGAAAGGCTAGCCAAAATGCCAGTGTGTCAAAGTGAGTTATAATGGAAACAAGTAAACCAGACATTTCATAGTCACTAATTGACTGGAGTAGGAAAATTAACCTGGTTTCGCGTTGCCGCGCCGCCGACCGCGGCCGCGTAGCGTGCGCGCGCGTTTATGTCTTTTATACTGCAAGTAGATCATGGCTGCTGTATGCATGCATTTTTTCATCTCCAAAAATTAACATTCATGACTCACTAGCTATTGCTAATTGTTTTATAGTGTAACGGTGGAATGGTTGACAGTTAAGTAGCATTTACAAGCATGGTGGCATTTACAAGTAGGTTTATTGAACTGTCTGTTTGTCCCTCAAAACATAAACCAGTTGGGAATGTACATAATTAGAAAAAGATTTCTAATTTATTTAATTTCAAATGTAATGTACTCGTGTCCAAGTTGTGCCTAATGTGTGGTACTTTGTAGTCGATTGTGAACATCATGCAACGTGCAGCGAGACAGCAAGCAAACGACGCCATCAGTCATGTAGCTTTTGACGATTTTCCTAAAGAATATTCTATTTTCTGGAATTCTCTAGTCGGACATGCTGTCTGTCATCAGTTAAATATCATACGATTTATGTTAAAAAATACAAAATTGCACCATCACCAAAAAGCATAATATATGTAAAATAAAGTTACAAACTGAAGTTTCTTGTCTGGTCAGTTTCTTTTTTTTTTTTTCATTTCTCATTTCATCCGCTAGCTCCACACTGAACCTTAAATCTTCTTGAGCTTTACTAATTACGAAAAAGCCATCACATAAAACGCAAATATTGTTTATGGCGAATTCTTTCAAGATACAGGCAGGATTAGCGGAGTCTGCGGTTAATTGATAAAGGTGTCACCCTCGCGGTTACGTGATCCGCCTCGCAATGAGCGTCGTCGTCTTCTGCTCGGCGACACGCTACGACTTTACTACGATATTCATGTCAGTAAGGAACCTTGTTGCTATCTAAAGAAACTTTTTGCGTAGTAAATATTTATATCAGTCACGAAGAATCACTTTTTTGGGCATTTTTACTTATTATTTATTTTCAAATAACGCTCTGATTTCCCCTAATGATTCAATGAAATTCCTGTCTAAACGCCTTCGGGGGATAGAAATTGAGCAAAAATGTATTTCATTTAAACTAAAAATCGTTTGAAGATTGTAAATTATAATGTACAAATTATAAGGCGTTACTCAAACCAATTAATGCAAAAAATGTTCGTTAACTCAGTCGTGCAACTGAACAAATTTTGATCCATAATACCGCCAAAATATAAAGAACTGGACAATTTGTAGAAAATTATGTTTGGTTTCATTGCTACGATGTCTCTGGGTGGGGGCCTGGTAATCTGTTATACAGGGATTCCCTAGAGCAGTACCAGTCTCTCACAAAGGAGTTAATGTTTTGTCATATTTGATGTTTAAGTTCATACCTGTTCTTACCTTTGTGAAAGAAAATACATAAATAAATTATTATTATTATTATCTAAGATTTTGCGTTATTTAACTCGCTATTTAACACGTTATATATAATACATCACTCGCGACTGTGGGGATTTAGGTATATAAGCTGTCGACAACAACTAGCAACGTGTGGGTTTCCAGGGTTTAATTCCAAACTTATTTCCATTTCACTATAAGCAGCCTTACTATTCTGTTTTAAAAATATCTTACATAAGAAGGCGTATTTTCTCTAGGATATGGATACTTCGAACTTATCCAGGAAATTCTATGCATGTACCTAGCGGATTAAAGGAAACCAAGTATCGATCTAACTATTTTTGTTCGCGAACGAAGCTTTGACGCCACGATAATATTTATTAAAAATTTCCAGGCAGTCTAGCTTGTGAATATATAAACATTTTATTTAAATTTTTTACTTTGATGACATTGTATCAAGCCAATAACAATAATAATTAAGATTTCCCCTATCTATAAAGAAAATATCAACATAAAAAGAAACATATGCGGAGGTTAACTTATTTGTTTGTAGACAAAATATTAAACAAAAAAGGAAAATAATGCGTCGCCACCACATATCAGTGCAAGTAAGTACGTAGGGGGTAAAGAAGATCCTCTACGACCTGCGATGCGACCCGCCGCGGCTTGTGTCATGACATTTAAATATGGCCATATTCATTGCGGTTAATGCTTGTATATTATTAAGTTTTCCGTAAACAACAACGGTGATAGCAATGCAATGCGATGTGCAACCATTTGGGTTAAGTGTGCTCTAAAATAAGTTAAATCAACACTGCTAAAGTTCTGGTAAAAGACGTGAGAAAGCCGTAATCTAATTTTCGTGATTCCGTAGTTTTGTCAGTTTGAGTAATGTTAATACAAAGGTTTCAAAAGAAGATGAGTCGCTTTAGTTTGCTCGTTAGCAGTTCCTGATGGAGTTCGTGAACGAAGACTTCCATCGAAGTCTATTCTAATTGGTTGAAACACAGTTCTTTAACGTAGCTCACTCAGGTAACCTATTTATATAGAGAAAGATGTTTGAAATATTGTACCTATTCATATAAAACAATGCGTATAAACACGAATAACATTTGAGTAATTTTCTTTATTAAATATATAAGAGAAAAACATCTTAGTTACATAAATAAAGCAATTAGAAAACAAAATCTTTCTGACGCGAAGTACAAATTCGAAGAAACCATTTGTCCACACAAATTCGAATTTAAACACACAAGTTCAATTAGCATATAAAGGGCTCAAAATCAAGGCTTTAAAGATTCGAACAAACCGTTCTAAGTGTAAAATGGACTATAAAGGTAGAGGCACAAAGAGTGAGTTTGTATGACGTGGGCCACAGAAGTTGCAGTGCAGTGCCACTTATCGGCACCATCTGACCTCAGGGGAAAGCAGCGGGCAGACGTGTTGATATAATAATATTTCCATTATGTTTATGTTGTCTTGGTACTTCTAGTAATAATAAAACAGTTTTACAGTATTACTTTTGAACGTTGCGGATATAAAAAACATTTATTAAAAAAATACTTCAAACAAACCAACTTATTAATTAACTTCGATTACACAGACATGATCCAATCAATCATTGAGTACAAATCATTAAATCGCCCAAATATGGCAGAATATATACCAACCAGATTGGTAACTAACCTACCTAAAAACTACCTACTTGGGTTCCCACTTACCCACCTTATTAACTAAACATACTTAGAAGATTTTGTTTACCATTCTACCTTTCTGTTTTTAGCACAGTAATAAACATAGTACCTACATTGTACTCCAAGTAATGTGGAATTGAAGTATTAAGACCGAGTAGATATTGATTCGTGTACCAATTATTAAAAGTAGTTGAACTTGGCCCGTAACATTTGTTATTGCAACTAGAGCGGCTGCCTACTCACTCGCCTTAGTACGTAGATAACGCTGAGATCACTATCGAATAATTTATCATTGCTACTACTACTGTTTACTTATATTATTACACTGTGGTAGGATAAGAAAATTAATTATCAATGTTGACAAAAGGCCCACTCAGAATGTTCTGTCTGATGTTTCATAAAGACTTAAAAGGCAAAATAACTGTTCTACATTTCCATAGAGTTCCTATGGTCTCTGTGATAATGTTATATTTTGTACCATATCAGAATCCAAATTTTTCTAAATTTTCAACCACATCCATATTACTTTGTTCGGTTTCTTCAAGAGAAGGGTGTTTGCTGTCATTAATTAAGGTAGAGAACTGATAATCCATGTACGTACAAAATAGATGTTTATTCAGTAGCGTTTTATTCAAATTAGAAATCAGAAATCAGAAATTAAAACTGCTTTTGTTTATAGTAAGCTTTTTTCTGAGTAGGTGTCCCCATAACTTTCCGCGTATTCCGACGCAGTTGAAATACAAGTAGGCCACGAAGCATTAAGTTCATGTCAATGCCATTAGTAAAGTCGGAGGCCCCGCAAGTGTCGCCGTGCCGAATATTCAATTAGATCCAGAGTGGGCTTCCATGAAATATTTCCCCCTTGGCTTAACACGATGGCTTAGACCGGGTGATTATTACATACACACACACCAATATAATACTGTCGTCGATTTCAGTTTCATTAACTTTTGAAATAAGTGAGTGTATTGTATAATTATAAATAGACAAGTGGCCCTGAAACTATAGTATTAATTTGAACTCCTAGAACAATATTCGGGCCCTTGTTTTAAATCTAACTTAGTTGTAGATTACAGGTAATAAGTATTTGGAAGGACGAGCTTTTTAAATCTTAATCATAAAGATATATTGTCCCTACGAGTATTTTCACTATGTTTTACAAGCACACTTGAGTTACATTTATCGATCTTTAGTTGACACACTACCCTGGAGACATATGCGACCGGGTGATTGGTGTCAATTCGTACAATTATTGCAATCAAACGACCGCGCCACGTTGTTCGCCAGATATTTACATCAGATACGACGCGATGACAATGAAGATACCGATGGACGGACAATCGGCTCGATTCCACTCATTCAACGAGTTTCATTCGGTCAATTACACTGCTCATTTGTTTTGATTGACCTAGTTTTTCAGAGTGCTTTGTGATGCATCAGTTCCGAACCGTCTCAAAATTATATGTCATCTTTGTCTAGCAAATTTCTGTACAAATTCAGGACGAAATTCATGATAGTTTTTCGCTCAATTGATGTTTCTCAATAAGGAACCATTGAGACTTTATAACAGGGCCTCGTACGTTCCCTTGGACATTAAGCGTGTCATTTAGAAACACTGGCGTAGTTTATGGAGACAAGCAATCACTATACCCTATGTAGGCTCAGCTTAGGAAAGCCTGTCATTATGCCCGCCTTGTAAGGACTGAAAGTCGGTTCTTTATAGGTACTTTAAATGCTTGCCAAGGAAAGATTGAATTCATTGTCCGTTCTTTTAAACTGACTTGAACACTTAAACGAGTTAACGTTTCAACAAGCTTTTGTAAGGAAAAGAAAAGCACAAAAGCTTAAAGGGGACTGTTGTAATGTCACAGCCAAGTTACAAAAGTTTTATTAAACAGAGGCCATATCTCGGCTCGGACTCGCTGTTTGCAAACCGGAGCAGGGTCGGCTCAGACCTGAATTCGTGGACCATTTATGTTTTATCATCAACACTGTTGAAACAGTCCGATCTGAACAAATAATGTTGTACTTACAAGCATCGGCTATATCGCAATCCTTATTAACGATCACAATCAGAGTTAATAATGTAAAAGTAGACCATGATAAACTATTTCATCATGGTACAACAAAAGAAAGTAGATACTATTATTGCCTGTATAACAAATTGCTGAAGTAAAACATTAGTGAAGAAAAAAATAATTGAATAATCGAATTGTGAGAATGTTAGTGTAGTGAACAACCACGAAAATCTTAAAACATTAGTGTTATAATATCGATGATGAGGTGAATATATAGAACGAATATGCAATATAAGGTACTCAGACAGATTAGCTTGTGAACAAAAAAATCTATTCACAAAGCTTTTTTTTACAAAGTACCTATAAGTTGAATGACTTTCAATTTATTTACATAACGGTCCTTTATAGTCTACACAACCGACAAGTAAACAAAACATTATTTACCACTGAGTTCAGTCTGTGACTGTGCTCTACAGTATGATTAATTAAAAAAGCTCTCGGCCTCCATATATGAATAAGGCAAGACCGGTTTCATTTCCTGTGAACATGTCCATCTATATAAAACACAAAAAGTATGAATAAATCTATTTTTCTTCTAGTAGATTAAATCCAGCCAGTACAAAACGTCGTTAAGTCAAGTCGATTTATTATAGCTAAGCTACCTACTCTACCTTGGTCTGATTAATACTCGGTTCGGCCAATTGCTCAGCGCGCAAAAAGTGGTTGAAGCTCTCCCAGGCATCATTGTCGTGTCGACTAGAACAATGGGCATCGCGTGACAGGGCTCCACCAAGACAATACTCTGCATAAAGAAAACCTCTGGCTTCGCGAAACGTGAGCGTAAGTTTCAACCCAAAAAAAAGTCGTGACGTTGAGAGGCTGACATAAATATCACACGGTATGGGTCTGCTTCTTTATCCATTGTTGGGTATGGTACTGAGCGTTTCAAGCTATTTTTGTTTTCCTTACGTTATTTCTTCATGTAGATATTATGTTATGTACTCATACCTTTACATTAGGGGAGTCGAGTTGAGTACTCGAGAGGCATCATTTGAGTAACAAATCTGTTTCACCTGTGAAATAAAATCTTGTTCCGGTCGTAGCCGGTTACAGAAGTGACAAATCCAGCTTTCAAGACTTCTTGTTAGTTGAAATGAAAGGCTGTTCCGAGTGCTGGAGCGGCGCGGGTGGTGCGACACAGAACGATGTCGTTTAGAGGAAGTGGTCTCATCCAATTAAGAGCATGCCCGCTGGATTGCTTCCAGCGCTTCTGTCGTTTTTGTAATGTTCTCCTGCGTTTTTCCTTTTTTTTACATTTGTTCCACCCAGCTAGGAACTGAGGAGGCGTTCTCAGTTCATTTTTATAAAGTTTCGCGCTTTGATCCTTGAGGTTGTTTTAAATCGAGACGATTAGGAAGTTGAATCCACTTTTATTCTTGTAATTCTTTAGGATTTCATTTATTTAAAGAGTTTTGTGATACCGACTCTAACAAGAGTAAATATCAACACCTCACTTATTGGGAGTGGACTTGGATAGTTTCAGCGAAGGGGTAGTGTGTGTGAATGTTAGTATCAGAGCACATCAAAGGAGCTTCCTTCCCCGGCGTATGCAAATGAGGAATATTGGTGCGGTGTCGCCTGCCATTGTCATCGCACACCCTTGCGTCGTCGTCGTAGTGAATAATACGTCTGCAACTTCTAGGTAGAAAACTTGCCAAGGTAGAAAGATAAAGGGCAAAAGAAGTTTTAACATTTTTACTCATAACAATATTACAGAAGTGACTTTTTTTTTTAAATCGACGTTTACTAGGGTAGGTACGTTAATGTGTTTTGCAATACTTCGCCTATGCTTTTTAGATGTGTCGAATTTCAAAACGTTCTAAGGTAGTAATTACATGGATAGTAATGTTGGTACCTATGAACATTATTGCACATTAAAACCCAGTCTTTAAGCTCTGTTTGCTAGTTGAAGTTAAAGAAATATTTTAACAAACGTGATTTTACCGATATCTACTCTACAAAAGAAACGTTACAAAGATATAAAACTCCATAATACTTAGTTGTGTATGCAACCTGTCTCTTCAGACAAGGACAGCATATCAAAATGAGCGTTTCATTCAACTCACCATGATGGAGTTCTATCTTTGAATATGAAAGGTTCTTGCTCTCACTCGTCATTATCACTAGAATTTAAAAATATCTTGTTTGATTGGTAATTGAAAACTGGACTGGTTAATTAAAAATGTGAACGTATTAGTTCCAAGTCCCAACGATATATGTAATACATTCTCCTCGACTTTACAACTTCAACGAATAAGTTGAGGTAGTATTTTTGTTTTTACCAAAATAAACACAATTTTAGCACAGCTTCGTCAACTTTCATCGGCACTTGTAACAAAAACTAACCTGTATCCCGCACAATGGCGGCAATAGTGAGTGCAGTAATGGCATTAATCCAGCAGACACAGTTTGAGCCTACCTAGGGTTGCCAGATGGGCATGTTCCTTTTCTATGATTTGTCCTCCCGTCTATCCACCTTTTGCATGTCCCCTAGCTATACGTCTCGCCATGGTGGAGTCGGTAAAATTGTTGATCTTAACGCACAAAGATTTTTAATTAAGATTTTCATGAGATAAGATAAGAATTATCAATAGATAATTCTCCATATTCAAATATGAAAGTCCCAACTTTTTAAAATCACCTTTCCGAACTCAGTAGCCCTCATTTTTAAATTATCATCTGGCAACCCTACTGCAGCCGCTCACGCGCTCGTGCCAAATCTTCATTAAACTGGTTAGACAAGCACATCCCGTTGTTTACCCACTACATATAGTTAAAACGTACGATGCGCAGCGCAGCTATGCTATACGAATCACACCAATAATGTAAGATTCCTATGGAGTGAAGACTTTGTTTTATATAAGTTCAACAAATTCCTTTTCAGTTGTAAATATAATTCTGTGACTATTGTCAGTCATTTAATCAATGTATCTTTTCAGGTGAATTTCCCCACGCAATATACGAGTAGAACCCCATTTCGACGGACTTCTAGACTTAAATTACCTAAAATCGTAGAACTAATGAATTATAAATCTACAGATATTTTAAATAGTATCTGTATAGACTACTTGAATAAATTATTTTGTAATAGGTATCGATAAAATAAAACCATAAAGGAATATTTAAAAAAAATCTGATCAGTCGTTAAAATATTACAAAATTTTGTAGGATTTTATAGAAATGCAAGCGTCAAGTGACTCTACAATGTGACTTTACCTTTGAGCAGATGGATTCTCTTCTCAAAAATTTAATATTTCCAGATGGAATTAAAGATGAAAAGTGCATACTTTTGAAAATATAAATATTAAATAAAGCTAAACTGTATTTAGACGACAACACTCAATTGAATACAAGGCCTTATAAAAATATTGTAGCCCACATTTAATATGTCTACAGTCCAGGCCCATTGCATAAGTATTCAATGTTGGTCATCGGCCTATTGTTTTAAAGCGTATTACTATACAAAACAAAATTATACACTCATTTGTACGCTACAGCGGCGTCAGACGGTGATTTGGATGCAGTCGGAAAACCGCCGCTAGATGGTCGCCGAGCGCTCAGTGAATGCCAATGTGCAATTATATTTAGTGTCCACCGATTATTCGCACCCTGAATCAGATAGAAACCGTGTCAGGCGGCTAGTCTGTACTGAATTGCTGTTGAACCAAACACCCAGTTCGTTATCTGGCGACAAAGCGCTCTTAAACCTCACAAGAGCCGCATTCGTCCGCGATAAGTACACCTTTATAAATTATGTTGTGGCGACAAGAACAGAATACAAATTAAAGACTGTACGACCTCGATTTAAATCGACTTGCCTAGAACTATTTCGGTCCTATTGTATCCGATAAAGAACCCAAGGGATTGTTGATAATCCGAATTTCGCAACCAAAATAATCCCGAGGGAAAACTAATCAGCTGACAAAATTTTGCTGATTGGCTGCACTCGAATTTTGTAGCAGTGAATGGCTGTTTTGATTATCAAATATTTACACGAATCTACTTCGAATCTACAATTTATGTCAAGCACCATTTGCACTGAAAATGGAACGCATAAATTGACGATATTTTGTATTTATAGATCTCTACTTTTAGTCAATTAAAATTGACCAAAATATATTTGTTAAAAGCTATATTTTTTAATCTTCGTTGTGGTCAGTCTAACTATAGACAAATGGCAAGAAGTGGTTATTATAGTTTTATTTAGCTGCAAACATACAACTTATGAGTCCTAATAATAGCAATGGAAAACTATTCATTTAATCGTCCTGCCTTAACATTTTGGCATGAAAATATCGTCGTGGCGTTTGTCGTCGTTGCATTTATCTGTTACTCGGTTTGGCAGTCGTCCATTAGTCAACCGCCCTCGCCCCCTGGACTACAAGAGCAATGGATACCAACATCACAATATTGATTATACGACTACGTTATAATGATTGCCAATACTTGGCGCATCATTTATTATGGGAATATAGATCTTATCTTTCCGTTATTATATTAAAAGTTCTTGTAATAGAGCAAAACAGCTTACGAGTTTATGTTCATCGTAATTACTAAGCGATTTAGATAAAATCTAATTTAGAAGAACCTCACGAATCATGAGTTTCAGCTCTAAAATTCGTAAGCTCTCTTGGCTCACAATTCCAGTTAAGGATTTTCAAATGCTACAAATTCTGTTCAGGAAATAGATTTCTAAGGATTCCGATAAATCAGAGTGCATGTTCGTACAACCACCCACACCAATCGATGCACTAATCACGGTTGGTGCGGTGCGTTAGCGTGAAAGCCTGCGGGGACCGGGGCTTAGCGGGGGTTACGGGGCGCGCAGGAGGGACTGGCGCACGAGTTGCATATTGATGCAAGCGGGAAGGAGATACCGCTACAGAAACTAGATGTGTTGCCAGGAGTTTTTTCCTTTTTATGACTATTTTGTTCTGGTTAAATAAATTATAATACTATACCTCTCGCATTAGATTTAAAAACAAAGCAATTTTACTAACGTTCCGTTATGCAATGTAATCTCACCTTAATTTAAAGATTTTATATCGCGCTTTCGTTCACAAAAACTTTACCTATAAATAAATTAGTGTAGTAATACACGGGTAAATCTAGGATAACGTAATTTCTTTTTTTACAAACCACCTCTTTTGGCACCTCTCCGTTCGACATGGAGTTGGCAGCCCCGGCGGACGCTACACAACGGTCTTTACCGCACTTTGGACTGGCGCCCGCTCCACGACATCGCTCTTGCAACCTCAACAACAATCCTGTAATACTAACAGCTCGAGGGCTCGGGTTTAACGTCCTGCCTCGTGCGTGGAACACAGCCAAGCTATAAAACCTCATGTTATACCAGTCTGCAGCTAGCTCGTGTACATCGATATTTTGAACTGGAAATGGTACACAATAATCAATCAAATTTTAATTTATTTTTAAATTATAATTTTAGACTTTGACTAGACGATTTAGTGTGGTAAGGGTAAAAGAAATGCTCGAACTTTATGAAGACTTAAATGCAATTTAGTGTTTTGGTCACTTTGCCTACAGCCTTGTAACCCAGCAGCTGCCACACGCTGCTGGCTGCACGATGTAGAATAGGAGTATGGTAGCGTAGCATGGAAACAGGGTCCAGTCCAGAATAAATGTACACAAAAAAATGGGCAATTGTTGCACAAAAGGGTTTTAATAAAACAACATGATGGTTTTAATATTTCGGACGCCATTCTGAGGAAACTCTTTAACTGAAAATTTGGTCCTGTCTGTTTATTTTTTCTGAAGATAGGGTGTTTGTCTGAATGTTCTAACTGATATTCACCTGTTTGGTTTTTCTGAAAGTAAAGTATTTGAAAAATTAGAACAACAAAGATTTATAGCACTTTTTAGAAGCTACTAATAATGAAAATACATAAGATCCGGTTATTAAAAGGTCGATACAGTCTGATGACTTGAGGTGGAATGAGGAAAAGTTTGATGAAAATGCCAAAACCGAAACGGATGGATTCGTAATTTGAAAATAAATTGAAAATGAATGATGAAACTGCCAGTACTTATAAGTACTGCATTGCCAGAAACAAAATAGCAGAAGATGGTAGGATAGCAGCTACAGCCTAAAACTCAACAGAAATTCTGAGCGATGCCTCCTAACACAGGCATCTGTCCCCTATGTAAAAGACCATTTATCTGTGTAAACACAACCAACACCCTAAAACAGAATCGGTGTTAGTTCGCGTATAAATGAGCCCCTACCGCCTGCGATAGACGACTGCTGAACGAACTGCAAATAGAAGAAATCTGTGGGGTCGGACGCACGACAAAGGTTTCAATTTAAATATTTTCTATACTGATATAATAGACGTCTGGCCGCAGTGGACTGTTATTGTAACAGTAACGAGGCCATTGTTCTATGGGAGTGTTAAAGCGGTGTCATCGGAGCCACATTGTGCGCCCGCAAGTGTTTTAATATCATCCATTGATTTAGTAACTAAAGTATGTTATGGATGAGTAACATTGACATAAAGAACATGAGTAGGCTTATAAAACTGTACCTATTGTATTTTCGAAGAAGTGCCTTATTCCAAAGGTTAAGGATCGTCACCGCTTAATTATAACCTACAAAATGCTGGTATCAGAAAATTTAAGACTCTCAAAAAATCCCGTTACAGATAGAATTTAATAAAAACCCTTTTGGGTAAATTCCGAAAAGTTACAATTATTTTATGCGCACCGAAACGAAATTTTGCTTTGATACATGTTCATCATACTCGTAAATGTCATTCTTAAACTATAAAATATTTGGGTAGGTAGTACGCTTTTCTCAACTGGTGCTACTAGTCAAATCATAGAATTAGTTGGTAGAACTACCCGCTTCCCAGGTCAGCAGGGAGTAACTAAACTACACGGTTATAGATTATTGCAGTTTGCAGAAGTTCATGAATTAAGGTCATAATATGTGATGTCTTCGATGAAACACATATCCCACTTGTAATTAAAAATAGAAGCCAATTGATAGCAACAGTCGTCTAAATTTATAAACGCCCCCCGGAGAAAGTGCGCCTGGTCTGCGCCTGCGCCACGTACCTACTTGAGTAATTTATAGTTCTGCCGCCAAATTGAATTCTCTTGTATTTTCTACCTTAATTAATTAATAAAAATGTTTGTATTTTAACCATATTTGAGTACTTAAAACTCTTGCACGACGGCAAGTATTAAATGCCTATGAAATACGAGGCTATCTTTGTCGGCATAATTAATATGTATATCCATGCCAAATTAAAGCCTTCTAGTACTAAGAGTCTCTAGGAGCTAAGCCGCGAATGGACAGACAGACAGACGGACATGGCGAAACTAAAAAGGTTGCCTTTTGACTACGGAACCCTAAAAAACCTAACTAACTTTTACAGTTCTATATTGCAACAACACGGTGTACAAGATTTTTCAATATTTGAGAGCAATGTTTGGATAATAAACAAGAACAAACGTGATTGACCGTAACGAGGGGCAATAGAGGTGACAGAAGATTGAAAAAATGTGTTTGTAAATGTGAGTATATCACAAATCCCATTCTAACAGTAGATATACTCTCTGAATCGAAGTTCGCCGGTCTTTTAATTAACAATTTCCCTATTAGACTGGCTACAGGTCTATACTCTCTAACAATCACACAGATTTCCTTGTAGAGAAGAGAATAGTACAAAAGAAACAAACACTCTACAGAATTACCATAATGGACCGAATTAGAGAAGGCAATGCGATTGAAAAATGTTTTGTATAATTATTACATCCACGAATCAAGTTCGTTTATCTTACGCATAGTCACGAACACGAACCACTCAGAGATTTGGAGTTTTTTTTTCTTCATTAACTTAATTAAGTTATTACTATTTTATACTAACTTTTAAAACAAGAAGTGAGATTCGAAGGTCCTCAGTTACATGAAGTATGCGTAAATAATTAATTGACGAATTAATTCCACTTATATACTCGTAATTGCTGTGAAGGATATGATTTAGTGTAATGTAATGAATCTTCGCAAGACGGCGCCAGCTATATATTACCACTTTGTGGTAGAAATAGCGATGAGAAATAGCAGTTAAGGAAAAATAACTTTTTTCGTCAATATTATGATATAATGATAAATTCTGGTACAATAGGGTAGAATACTTAATTAAAATAAAAAAAAGTTATTCTTATAGTATTCCTGCTAGGAGAACACCTTACGTCAAATTCAAACGTTCAGCCGACTTATTTTCTTAAAAAAGTAACTATGGATGGAATACCTTATCAAATTTCAAACGTACTTTTTACTAAATAAATTTTAAGTTAATTTTATTTTACCATTTCTTTATTTTTCGACCCAATAACAAAAAAAAATAATGTAAAGGTTAATGCGAGTACAAATGTGACAAATATACTGTTTACTTTATTTAACCTTGTGTATCACAAGTTGGATTAATTACTCGTGTGGTTGCGCAAACGCATCTAATATTAACGAGTCTAACCAACGGCTAATCGAGAGTCGGCCGTGAAACTTCGTGCTCCAAATCATAACTCTACTCTAATAACACTACCTGCCGTGCAAAATTTAAAATTGTAACTATTTAAGTCTCCATTAGGTGTTAATGGTATGTAGTGGCATTGGAGTTTAGCGTTTAAAACTAACGAACGATTATATGTTGCCTAATATGACGATCATTATATGTAGTTACATACTCCGTTGCCATTGCCAGATTTCCAAAGTTTTTAATCTAATATAGTACATTATAAATAAATAAATAAATTTGTTCCAAAACGTAATTAGCATTGATTGGATAGTAATAGAGTTCGTTCTTTCTCCGTCAATTTCATTTTTAATTGCTGTTTTAAAGTATTAAATAAAATAAAAAAGTCTTTATTTCATTAACAACAAGTACGAAAATATATCAGTTGGAGTTCCCTTTTATAAGCAAAAAGATTTTTACTTGTGCTCCGCCCTTCCATATTATCAATCTTAAGCTAGATAGAAGCTATCAATTAAATATGTCAACTCATCAATATTAAATCATAGTTCATATTGACAAATCACTGTAAATTTAATAAATTATTATTATTAATATATATATATATATATATATATATATATATATAGCTGTACTTAGTAATAAAAAGAAACTCACAACAAAAATCCTTCCTTATTAGCTAGGAAAACAAATAGGTAAGATTTGAAATGTGCTTGTGCGCCAGTGTGTGTGATTTCGACGCACATGACCAAAAACGCAAAAGACCAAACCATAAATTAATGGTCAATTACGTATTGAAATCCTTCGATACGTGAATGACCAAGAATTATGTATGGAAAAAAATAAGTTGCTAAAGAAGAGTGTTGTCACAGACGATACATTTCACAGCAACGTCTCAATTAGTTTGTTGTTGTGGGATCTATTCTCTATTTAGTCATTAGCAAGGGGTGGTTCTTCTAATAGGAAAACTGTCTTTGATATTTGATACTAAATGGGGACAGTATGAGGACAAAACCCGCGCTATCATGCTGCTGTCGATGTCCATAGTAAATAACATTTTAACTAAATCAAAACCTCTCGGGTGCTAGTTAAAATTGGACAACTATTGTTCCGAATTTTTACAAAATTAAAAAAGAAGTGTTTTCAGAGATCAGTTGAAAGTAAAAATTTTATTTAAACATTTTAGAAATTCGGAAAAGTTCTACAACAAAAGTTGTTTAGTTTTATGGACTGAATAACCATCCTGAGGTTTCGCGTTTTTTTTTTATTAATTAGCTTATAAAAAATACAAAGTTATACTTGGGTTACTATAGGATGAGCTCTGACAGATTAAAATTTTAAAAACTTATTAATATTATTTCGTTTATTTATTTATTTACTAAGTAAAATTACATACTGTGTAATGATAAAATGAGAGGTGAAGTTACTTTTTTAAAATATTTTAGCTATTATGGTTTTTAAACTGAATATTATTATAAAAAGTTGTTAACGTCGTATGAAAAATTTTGAAGCTGTCAGAACCCATCTTATAATAACCCAACTATAGTACAAAGGCAAAACCGTTTTAAATAGTTTGACAAAGATTTTTTTTTTACATAAGTACTCGTACCAATATTATTCTAATTAATTAAATACCAATATTTTTTAGTTAACTAACACGTATTACGCCAAGATTCTCTACGATTTATCTATGTGGCCAAACAAAATATTACCCGAGGCTACATTCTATACCGAATTCAAATATTCGAATCTCTAATTTCACCTATAGCTATAGATAACCCAATGTATTATGTAATAGTAGGTACTTTTAATCTCTTTACTATAAATGTGAAGTGACGTTGGCTTTTCTACTCGCCAGTGCGATCGATTGAACGATCTTGTCAACTATCCACTAACGAGGCTCAAATCTAACGATGCTTTGAGCGTAACCTTGTTCTTTTGTGAAACCACAATGCCAACATGGCAGCCGCTTTAGCTGAAAGCCTACCACCACTATATTGTTATGGTTCCTAATTTATATTAGTTTAGTTTAATAGTCAAAAAGTTCAAGTGTGTCTCACGAATACTGACACTGGATGTACAAAATTTTTTTTTATTCTGCTATGACACGGCCAGGATGTGGAATTCTCTGCCGGCGGCCTCCGTATTTCCAATTGCTTATGAATGACCCAGAACAGACACTTTCTGGATGACCTCACTCTACCCTCGGTTTCATCTCGCCTGCTGGTCAGGATTATGGCCAAGAATAAGACCATTTTTAATTTAAAAAAGGTTAGTTTTTAATCCCGACAGACGATACTTAAACACACCCCCTACCAATATCCTACTAATATTTGTAAATGCAAAAGTTTGGATGTTTGTTGCCGAATCACGCTTGAACCACTAGATGGATCGGGATGAAACTTGGCACACATATAATTTAGGTCCTGGAATAGGACATAGGCTACTTTTCACCGCGGAAAAACACTTCATTCTTACGGAAAAACTCATTAAACGCGGGTGAAATCGCGGGCGGAAAGCTAGTTACTTTACGCCTTCTTACAGCTATAATACTGGCGTAGTTATACAGACCAGACTACATAGTACTCTTGTATTCTACGACACGATCGACTTGACGTCTTCGTCTCTCCAAGCCATAACAAAGGTAGGTCAGACGTGAATGCCTACTTATTGTTACTGTCACGTTATAATGTAAACTGTAACTGTAGGTAGTGTGTCCAAATGTACACATCCTCATTTGCAATGACACTTTTTCTGACATTACTTATTTTCAAGATTTCGGTGAAAGAGGTCGTTGCCCAATTTTTGTTTAGTTATATTTTTTTATAGATATGCACATTTGTTATTTCAGTCAAAACACTTTTCTGACATTATTGCTTAAAAATACACTCCAATATATGGAACTATTACATAAAAGAAAACTGTAGATAGTGGATGCTAAATTCCTTCTCTTTTCGTTTTATAAAGATGAGGACCCACAGACAATTTTGAAGGTGTTAAACTCGAGGTAACAAAGTAGAGCTTTCAAACCAATGTTTAGTCAAGCATTTAGCCAACGTAAATGCGTAGGTGGTCGTTCAACAACTCGTTTCAAAACGACAGCCGAGCAATAAACTCAGTCAGAAAGGCAAGCAAGTCAACCTCGTAAGTAATTGGATTAGTAGTATTATGGTTATAATATTCTAGTTTTGAAATAATTTCGTTTCGATTTAAATATAGAAAAAAAAATCAGCCGTTCAAATTGGACATTTGATAAACTGATATTGCCAAAGATCGGTGTCGACCCAACCTCTATAAGTGTCGGTTTCCATTAGATCAATTCGTCTCAGATCAAGCGACTTTCATTGCAATTTGTATTAACCAACAGAAAAACTACAGCGATAAAAACAAACGTTACTGACATTTATCTTATTTCTACTACGGATTAGGAAATTGATTTTAATACTCCAATTAAACATCTAACAGACTGCAACCAATTAATCAAACTTCAAACAAAAAGCTTAATGATAATAATCACGATGAATTGTTTTATAAGTTAAAAGGTCATACAAAGGTGAGGAAGCATAACATCATCGCTTGGTATAAAAACTTGCTGTAGGTTACTTGTTTGACTCGGGTGAATATTTAAAATTATACATGATTTGACTGCAATTCCGAGGACATCTTTGAGCATGTAACGTGAGCCATATCAGAATACGATGTCAACATGCTTTGGAGGCACGCTGTCTGCGTCGCCAAGGCTAAATGTGAGCTCCGCCATAAACAGTCCTTATGATTTGATTATGGCCTAATAAATAGACAAACAAAGCCGCTATAATCACGCTCCTCGAATACATTAATAAATTAAAATCAACATTGCAAAAACATATTACGTCGATGATATCTAAAGACGGTTTCATACTGTATCGTAAATACTATTGATAATTTTAAGAATGTAGAACACAATTTTAAGAATTTTAATGGATACGTATAATGGTTAAATTCTACATTTAAACGGTAAAATAATGTTATGTAATTATAAATGCTATGTCAAACTAGAGGTGGACAGTGGAATGCGCAAGTCTGATGTAATGCAACAGCACACCTGCGCGCGCGCTGCACTCGCGCCGCCAAGCGGTCTTCCGATGCCCGGTAATCATGAGATTACAAACACAAAATAAATTATAAAATAAAATGAATACACGAAGAAACTACAAACCTATATTTCACTCTCCAATCAAAGCTAAAATCAAGGTGTTTACTAGAACAAATGGCAATTAGTTTCTTTGTTTAATCACAAATGACTGTTTGGCTGATCTAGTCTTGAGTGTAGGGTAGTAGTTAGCCATTCCACGCGCATTAAACGGTATAAAGTATCGATATCCAGTGATTTAACGGTGCGTGCGCAAGCGGTGCACTGTGAAATCGCCGCCGACGCCGACCGCGCTAAGATAAACTGCTTTGTTATGCGATAATCGATAAAACACCAAGGTTCCCCGTCCAGTAAAATAGTTCACTGGAAAACGGTTTATTTTACGCTCTCTATATTGCTAGCTGTAAAATTTTAGTAGATTGAATATAAATTTGCGCCGATCCCTCCCACTTCTAATGCAGAATTCCTGTAAGAAGTACATTAAAATAAAAGTCTTTTGTCTCATGTTACTAAAATTTCAAACAATTCAAAGACTAAATTATTTGTTGCCATACCTCAATATGCCTCCTATATATACCTCGAATAGACCGCATTCCATCAAAATATCTTCCAGCAGACCCACAGAATAAACATACTCGTACGATGTTACGTTTTTAGACCGGATCAAAATATATAGGTATTTAGATTTGAGGCAGACTAGCAATAAAATCGATAGCTAAATATATCGCTCTAAAATATTGTTGTAAATTCAAGACGCGTGTTTACAGAAACAATTTATGAGAATCTAAAGTAAACCAATGTTCACGTAAACCAAGATCCAAAAGCAAGTTCATCGAGTGTGCATCAATAAGTCATATTATTTGGGCCAATTTCATTTTCATAAATAGAATCTATATCCATTATTTAAGACTTTGACAAAAGTAGATTTTTTATAACAATGGTCTTCCCGAAGGAATCACATTAAATTGAATCTGAAACAATAATGGTACAAAAGTGGAACAGCGATGATATACCTGTATGCACAAAAATTTGAGGTGAAATATGGAGGTGATTGATGCAAACGTCTACAACTGCTATAAAAGGCTCAACTTGCGTAATAATTCCTGAAGCCGTTTGTTTACCTCACGTTGCCAATTGCGAAACACACGTTAATTTAAGGAACATAATATTCATGAAATCTCCTACGAAAGGTTCGTTCCGTTTTACTGCTGATTGTGCGGCAAAAACACCTGAGCGCGAGGTCAGACGCTGCTCTACGCGATTGTTGTGCCTTACCTACGTAATTATTTAGTGCCTCACAACAACAAAAAACCGACAAAAAATCATGTAGGTCAGCGTAAAAAAACTTGGAGAAGCACCTTGATCACCTGACTCATCTACCTCGATTTACTATCGAGTTGAGATGTAAAAGCGGCATTAAACTTAATTGAATGAATAAAAGTTGGAACTTTGACCAGACGGAAAAGTAATTACATTTCTACCGGCTCTGAATTTTAATCGTTTCGGAGCGAAGGCGGCATTCGCTTCGTACAAGGCACACACTGCCTGCCCCCTTGCCTCCACATGCTGATCGTTTTCTTCATTCAATTTACTCGAGGAAATTTATTAAATTCATCTGAAAGGAACTCCTTCTCGAATGCCATAGCAGGTCACTCTGTTAATTATGTCGACCCATAGAGGTCCAGTCTGCTGACCGTTTTGATCGGCCTTAAGAAATTGCGGCGATTTTATTGTATGCAGTTCATCTTCATGCGGATTACCTTTATAGAAGTAATAATATAAGTTTGTAAGTTATGATAGAGACTGGCACTGCAATTAAGCATTACAAATAGCTTTTCTTCTTACGGTGGGTATAAAAGCCGACGGCTATAAATGTAAACGTAACTCAGGGAATACGGTTATAATACCGTAGCTATAATAGGATGTCAGCCCAACAAGGAAGATGCATATGTGTTAAAATCGCTCCAGTTAGCTCTTCGAAGTCGAGACGGGATTCATTAGAACTTCCTTTCACGGCAGGTGCGCCAACGCATCGCATCGCGATTGGTAGACGGCCAGTGCATTAGAGTTAGAACGTTTCCATGTCTTTTGGTCCGATATTTTTGAGCTGTGTCATTCTTTAGCATCCTGTACGATATTTGTCAGGTAGTAGCCAATATATGGATATGTCGTCCCCTCTGTGTAATGTAGTCTACTTTGTAACTGTCTATCAACGTACCCGTCATTTTAGAAAAAACAACGCCATGCGTTTTAATAGTTAGTCGACGCTATTTATACTTAAACAGGTTAACCAATATGTAAGTATTTGGTTTCTATCTGAAATCGTGTACATCGTATGAAATTCGTAGTATGGAAACGCTCCTGCGTACGACGAGGAGCACGCAGCTGCACCAACAGTTAGACGAGGAAGTCGTTGCTAAGTCCACGCAAAAAAGGGAACGATGTTAACGTTAACATTATGCTTCTTGCTCGCGTGCCTGCATGTTTCTGGCGCGTCAGTCCAGCAAATAGCTAATATTTGCTTGCTCGGACTCACGCAATCCAACACCATATGAATAAAACGACTTTTTTAACTTTGTATTAGTAAATTGCTTTAAGCTCATTTCTCATTTAGAAGCGGCGGCAATGACGTAAAAGGGCAAATGGAATTATCTGTTCTAGTTTCCGATGTAATACATTAAAGGCGGGTCAACTAGAGTAATGTATTTGATAGACTTTTAAATGCTTCTAGTTTCCTCACTAACAGTGAGAAGTCAGGTAAGCCTGAAGATAAAGAACCACAAAGGAAATGAGGATTCTCAATCTTTGCGTCTTCTGTGCAATTACCGTGTAATTGAAACTTCGCCGAGGGTTTCTTATCAGATATGCTGATGTAGAGTCAATTAGGAAGGCATAAAACTGGCAATGCCGGCGTGTGGGTTCCGCAGAGCGCGGCGAGGAGGTGGTGGCGTGACCAGAGACACGACAGCGGGACACCGGCGGCACCAGGCACGGCCCGCTTCCGGCACGCGACGTCCGCCCCGCACAAAACTGAACTGAAAATGTTGCAATTATAGGAAAATTATTGCGGATTTGCCTTAGCAAAACAAACTAAATTTTCATTCGTACTGTACTACATAGTGAAGCGATTTAAAAATCATCCAGCCGACTTACACAGCACAGGCACGCTCGCCGCTACGTCAGTCACCAAATACGAACCATCTGTAGGATTGCGCATTTTTATTTCCATCACATTTTCAACATTGTTTTCTACGATGGCTGGGATTGCCCGTACTTCTACTTTTGCCACGTAGTATCATTATCTAAAAGGTGATAATCACACCCTCATTAATTAAGTTATATTGTTTCACAACTCCATTACCATGTACACAAGAGGCGTAATTAGTTCTTGAAGATAAAGGTTGCCGAGCAACGGTTGCTAAACAGTGTACCGTAATTTATCAGCGTCATCTACACCACGTTTCTTTTGTCACAACGTCATTCATAATGCGAGGGATGCCGTACGTCACTCTTGCTCGCTCCGAGCCTGCGCCTCCGCTTTCCGCTGGACAGCGCTCCTCACGACTGATGATCACAATTAGTCCTCGAGCCCACATCACTATGATTAATGTTAATTACACCTCGATTTTCCTGCGGATAGCGATTAAGGCTGCCATTAGACTATCTCCCGCGGCGATCGTTACCCGCACTCTTCAAATCAGATCTTCCCAACGCGGTAAAAGATTCTCTCCCATACGTATCGTATAGGACCTATCACTCTCACGCACCAATCTGGGAATCTGGAAGCCTTGGCTTTGTTATTCGATGCATACGCATTAAGCAATTATTTACTAACAAGCTCGACATAAAGATTACAAGAGTGCAGATAATAAGCTTACTCTCCGGGTATTCTTCTCAAATAATTTACCTCCCATACAGAGAGTAATTGAGCCGTCAGAACTCGGCATTGAGCCATCAAACGGTGCTGATGAAGGCTAGCGTTTCATAATATAAAAATCATATATTCTCTAAGTTAAGTACGGGACTTAATCCACTTTACTTTCATGTAAGTCGAAATGGAAACGCAAAGATATTATAATATTTATGACGAAATAATTTAATTTAAATCATGTAGTTGGACACCGATTGCAAGAATCGACTTGATGGCTGACATGCCTACTTTTGAAATAGAAAAAAATAAATGGATATTTCGCCGGAGGGACAACGTAATCGCAACACAGTCGCCTGACCTGGTGGGGACCACGGTTCACTCGTTCGTCACAATCCAATGGCAACTTTTTTCATCTACTCAATAACCGTAAAATTCGATTACGACGTGTACCAAAATGAAAACGACAGATTTCTGTAAAGATATCGCAACTTCAACTACAATACAAAGACCTTAATACCTAAAATATTAATTTTTTTGTAACGTAACGATCCGCCCCGCCCGCAGCTACGCTCGCGTTGTGTAAGATTTTCCCGTGGAAATAAGACTTTTTCCCGTATAAAGTATCCTATATGTTAATCCAGGTTACAAACTATCTCCATTCTAAATTTCATCCAAATCCGTTGAGTACTTTAAGCGTGTAGGGCGGAACAAACATCTAAACATCCAAATATATTTTCACATTTAGTGTTATGTGATTATTTTATTTTCTATTGACGTCTTTTATTATGATTAACGACTGTTGAAAAAGTGTGACAGGTTATTTTGTTTG
This sequence comes from Carpatolechia fugitivella, assembly GCA_951230895.1. Classification (NCBI taxonomy): domain Eukaryota; kingdom Metazoa; phylum Arthropoda; class Insecta; order Lepidoptera; family Gelechiidae; genus Carpatolechia; species Carpatolechia fugitivella. The sequence goes on along the minus strand of OX579646.1, from coordinate 11,727,065 downwards.
ATCGAGTTTTAATTTTTAAGTGAGTACTACTGCTACCTATACTATTATTTACTCTGTGGTACTAATACTTCAGTTTTTGACCGTTCTAATTCGAACATATAAACATAATAAACAACATATAAATCGTAAATAAATACTTGCAACTTTTATTTTGTAAAGTAAGTACACTAATATAGGTATACTAATTACCTTTTTTTAAAACATGTCACCAAATTACTTTTTGTATACTTTGTTGGATCACCAGTTCCTTAATCCTGTGGAAAAATGACAACTTCTCAAGAAAAGAAAAGAAAGCATTTTCTTATAAAGATTGCTTTGTACAATAAATGTGGAATCTATGAACGAACTTTTTTTTTATTTACTCATTCGTTTTTTATTCTATGCTTGTGCAGCAAGGAAGGAAAATCAGGCCGCCTGATTCAGGCGGAATAATCTTTGGTCAGATTTTATTAACGCACCTACTTATAATAAGAAGAGAAGAGAAGAGATTTTTTTAGACCAAATACCATTACCCCTTTATTTAGACCAAATACCATGACAATTGCATTCAAGTAGGAGTCAGATATGACTTATGCAGTGTGTTTAAACTATATCCATCCACACAGGTCCACGGGTCACGAAATACCTTACGAAATGAGTAATGAGTTGCATAACGCGTGAGCTCATCAGGCCATCTCTGCCCTATGACATCCTCGCCTCTCGGGCAGTAGGTGTAATCTATACTTCTTCACTATTAATTACATGGACTGCCTTTTGCGCAATAGTGTCATTGGTCAAGCAAAATAAAGTTGTCGTTGGTTAATGACTTGTGAAGTCGTTAGGTACGGGGGCAATAACAATAAGATCTTTTAAACCTTGGTTTTTTATTTTGAAACCATAAAGAACTGCTCGTTTGAAGTGTGTACAGTAACTCTACTCACAGGTACTAACACTAGACATTTAGAAACTCAATAAAACTTATTTAATTTACCTTGTTACAGGTCAAGGATTGGGTTATCGAAGCGCTAAGATATCAAGATATCGGTTGAACAGGTGAGTCAAGCCTTATTAGCAGATTTATTCTTGAGTATGTAGCCGGAGCATAGTCAGATAGTCTATGGAAGGCGAGGTGTAAAGGTTTAGCTGCATCGATAAGCATCGCCGATAAGTCAAATTGATACCATTGATACGTCAAAGATTATCATATGGCGTGGGCAGGGCACCTGTTCATTCATGAGTGTGAGCGGCGGCGGCGAGCGGAAGGCGCGGGGCTACGATGACCTGCGCCCACGCTCGTCGCAGTATTATCTGCCTACAACCAATTGACCAGTCTGCAATAACCTCAACTATGTAATTCGACTAGGTAAATGCATGACCTAATCTGACTGACTTGATTTTTAGATTTTTCGTTAATCATCGAAGCTTTAGGTATACTTAGTAAAAGAAAAAGTTTGGGTACATAGAAAATATTTTTTAAACACATTTACAATATGGATTACAATATGTAAGTACTTGTACCAAAGAGTCATATAGTTTGTACACTCAACCAAGTGCAAAGTAAACACCGATATTGAAACTGAATCGAGAAGTATAAAATTGTTGCAAAATTTCAAGTTGTTTGTGTAATAATATCTTTATACGTGGGCTTTGAGCACTACAAGTATACCAATATTTTATTATTGCTTGAGCAATCATTCTATCTTTATATTGACCATCATCGATTGGAATTATTTTCTTTGATCTACGTTATCGGCCTGTTTAAAATATTTAAAAATTGTAACAAATTTAGTAACCGTTAGCTTCTATAAACCTTAAATTTTCCGTGAATCGGTTGTGTGTATTTGATCTTTCACTCGGGACCTGATTGTTGGAGATCAAAGGCAGCCATGTTCTTGTTTGGATATCGATGACATTGGTTTTATTTTGTTAAGTTACTGAAGCTGAGAGACACTCGTAAACATGAAAAGAGTGCGCCGACATAAAACAGTACATAAATGAATCTACTAAGAGCTGAAGCAACGAGTATCATATTCATGTAACAGCGTTAGTTACCGTATTCATCAACATTTATTACTTTCTGTTCTCTACTGAGATCAACCACGCCAAGACCGAAATCATGCACTATATAAGTACATACACATTGTGTTTGTACATTTTCTTGTTTGGATTTCAAAAGGCACTAGCCTAGCTAACTAATGTTTCCCAGGCAAGATAGCAATTATGAAATTCACGTTGCACGATAATTCTAGATTAAATCATGGTGTTATTTATACCACACCAATTATTGTCCCGCTAATAATTTCGTCATTACGTCAGTTCCAAAAGCAGCTGTAACGTTTCAACTAGATCTAGTGTAAGTACTTATTGTTAAATAAATCTTACAATTTTATGGCTAGAACCTGTTGTAGCAGTCTGTGTACTTATTTGATTGATGAATGTTCAATTGCTAGCTGGTAGTGTATAATTAAACAGGCTCCTACTACTAGCTGCAGGTAGGCAGGGGAAACGGAATGCAGCATACCAAGGTTAGCTTGGCTGACATCATCAGAACACTGCATTCTACATCTAGACTCGTGGAGGAAAACAGTTGTGATTTATTGCCATGATTACTACAGACCACGCGGCGACACAGCATAATGGACCCAATTAGGTTTATTCCACTAGAGCGATGTTGAGACAAAGGCTATTGATTGTGTTTACTAAATAGTAAATAATTCAGGATTAGTAAATCCTTTAGGAGCGATGTTTGTTGATCCTGGCCATTCATCATCATCACTGTCAGCTCCCGGCGACTATCGCGGGGCAGGCAACCCTCTTTCCTTCGCCGTTCTTTTTACTTATCTGTAGGAAAAATGATAAGACGCGTCTTCCTTCGCTCTTTTCGGCAACAGCTAAATAACTACTATACAACACCACCTCCGTATGTAAATATCTCTTAATTCAAAGGCCGGCCCAACCTAGTCATAATAAAGGTGCATTTACATAAAAAATACCCATGAATCTGGTTCAATGGTTACGAAATCGTGTCGTGTCGTGTCACAGAAATTTGAGTTCCGAGTAAGAAATCAAAAGTGGAGGTCACGACAAAATGCCAGAATTAACATTTTGTATTGTTCTAGGGGTTTCACGAACTAGACTTGTTAGTGCAGATAAACAACGACGTAATATTAGCAGCTTTGTAATATTAATTACCAAGTGTAGGTAGGTATTCCCTGTAATATCAATGTACTTAGGTGCAATCTTATCACGTAGTTTTTTTTAATTTTAGATTTTCTTGTTAACGCATAAAGAATACTATAGAGTCGATAACAATAAAATATTATACGATTCTTGTATTGAAGGTGGCCGCAGACTGCCACCGAGGACTGGCGCCTGCTGCTGTGCAGCTGCGGTCTCAGTCAGCCCCGTTGCGGCCGCAAAATGCAATCAACTTTAATAACGTATACGTTAACAAACTCTACGCTCAATGCACCGGCGACAGTCCGACACCGTTACAAACTCACCATACGCTTCGTTTCACGGTTTCCCGTCGTACTATTTTCTATTAAATTTCTACAATGTTACTAACTACACTGATATTTTGCCAAACGGGTATCGTGTGGAGGTAAAATTCAATCGAATAGAATATAACAGAATATAATTATATATCATTGTGCCGTATCGAAGCTAACGCGCTTTACCTCGATATTTCTAATTGCGGAGACACGATTCACAGATGAGTTCCCATCTTTGTATGTTTATGTGATTCAACAATAATTCTTCCATGATTGCGGGTAATTTACGTGCATGTTGTCGTGCCAACAATATTGCACAATTAATTTCCACATTCAACGATGCGCGTGCGTGTCCATCAGGAACATAAAAAGCGCATACCTTTTTACCAATGTTCAATGGAAGGTTAATCGAAGCACGCTGGCATTTAAACCGGCCCTTAATTAAAACAGAATTTATGATCATAGGTTTACGATTCAACGCCAGTTTACGTTACCAACAGGCACCTTTAAATTGCCGGTATTGTTTTATGACAACGATGTGTAAATAAATAATATCAATGACCCATAAATTTCGGATTCACGCCGTGAAATGAAAAATAAACAGCCGTAGCACGTTAATTTTATCCACATGGTTTGTTTGACGGCATAATACACTGTTTAAGTAAAAGGTACGGCAATTTCTCAATCGCCCGTCTGTGTTGGTTCTCGCATTATGATAAACATTATCCTTTGATCAACAAGCTGATACCTCGCCATGCTACCTACCTGATTTACCGCTACCAGTCCTTAAGATGTCCGATGTCAGTATCAGCGCAATAACATTTTATAAGTGGTTCGGCCTGTTAGTTAGATATCTCTTCCACCTAGTATTTTTAATTCACTACCTATTCAGTTTAATATAATTAAACAATAATTGCACGGTGTTTGTAATCGTGGGCGCGTGCTGGGCGCAGCTGTCGGGGCACCTGCATTATCGGCTAGAACACTGAACTCGCGTGACCTTTTCCCTATGCACGGCTCCATTTGACACCACCAGGCAGCTGTACTTTTATCCCTATACGGAACTGTGAAGAGCAGATGTCGTCTCAGTTCAGAATTAGCATCATCTACACCTTGCCTCACATGGAAAAACTAGTGAAATGTCACAATTTTAAGTGCAAGGAGGGTGTAAATATCATTATAGTCCCGTTGTTGCCTGGTATGTCTCTAGTTCCATTTACAAAGAATGTCAACGCGCATGATCATTTAATTTTATACAAGAACGAGCACAGTGGACGCCGAAGAAATTGCAATGCGCCGGTGCCCTGAGAGATTGTAAGTTAGACTTGCAATTTTCTTGGTGGACATTTACTAGAAGTCAAGATGGATTTTCTTGTGGATAAATTTTAATCGCATCAGTCAGGCTAGAATGTTAATGGCGTGAGGTTTTCCGTTAGTCAGTCGGTGCCCGGTGAAGTGAAGCCTGTATTCTTAATCGCTGCATCTAGCGAGGTTTTTCTAACGGTGCAATTAAAGCGCTTGAGGCTTGCTTAGTTAGGGCGGGGTTCAGTGGGGTGTGTCGACTGATGACGACTGACAGTTCCTTTATCCTTTCTGCATTGCGTTAACGATACAAAACCAAACCAAGCCAAACGATTTGCAAAAGAGATTGTAAGCGGTGAATCCTCACTACTTAGTAATTAATCTGCTTTTAAAGTTGGAAGTTATTTATAAAGACATATGATATTGTCAAGTAGGTACCTAAGACCCTTATTTCAACCACTTGGCTGACATTGGTTGCTGGCGTTGCTGCTACTCTGTCCAGTTGTAGAACAAGTTTCAGACGGAGTTCCACACGGTCCACTACAGTTCCATCACTGTTCTGCACTCTAGCTGTGTGACTTAGTCCTAGTCTTAAGTTAAATGCATTGCTTCCAAAACTGATCAAGACTGAAATTGAAATAGATGGCCTTAAAATACACATTAAAATTAAAATCAAAATAACAGAGAACAAATGTTTTTAAATTTCTTCAAACCTTCACAGACATTAGTAGCATAAGTGGAATAATGCGCTAATTTCAGGCCCGGATTGCCGAGGAGATGCAGGTTCGAGTTCTGTCTCAGACCGTTTTTTTTTTTATTTCGCTTTCACAATATTAAACTGAATTTGACATGAAGTTTTGAATAATACAAAAGAAATAAACGACATTAGAAATGTCTTCCACTGAACAATCCACACATTTGGCCTGGGTAGGGCCTACGCCATAATATTGTTCTTCTTTTTTTATGATGTATTAAGTGCGAATTTTTATTTTCTAAAATAGCATTACCTGCCGCGCCGCCGCCGCCGCCGCCGCCGCCGCCGCCGCGCCGGTCGAACTAAACAAACATAAATTCGCAATAGCGAGTTCCCGTTAACGCGCGTGTTAACGATTTACCCAAGCACCTTCTAAATATAATGAATAATACCGGATATTTCTAGTTAACACTGCGCAAGCGGCGGCGCTGAGTTGACTATTTTTGGCGGTGAACAATAGTCTGGAACACAGGAATAACTTCAGTAAATGCTCAAGGGTACGAATATTGCTGTAAATTAGGTAGCTCGGTATTTCTTGCAACAAATTTACTTTACTCTGATCCTGACTCCTCGTATGACGGAATCCAACACAATGTTTCATCTAGTCGAGATAAACATACTACGTAAAATAATGAGACACATTATTTTTGCCTTATAAAGATTTCCTTGAAAGGCTATTACACATCTTTTTTAATGGAAGTTAAGAAAACACAGTCTAGACAAACTAAAATTATCTTCTGAGCATGGAGCACAACTTCTGAGTATGCTAGTCAAGTAAACGTCTTCGACCCTCCCACGTCTGTGTCAATCAGCCCCGCGTACGCCGACGCTTCGCCGGACTACCCTCCCCTCAGGCTCCGGAGACCTAATCTAACCTTTCTCTTTACAGAATGTTTCAAAAATGTCACCCAACCTAGGAACAACACCCAACCCAACCCAAAACCAATCTATGACATGTTGTTGTCATCTTTTTATATGACATGTTATTTTCTTTTATACTGCAAACTAATTCCGAATTCCTATTACTCGTACTGTTGCTACATAAAATCTAGATATAAATATTACTTACATTTAATTATTAGGTCACACTGTATGTATATCAATACAAGCAAGATTATTGTATATTATATGTATTTGACTGAATATTATACTCGTAATTTAAATATACGATACACCCTACGAAGACCATAACATTCATGTCGGTTACTTACATATAATATTTCTTATTGCGATCGCCTAGTGGCATTTAACATACATAAATAAACAGCGATATAATGTCTATAATATTATTGCAACCGGTTACCGACTACTTGCTAAACAGTAACGGTAAAAAAAATAGCTCGTCGTTCAGAGTCGAAGCACGTGCTACTGGCTACGGCAAAAAATAGAAAAGTTCGCTGCTTCCACTTGCTAATTTATTTTCTAGTCTATCAAAGAAGTTTTACTAAAATAAGTTGTACGTAGGTAGCAGCGTTAGAAGATTACTGGAGGAAAATAAAATAAAGAATGTATCGCAGTTCTGTATTTATAATTCATGTTGTATTGCGCAAGTTACATTAAATTCAACAACTTTATATTAGGTCTTTTTTTTTATTAGTCAATAACACAAGTATAAAATGTAATTTGTCCCTAAGCTATAGTGCAAATAGTCGTATTATTGACCTACAGTGTGTGTTGTTTTGAGATCTACAAAACATACATGCATTTTCTTATCTTTAGTCATTAATTTATTATTCGAATAGGTGACGATAAATAGATCTAAAATCGTTGATGCTATTTATGTGGAAGTGTTACGAGTACAAATAGTTTCGTAAAAGGTCCGATTGTCTCCTCGTCAAGGCTATTAAGTGAGCGATTTCGAGACGATCGTGTCAAACTCAATACTTGCTACTCAATTTGCAAATCATTTCAAGGTCTTGCAGAAAAAATGTCTACGATGATGAGTTGGTGTTAATGAAAAAAATATATATTATGTTATTTAATTTAAATAACATAAAAAAATAACTCTACGTCCTCTACTTCCACTTCCACTACACCTCTTTTTAATAAAAACTTACGGTCCGGTCCACAAGTAAAAAAAAAATCTCTAATGTCAAAAATTTCAAAACAAAACCGAACTACCACTCGACAGGTTATTATTTAACTAACACCACTAACTAGCTGTGTTTTATGATCTTGTCCATCCAGGTTCAACGCGGCAAAACCTACAAGCATTGTCTGAAGTTCTGAATATCTGACCTTTTCCTTAAACTATCGCCCGTCGTCAGTAAGATGTAACTTTTTATGTTTGCTGAGGGTGTAAATATCCATTAGTGAACCAAGTAATGGCTCCGAGACATTAGAAGGTTAGGTTGGCAATTCATTTCATTTTATGATACTCTCCCTTTAGCAACGTGAAACCGATAGACCTCTCAATTCGATAAGCTATCACTTAGTTAGAGGAAAATATATTTTAACTGATAAATAAAACAACCAATAACACGAAAATTCGTTTGGTAAAGTATTCAAGTAAATATTAACTAGATAATAAATTATCATGCTTAAATCCACAAACATCTGATCGAAGTTGATAATTTTTTTACTTATAACAAAAATATGAGTGGAAAGATACCGCACCTAAACGTTGTATATTCCACTAGCGATCTGCCCGCGGCTACACTTGCGTTGTGTAAGATTTTCCCGTGGGAATAAGCCTTTCCCGTACAAATTATTCTATGTGTTAATCCAGGATACAAACTACCTCTATTCCTAATTTCATCCAAATCTATTGAGTACTTTAAGCGTGAAGGCGGAACAAACATCCAAACATCTAAACATCCTAACATCAAAATATAAATATTAGTATGATATATAATATTATATATATATATTGTGATGTGCAATAAGGGGTGATATGCACTATGCACACTATATATATTATGTAAGTAGTTAGATAGTTATTGCTGTTCGTTCAGGTATTCACGTGTACGTTGTCGTAACTCGTATACTACAAGCGGAATGCAAATGAAACTACGTGGTTCTCTACATACAGTGGACGATAAATTGCTGTCGCCGTCGTCGCCGACGTCTGACTGAGCTCTATATTTAGATATTAGCCTACGAGAATTCCCTTAGGTAAGGACCTACTTGGACATAGAAACGAACTCACTAATACCTGGAATAGGTTCGAGTATACTTCGTATAGGAACCTATCATCTCTGTTTTTCACTAAAATTCCAAAGATGTGAAGGAAATTCCAGGGAATGTTACGAAACACAAATTGAGGAAAATGCACAAGTAGATAAATAGTATGTTTTTAAAATAAAATCGATTTTACCTATAATTTGAATTTTTTTCTCAATAGATTACAAAACATTATAGGGAATTTTTAAAAAAGATATCTGGTTTACAGCGACTTACTCATAAGAAAACTTAAGCGAAAATCCTAAAAAGAGCTGAACTCTCTCCTCTCTCCATGCGAGTTCCGCTCGCACTTGACCGGTTTTTGTTTTAAAACAAATTACGGTGGTCCCAATATTCTTATTTATATATGGTGAATGAAGATGAATACCTATGTATTCGTATTATTGAGTTACAGTGTGTGGTTTCCCTTGCTAAGCATTACTCTTGTTTCCTGAAAATTGTGTCCTGAAATTGTTGAATTTTGCGAGTATTTTGGTGCAGTTGTTTAGACTTGTTCATCCACAAAATCATGAATCATCCTAACTGAAAGACAAGACATTAATCACTCGACCACTATCTCTCAATATGCGTGTACTTACATTACACCACAGCACAGTTAAGCTGTGCTGTTTCCAAGCAGAGAACTTTGAACTTTCGTGAAGATATTAAAAAAAGAAACCCCCCGCTATGAAACGTTGAAACATAAAAAATGGTTTGTTTCTCTGACAGCTAGCTACTGTCAAAAAAGTGCCTACAAGAGTTAGGACGCCCAGCCCTCAGACTGCCTCTGATCTCTCTCAGATCAGTTTTATAGACTTTGCAGAACTGCAGCCCAAAGTGCAATGAAATGACCGTTGACACTTTGTAGTTTGTTCAGATGTCAGTGCAGCGACGATGCGTCTCAGCGTTTATTTGTGGCGAATGCTGTCTTATTCCAAATGCTAAACATGAATCGAATTCGAAGAAAATCTGTTTACTTACTCTTGAGTGATTCCAAGTATATTCGTATCCTAATCTAACCATCTGACTATCCTGACTGTTACGAGCGATAATCTCTTTGTAAGAAAATAATTCGCAAAATAAATTCTATTCACAGGAAAATCATAGCCGAAAAGGCCTCGTGCCGAATCCGAATCAGTCAATAGATATGTTTTTCTACGATTACTTATTCATAGGAAGAAATAACCCGACTGCGCAGAACGTGTATGCTATATTTGTCTGCTGTGCCGTCTACGTCCACCTACAATCTGCTTCCTAGTGTTAAGAAATATTTTTATATGCTAACCAATTTATCATGTTGAAAAAAGATATAAACAGAGCATAAATATATTGGTATCCGGAACGAATGCATCAAGATTCTGGATGACCGATAGAGTTTTGTAGAAGAACCATATTAACTGTGTGACTCACCGGGAGCATTCGACTTGCGCTTTGAGAGTATTTTTTTACTAAGCTTTTGCGAGAGCTTTTTTTACGTGGCTAGAGATGGGATGAGAACCATAGTTTGTTTCGCAGTAACATTATATTAAATACGTTGTACACTTTGGGTAGGAAGAGTAGGATGTATAATAAAAAATACAAGCAAACAAGAAAGTCAAGGCCACACCAGGTGCCTTCTGTCTTTCGTTGCATCTTGCACCTGCTTGTTTCGTTACATAAAAATCCAAAACTCCTATAATACCCGACAGCAACGACTGCAAAGGAGGATGTTTATTTTTTACGATGCAGAAATAAAATAACTTTGTACTTTTACATCTTTAGAGTTGATAGATCTGTTTTGTATCAGAAGGCGCAAGCAGACGATGCGAAGGTACAAAGGTACTTGCAGTGCAGATACCGCGCATCGTCTTCAGTCTGCAATGCAGTGCAGGGACCAATGCCGACAGAAGTTCAGAGTGGCTTCTGATCTGACTGATATCAGATCGCAAATGGCTAAATTTATTTGAACTCTAGCACAAGTACTTGCCAGGTTACTGCGCATCAAATACAAGACCAAGACAAAAGCATAGAATATTATGCAATGTCTGCGCGCGCAGTAACATAATCCTGATGAAGCGACCGCAGGCCGCACGCCGCTGCTGCCGCCGCCGCATGCGCCCGCGCCGTTGCGCAGCTGTTCGCATACACACTATCCTGGCTTATTGAAACGCTAACTAAAGATCAAATTATCCTCGCTCATTCTACTACTCAAGTTACTTACATAAATAAGAAAGTAGCTCAAATTATTAAGTTAGAAGGCAAATTAATAAAAAATTAAAGCTGGGATCCTCGGTACTTTTAGTAATAAAATTATATGATCGAGGAGCAGCGGCCAAATATAAATAGGAGTTTTTTTATTAACTACAGTGAACAAGTATATAAAACTTTGTTACTAGCTTCAAACAAACCGGAAAGTTTACTAAACACAAAACAAGTGTACGGAGTTTGACAAAATAAAAGATGAAAAGTGAAACTTGCTACAAAAGGTATAATTAATTATACATTCTTTTCTTATTAACTATTCAAAGGGCTTTTATTATAACAGCTATCTTTTTTATATACCAATAAATATAGACTTCCAATTTGACGGAACATGATAACGCATTTAATAAAATGCGTATAGAAATCGAGGCAAAGCCCTTTATATGCAAAGTGAACTTCCGCAGGCGGATGATTTGTAGCCCGCCCGAGTTAGCAACGACCGTCTCGGTTTTACAATAAAATTTTAAAACAGTGGGGGTAAAGTGGGGATAGGGTAGCCACAGCAAGACAGTGTCTTGCTGTGGCATGGCGCCCGCCGTCTGGCCGCCTCTGGGTGACTCACAGGGATCTCCAAGCCCCATGCTCCCCTTCCACTTTACTATCGCTGCACCCCATAAATTCCCGTCGAACTGCACGCAACAGATATTGATTAGTTGCAATTAGTAATAAGTAACTTGACAATAACAAATAATAAATACTTCTTAAACGAATTATGACTGCCAATTCCCAAAGCAGTTAGGACGAAGAAAACTTTGTCGTCCGCTTTGTTCATTATATTGCTTTGCAGCTTTGTTGCAGTTTTTGCCTCAGTGTTTTACGACAAACAGTCGCGAAGAAGCTTTAGTAAGTATATTTAACTGAAAGCGTCAAAGTTTTGAGTTTTCGACTTCGTAAGAGTTCGACGTATTCACGAAGTGTGAAGTTGGATCTACTATAGCTGTGTGTCGCCGCCGCCGTAGCGCATGTGGTCTATATTATTTATTATATATAAAGACTATAGACTTTAGACTTTCTTTGCACGTAACCGTAAAGCTTTGTCGTTTCTATTTCATTATGAACCTATACAACGTGTTTCTCTGTAGCGTAGGCGGCGGCGGCGGTGCTGGCGTTATGAATATGTAGCATAGCAGTTCACTGTCATTGCTAATCGCGTGACGCAAGCCCCGGTCCTCCCTCACAATATCACGCAAGCAAAAACATCTACCTACCATCATCATTTTCAATTTGTTTTTTTTTTACTGCTCCAAATTAGTACACTTTATAAATATGATTTCGTTTACAGGTTCTCTTTCTTGTCAGGCTTTTTTCTCGGGAACGCGTGAAGGAGGTTTCAATTCGATTTTTTCTGTAAATGAACATATATAATTAAAATATATATAATTATGTATTCCGACACTCTAAAATAGGCCAAGAATTTGACAAGAAGCGCGAAAAGGTAAAAATCTTAAAATTGCGATTTGTAATTTTATTATTCTATTGGTAATTATAATGTTACAATTTAATGCCATTGTTACAAACCTATTATCAGCTGACTGTACGTGTCCTTCAACTGCAAATGTTTTTTAATCAATCAATCAATCAGCCCATTGCAGTCCACTGCTGGACGTAGACCCGCACTGGACGTGGACGTAGAAGCGCACGTACACCCGCTTTCCTAATCCAGCCACCACCAGCGACCTTCTTCAGGGTCCACCTGACAGGGGGCGTCCCATACTACGTTTCCCCAAAACTGATAACATATTCGTTAGAAAGAGATGGTACGTGGGGTACGGAACCCTCGGATCTTGAGTTCAACTCAGACTTGTCTATTTTTTAAAGCTAACTAACTATCTAATGCTACTCCAATAATTATATGTACGAAACACATTCTTGTTACATAAAAGTGGGTAAGGCACAAAAATATACCCTCTCATAAATTACGTAGGTTAGATTACAAAATGGCTGTTTTCCATAATTTCATAGGTTGAGGAATATTTGCCGTTACTGGTAACATTGCGTTAAGAAAAACGATTTTCCTCCTCGTGATATTTCCTTGGAGATGCAAAGCAATTTTCTGCTAGAGATAACCTCGCTAAACGGGTTTCCGTATACTCACACTATCTACTGGAATACACATTACTTATAAGTACAGTAGTGTAGTGAAAGTATATTTTGTAAAACAACAGACGACAGAATGGTTTTCTTTATCATAAAATAATATTATTATTCATATTTATAGGGCTTCTTGAAATTACTTAATTCTCAAAAATAATAAAAAATCGTATTAAATATTAATTACCTTTGTATACAACTTTCAATAAAAGGTACCTTAATATTTTATTTCTTTTGAAAAAAAATATTACCGCAATCGATTTTTGCATTTCCTTTTTTACAGAGTATGATAAGGATATTTGACACAGTCGAACGTGGTGTTCTTTTTCGTCATCGAAGGGTAGCGTATTTGACACGGTTGTCTTGGTTATTTTATTATGTAATGTGTTATTCATGTGTACTGGATCTAGTTCCATAAAAATACAATCAGTCCTCAGGGGGATTCTAACTATCTGTACAAGGGTCATATTTTTTGCTGCGCACTTTAAACTTGTGCAAATAGTTCAAACGGTTAAATCAAGCTTTCAGGACGCAAAACAAATAAAAATGTCCCGTTGAATGGTTACAGTGAGTAATGGCCGGACACTAAACATGTTAGTGCAGCCATAAAGAAACATGTAACTACCATGTAGCTGCAATCACCATCGAACGTTTTATTTCTTCCTGCATTTGAACTAACTTCCATATACTCTACTGTGCGGTCTAATACTTTACCTACAATAGAAGCGATAATGGTACAGAGGAAAGAGTACACGATCGAAAGGTCTACTCAATAGTGCCAAAAGGGAAATACGAATTTGCTATAGCAGCCAAATGCCCATGGAAATTTTTATCATTCAGAAGAAAATTGTTTAAAAAGGACTCGTAGATGATTTGATAGATTTTTTCGCTGAATATGAATAGGATATAATGCTTTTTTTATCTTATTTTACAAGAACCTCTTATTATAGCTTCGTTGGACTGATTTCGGAGAATCAAGCGCTTGACCAGTTGTTTTACTACGGTCGTGAAACTTGGGTCCGTTCGTAGAGAGCCCACTCATGCCTTCCTTAAAAGAAACCCAATCGCCGAGACCCTTCGGCGGATAAATTACTTTCCAATACCGATTTCCCATTATATTTTAAAAACACAATGCTAGCTATTGTTTTCTATGAGAATTAGGAATGCCTGAAAAGTTGAAGTGGCACTTAATGAAATTTAAATCATGCTTATTTGTTACGAGACTAACTTTTCATATTATTTTACATTACTGAGGGGGGTGTAGGAGAAACAAAATGAATAGTTGTGTGAAGAAAGTAATATCAGGAAAGAGATTCGCATGCCGATGTGAGCTGATGATAAAGCCGACAGGAAGGCGTCCAATGCACATGGCTGCTTCTGAACACGACAGGGCTGTTTGACTTCATTTTATAAACGAACAATATTCAGAAAAGTCATTTTTCCACAGTGTTTAATGGAACAGAACCAACAGTTATGGAGTGATCAAAGTTTTTGTACACGTTAAGTCGACACTGCTTTTATTGACAGTTTCTTGTTGGCAGTTTGAAGGCTTTCGATTGTGGCTTCGCCTCCCACTCTACGCGCTGACTTCCGTCGAAGATGCGAACGTAAACGTTTACCACTTTATGATGCCCTGTTTTATGTATAAGACCCACACCCATCGTAACTTTGACAGTGAGTAAAGGCATTGTTGTTCTTTGTAGGTGAATTGAATGTAAGACATAATTCTTGTCAATAATGTTGCTCTACATTGTTGACCATGACTTATGAAATGACGATTATTTATGTAAAAAATTAGCAAGAAATCGGGCATCAAGTTCCTAACAAGATAATGTTCAGGATTGAGGGATCATGGTGCGTGGCGTAACCCGAATAACCGCAGGAGTCGAGTCGAAAGCAAGATTAGCTGAATTAAGGTATTACGCCCGCATCGGCTCCGCGTTCGGAGGTATTTCCCATGAGGCGGCTAAATCACGCATTTCATGGCTACGTCAGGAACAAACAGCTTGTTCCAATGTTCCCGGAAAATCACGCCATTGTTCGAATGAATTATGGGAACACCTTTGTGTTTTCCCGGAACGTAGCTACAATTTTCGAGCGACGCAAAGCTGCATTGAATAATTACTTCCAGCGCTTCAACTTGAGCTTGTAAATGAACGTACTAGGCAAATTCCAGAGCTAATAGAACGAAAAACAAAAGAGAATGAAATGTACGAGTATATTGGTAAACAAAACTTTGTAGTTCAGTTCCTTTGCATTTTGTGTAATATCGGCGAATAGGAAAGTGGCATCGCACCTGCGATCTACCTGCACTTTCGGGCAGCTATAAAACGTGGGCAGCGGTCTGACGAAGGACGAAAAGGAACGTCCGCGACCATTCCCCAAGGGTGGTGAGGGTTGCTGTAGTAATGACGTCACGACACCGTCAGCATCCACTAAGAGTATTACGAGCGCTGTGCTTTTAGTTGAGTTATGGTTCGATTTAACGATCATCGTGGACCTCGGGACGGGACTTACAATAAAATGGCCTTAATGCGAGTCTTTATTTGGAAGCCAAACTGCTGGTTCGCCTCAGGCCATCCAGACGAATCTATTGAGAGAAAGAGTGTTATTAAA
The DNA here is from genome assembly GCA_951230895.1 of Carpatolechia fugitivella. Classification (NCBI taxonomy): domain Eukaryota; kingdom Metazoa; phylum Arthropoda; class Insecta; order Lepidoptera; family Gelechiidae; genus Carpatolechia; species Carpatolechia fugitivella. The sequence continues at coordinate 11,711,426 of OX579646.1, read as the reverse complement.
CCAGTAGACATAGAAAGTTGCACAAACAAGAAAATAAACAGCAGACAATTAACAATTTAACTCAGGTTAGATGAATGCCTTACACACAATGCAAACCAATTTCAGAAGGAAATTGCTTTAACAAAATCTCTAACTCTATTTCACTTTGTTGATTACTCCACTATCATATTTCAAATTTTCGAATACTTAAATCTAGGATTGCAAATAACAAGTAAGGTACCTGTGTTGAATTCATTACGGCGGCAAGTAAATTAATACTGTTGTAGGTATAGCTAAAGCCGTTTATTAAAATTAAACTCGGTCTGGCGTGGAACTAGGAAGATTAATGGTCCCTTGAACACGGAGTTATGTAAAGAGCAAATGGAGTGGGCCAGACGGGCGCGGGCCACGGCCTGGCATCATTCCAGAATCAATTGTGTCGCTGATATCACGATATCCTACAATACAGGGTGTACTAACACCACAGCCTTTAAGGTTAGTGAACCTCGTCTATGCCAACGCGCCGCCCTCTCACAACCAAAAACGAAACAATTAAAAAAGCTAGTGGGAAGTGAATGTACTCAACAGAAGCGATTTGATCATTAAAATTAAATATGCATTAAGTATCCATACTCGTCGAACGTATACGCAATGTTAAAAAATAACATAGCACATTACTCACCGTTATATATTTAGTATTATAAACATTGTAAATAAAGGTTCTCGTTACAGGCGATCGATATGTTTACAGCTCGGAAATTAACGTGAAGCAAGTGGAACAAAGTCCGCAGCAAACCGGGTAAGGCAGCACCTTTTAAATTTTAATATTGCTAGTAATAAATCTATTTGGAAGACAATATAAAAAGTACAATTGTAAAGTAAGTGTGATGAATGAAACTGTAACGTAAAACGTTTCACACCTTTTCTCACGGGTCAGAAAGAAATAAGGCAAAGAGAGCGTGTTAAGCGAGAGGCTGCAAGCGTCGTCGACCGTCGTCGTGTTTCTCGTCGCCTTGACGTGCAATACACAATACACTTGCTACGAGACAACACGGTTAGAGTTCGCAAGCTTCAAGTTATATTGTTCCCAGCGGACTGGAGCAAATAGGAAACAAGCAATAAAAATAGTTCCCAGCATCCGTCGGCCGGGGACGAATTCCGACCAAAATTACGTGAGCAAATTAGACATTCCGAGCCATAGCCGCCGGAGTAATTGGGACCCCTGCAGGCTGCTTTTATGCGAACTCTGCGCACCCCTCCTCCATACGGTCTGCTAGACCCACGGAGACAAGCTAGACCCCACACACGTACTTCCAAACTTACTGGTTCTTATTCATGAACCAACTCTGACCTGTTATGCGACCACTTCTTTTAGATCCCCAACCATCGTGATGAAAGGTCTATTTTACTTATATTTGGAAAAAAGGCATGCCAATTGTTAAAAACGTTTTATATACATATATATATATATATAAAGTCAGTATGTTAAAGGTTAAAATAAAAGATGTACCTCTCTAAGTGTATTTTAATAAACAATTAAGGAAGCTATAATTTACACATAATTGCTAATAACCGGAGAACGTTTATTTGGTTTTGCACTAGACCGCGTTCTTGAACTACAATTTACACCATCTCAGCACACCACCACCGCACCGGCAGGTTTTTTCTAGTGGAAAATGTCATCAAGATAAGGTAATTTTATTAATATTTATTGTCGCCACAAAAAGCTGTCGAAATTTAGTATGCCTGAGTAGAGCTTTATAACATAATCACATTAATCAGAGAGCAACCTGTTCGTGTAACATGTTCTCTGGAAATGCACACCTGTTGGTAGTAAAACTGGACTTTTTCATTATCGCGTTAGTTTAGGCGGTCGAGTTAATTTAGATAAAACGTAACTGGATTAGATTCTGTTCACTCGCACTTAGTAGAACGCCTACGGCTTCGGCTTTAGAATGTTCATTCAGACAGATTCCAATTTATTCGTTCGTACCTTAAGCCGTCCTATTCCTTATAGCGGAGTGATTTCAGGCCGTACCTCTATGGGATCTTAACTTCAATCTCTGCGGTATATTCGAAGATTTTCCTCTTTGCAGGCTGCTGGCTGCCGGCACGCATGATCGGCCATAATGAAAACTATCAGATCACCACAGACTGCGCACTCCCATCAATAACAATCCGCGCAGATCCGTCGCCGTCCGCAAAAGCCACGCCGACAATTTGTCCCGGACTTTATTCAACTGGATATTTTATTTCTCTCCAGAGTTTCCTCCCACGACGCGGATTTCGGACTTTTCATTTCGTAAGACCGCTTTTACCTACAAGATTTGCAGCAGACGACGTTTCTCAAGTTCCTCTTTCCTGCATACTCGTTACATAATAATATCCACTTAATCATTTCGCGTTCAGAGATCTTATTAAAACTGCGATGTAGATTGTTAAAGTTCGCATAATAAAGCGCTTTAGTTGTGGGTACAACAAAGTTAGTACTCAACTGGTTTGTAGCTGATCTATTTAGGTATACGCCAAACACGGGAACGTTGAGTGATATGAGTATAACGGCGGCGGCCGGGTTTAGGTCGTAACTCGAGCTGTGTGCCTATGCCTTGGAAATTGTCGGCTTACATTTGGGAGTAAATTGCGCGGAAGCCCGGCAGGCTCGCGCGGCCGGGTCACGACTCCACTCCAAATCTAAAATTGATTACAAAAAAGACCACTCAGCTCGAACCGGTCCCTGTTAAAAAACAAACCCACTCGCCATTAAATATAATTTATTCAACATTATTATTCCATTCGTTTCTAAAAATGATTTTCGAAGGACTCGCGTAAAAAGTTCCGCAAAAAATATCTTCGAGTCATTAATTGATAATTGCCGTATCACATGTGTAATAAGGCGATTCTATCTACAAGTCTTATAAAGGTTTAAAATAAAATAGATTTTAATATGTTACCTACCAGACGCAATGATGCAGATAAAAGTGTTTGGTCATTCTTGAAAGCTACTTCTACTCCTTTTGCTAAAGTTATCAAAGGAACGTACTCAGTGGTTATTTATTATGTTTAATATATTTCTTATTATGAAAAAATTAAAAATAATAATATATTTCTAAAAAACATTTCTATGTATTTCCAATCAATATTTATTAGCGAGCGAATTAAACTGGTTGAAATAACATAATAAAACTTGTAACCAAACACTGGTTACAAAAAAAAAAAACAAAAAGAATACAATCAAGAATGAATGAATTCAATCATTCATGTGTGTTGTACTGTACTTAACTGTTTTGTTCATCTTATATATAAATTAAATAAAATTAAATAAATAAATAAAATCAAGCCAAAAAATTAAAAAGGGTTCTGTCGCCGCTTTACGTACTTTGTGAGTGACCGAGCTATATGACGTAGTGATTGCCACAGATCAGATTTTATGTGAGATACAGATTGTAAAAGGATAAAATCTCAATTTTGTTGCACGAATATTTGCCGTAATGAAGCATAATATAATTATGGGCATTGCTTTAAATCCAGCTAAGGCTATAAGGTTTTTACGCTTGCAGATTGTGACAAAGGCTATAAAAGAACGAGATTACATTACCGCCCTTCGTTCAGTCGTCGTACTGTGTATTGTACGTGCCAAAACTTGCTATTTTATTTTAGAATTGATTAAGAGGCACCTACTTATTTTAAAACATAGACGTAATATTGCGGTAAACGAGCTGCTAAAAGACGTAGACAAAGTAATTTATATTTTACATGGAATCGCATCTTGTTGCCAGTAAATTGCCCAAAGTCGATATTTATAACACGGACCGTGTCAATAAGTATTAGGCTTTTGTTTTATTGTTTTACTATGGTTTTACAGCTAAGATGGCGGGAAGGTGGCACTAGGCTCGGCCGCAAACCCGCGCAGTAAAGGTCTATCCACACAGCTCAGTGCCGTGTCAGGGACGGGGCCGGAACGTCGCAAATGTCATAGAAAATGTATGTACCGATATTTTTTTAGACTCGTGACGATGACGATTTTCTATGATATTTGCCACGGTCCGGCCCCGTCCCTGACACGGCACTGAGCTGCGTGGATAGACCTTTAGTCTGCTTATTCCACACGCCACGCCGCCGCCGCTGCCGTATTATAGCGGCACATCGGCGATTTCCGTGTCTTGCGGTGATGCTCAACAACCACGAACATAATATAAACTAGGAATTGAATCAAAATGCAAAATTCTATTGGCCTGGTACAAAGGTTGTGAGTAAAGTTTATTAAATTAAATAACTACTAAACCAGAACCACTACAGCACACAGAGCGATCTCGCTTACCGTAGCTAAGTTGCTTTCGTTGTTTCGAGGATAATTTCTGACTCTCTGCATACTAATCTAACAACCACATACATTTTGTAACAAAGAATCGCTGTAGATTAATCCTGACTATTTGACCGTAAATAATTGAAGAGCATTATTGGAGCTAAATGTTTGAGCATTCGTTTCACAAACAATGCCTTCTCACTAATAGCGGAGTTATCCGTTACATTAAGTCGTGGCCCGTCTCCAGGCGGCGGGCGGCGCGGGGCCGCCGCCGGTCCCGTCCCGTATCCCGGATCCCGCTCGTACTAATGTAATTAGTTCATTACTTTGTCTCGTCCGTCCCGCTGTTTGTCTCCACAGATTTATTGTGTGCCTCTTTTTCCGCCTGCGAATGTGGAACCGCTTTTTTGCTGTGTAAAGCGCTGAAATGGATGCGAATTCCGAGAGACAAATGACGAATGAAACACATATCTATCCTTCTACGTATAGACCGAACTGATGAAAATGCGATAGGTACTAAAACTCGACGTCTTTCGACTGTAAATTTTTTCGAATAGATAAGCTGATCTAGACGATTATTTGAACAGCATAAAAATAAATAGTTCCTATTAAATTAAGTATCCATATTTTATTATTGAAAAAAAAAACTCGAACTTGGCTTCCGACATATTTTATTATTATTAGTTTATTAATGCATCAATCTGATTAACCTTCCTTGTGTAATCAAATCAAGCGCTCATCAAAGTTTTTTAGCCGTTCTCGTCTCTGAACTAGACCTTGACAGCTGGACTTACCGAACCTTGAATATCACGAGACTCTATAAAAACATTCTGTGAAAAACTAATGATTTCCCTCTCCACTTCTTGTTCCACTTGTTTCTTAGTTTAATTCACGGTACCTAGCTAGTTTCTTTGGCGTAGGTCGATTGTGGGTTGAAAACAGATTCAAATTAAAACTAATGTGTACAAAGTCATCTTTAAATACACAATAGATATTCAGTAGATGCGATAAGTAAAACAAACAACAATAATATTAGCCCTCTGATCGTACGGAGTTGTGGTGCGGGTTGCAAAGCCGGACTGTCCCGTTAATGAACGTATAATGCTAATGAAGGCGACACCTGCGCCGCCGCCAGCGCCGGTGCGTACAACGCCGCCGATCGGTCCAGTCCGCGGGCCGTGGGACGCGCGTCGGTGGTCGCATCACATCCGTCCCATCCCAGCCTCACTAATGCGACGACCCACCTACCTGTCATTTTAATCTGGTTATCACGTCTCAAGTTCAACGCGTATGTACCGACTTATACGGTACGTTGTACAGCGACACTGCATTAAATTTAAATTTCAATCATGTGAGTTCTTTTATAATCATGCATGTATTGTTTATGTTTAAATTCGTATGCCTCAGTTTGGCGAAATATGTGATACGCGCTCTTTATGTACCACCTTTTATCATAAAAGGCAGATAAAAGTTTATGTTACCATGTTTCAAACGAATAAAGAAATTATTATTATTATTTATTACGCCCGATAGGTCTTACATTCGAAGCAATGATATTTTTTGACCCGAATTAGGTACGAGTACGCGTCGCATGCACTATGCCTGAAATTCAGTTACATTGAAATGAGATCAACTCGGCACCCTGTATGAGCACATGCACGAGAGAGCTGTGCCAATCAAACCTCATTGTTTTGTTCGTTTGTTCCTCTGAATATGTCACGAGACCTCGACTCCGGTGTCAGTAAGCCGTCGATAGCATTCGCCATGTGCGCGTTGTGAGCACGAGTACCGGTCTCATCGCTGACAGCCAATTAGCCTCGTACCCTTACCTCCACCCCGCTCCCCTCTAACCCGCACTCACGAACCCATCTATCTTTATTCGACAGGATCCAAAATAATCTCAAACACGGGCCAATACGATACGATACCGATTAAATAAGACCCACACCGGCGAACGACTCCGTCGTCTGTCCGTGACACTCGTACAATGGGTAGAATTATGTCCATTAAAATAAATGATCCTTCACTTAGCAGCCACGTCGTTAAATTTTTCAATACACTAGCTACCGACGCGACGACTTCATATTCCTGGTTTGAATATAGGTAGATATTATTAAATTTACACACAAGTCTTGTACTGTACTGTAGATACTGACTGATTTCATTCTTCTATAGACGAGTATGTTTCTAAAATTGGACTAAACTTATCACAAACAAATTTAAAAGTAGATAGGTAAGGTACAAATGGTACAATAGACATGGGCCAGTGAGCAATCTGCTTCGATTGTCAAGGTCTCTGGATATTCTGAGAAACTCTGTTAGCGCCTCTACGTCCATGAGTCACTTTTCTGACTCACGGGTCCACTTCACTTTTCAATTGTTTCCTGATAGTTTGTGCTTCTACTGTTAGTCCTTTGTAGCTAAACCCAAATTTTAACCCGCTCAAATAGCTAATTTAACATTAGCCGAATGGCAAAGCGATTATAAAATTTCCTATTGCGAGTTGCGAGATAAAGTTTTCATTTCAGTACCATGAAACCGAACATAAAATTATTATTATTATAGTCTTCTATTTCGCGCGAAATGTTACCCATATTTACATTTACCGTGAATTTCGTAAAAAGAAAACCTAAAATGTTTTTTTTACTCATACGCGATGTAAGTACGCACGTTTTAATACAATGTCCATAAAATTTTAACCATCCTCGGAATTTCTAACCTACATACTAACTAAGTACGATGAACAACAAACCGTTGCCGCTTCAACATTTAAAAAATATTATTAATCTATTGGCTGGCATGCCATAAATCGGGACCATGGGACTAATGTGTCTGGACCTTTGGAAGGCGTATGTATTATTATTACTTAATTATCAATAATTAATTTTTGGGCATTCTGAAAAATATAGTTTGATTACCTACCTACTTTGAGTTTCAAATCTTACATTTAATTTTGGAATCGTAACATGAAACACGAAACACTCTTCCCTAATTTGCATTCTTGAAAATACGCATCTCACGATTGGTCGAAAAGTAAGTAGTCTTGTACGTAGTAAGTAGTCTTGTACGTAGTAAGTAGTCTTGTACGTAGTAAGTAGTCTTGTACGTAGTAAGTAGTCTTGTACGTAGTAAGTAGTCTTGTACGTAGTAAGTAGTCTTGTGCTCGGTTGACATTCAGCGTCGTTGCAATAAAGCACACATTATGCAAAAATTGCGAGGACAACTTTCTCATGCCGCACACGCTCGCTCGGTCCATGCGAGTAAGCTACCCGGGATTTGGTTGGACATTTTGGACGTACATACATGAAAATAGTCTTGTTTATACTTTGGTATCGCATTTTCCCCTTCTGAATTTTTGATAGCATTTGAAAGAAAGAAAGAAAGAAAGAAAATATTATTTATCATCCACCAATTTAAATCATTTTATACTTAAAATTAAAATTATTAAAACTAAAGGCGGATAATAGGGAACGTCTCAGTATATGCTGCCACCGGAACAAGTCCCGGGGCGGCCCTGTTTTTCAGACGCCCCTTTTATCTGTGGTTAGTGATAAATTTATGATAAATGTGTATGTTTGTATTGTGAATATTTTTGTGCTAAGTGTGTGAGTATGGGAGAGAACAAGAGAAATAAGTGGTATTAATGTTATGTGTAGATTAGTGTGTCTTTTCATGTAAATACAGCGTTTGTTTTTTTTTATTAATAAAATTTAAATTCTAGTTGTGAATACGCCTACAACTGATCAATTTCAATTTTAATTTTGCGTTACATTGAATGTAAATCTTAGAGGTTCCGAAACCTGATAGGAATGCTTCCAGGATTCTGTTGCGGTTTGTCTTTTTAGGAGCGCTGCTTTGTATTTATTTTTAAAATATATTATTCCTGTCTTCTTCCTAAGGGGAGGAGGCAGATCGTTCCAGATCTTAGCGGCATTCCTTTTAAAGCAACCTCTGTACCGTGAAGATCTATGTTCAGGTACTTTTAACAAATTTTGTGATACAGAACGGAGATACAACATCCAAGTGAGATGGAGTTTTTCATACAACTTGCATGTCATGAGTTGGCGTTTATCTTCTCGCATAACAGCAGCTATACAGCGAAACTCTAAGATAGTATGAAAGCATGACAGTCCTTAAAAGCAAGAAGAGAGGTTTTCTTAAAGGATAGATTTAAATTATTAGAGCTTGTTAGCTTTTTATATTTATTAAGAATAGATTTATTTAACAAAACCTAACCAGTGTCCCGAAAGCTAGAAGTTTTACAGGTTTGACTTTATTGTCACAGCATAGAAATTTATTATTGGCTAACATTTTCCCCCATAAAACACACGTATACAGTTGAACGATCACGACATTCATTCACGATATCCCGTGTGTAACGAAGAATCGGTGTGATTAATGGCTGGACGTCGCGAGTTGGAAATATAGGGTTGCCAGTCAAAAAGTACCATTACTCTTTAATGACCTATTTTAAAAGATCTTCGGCACCTTTGAGTTCCCACTATGCCTAATTTTGACCAAATTAAATATTTACGCGCTTCACGCCGTTAATTACAAATTTTCCAACATTTTTTTCTAGTCCATAACCCAAACAGGGTGGGTTATCGTTGCAAAACAATTTGTTTACAATACTACTAGCTGTTGCCCGCGACTTCGTCCGCGTGGAAATAGTTTTTGCCCACGACGACCGAACTAAGGCAAAATACACTACACCTACCCTACACCTACACTGCACCTAACCTACACCTACCCTACACGTGTACGTGAAGGAATTTAAAATCGTTATTGTTTTCGTAATCAGCGACCCGATAAACCATACTAACGATACTCTTGTTGCTTTTCAGACATTGTCACCCCATTTCCCCCTTTTAAGGGTTGAATTCTGAAAAACCTAAAACACGTATATACTCATTTATTGATAGGAGTACTCCTGTGAAGTTTCGAATAAAATAGTGTAACTAATCTCGTTTCTCCATACAAACTTTGCACCCCCGTTTCACCCCTTTTGGAGGTGAATTTTGAAAAAATCCTTTCTTAGTGCACCCCTAGACCTCTTAAGGAACCTAAGTTCCAAATTTGGAATCTCTAGATCCAGCGGTTTGGGCTGTGCGTTGATATGTCAGTCACTCAGTCAGTCAGTGTCATCCTTTTATATATACTCACCGGCACATCTAACCGCCCACCCTTGTATTTCGAGCTAATTTTAAACTACGCTTATTGTTATACATTACAACAGATTTATTGATAATTTTACGATAAATTAAACACACTTAAATAAACGTTAAATTAACTACTTTTTAACTAACATCAGTTGTAATTAATAGAGTTATAAAGAATCACGAATATTCCCTGAAATGAAGGGTGGGCGGTTAGATGTGCCGGTGAGTGTACGAGTATATTTAGATTTGAAGTTCGTTTCTGTTATTTTAATCACATTAATATTAAAAATGTGAAAATATACTTATAATGGATGTTTAGATATTTGGATGTTTGTTCCGCTTTCACGCCTTAACTACTTAACGGATTTGGATGAAATTTGGAATGGAGATAGTTTGTAACTTGGACACATAGGATACTTTTTGCGGGAAAGTCTCATTCCCACGGGAAAATCTTACATAACGTGGCCGCGGGCGGAAAGCTAGTATGAACATACTCGAAAATAATTATTTTAAAATGTTATAAGTTCTCATGTGCCGCTTTCATGTTTATTAGAAAACATGTAAATTGAGTGTGATCTGGCAATACTAAACACGGGTAACAAAATTGTGTTAGCCTCAGCTCCCGCGGGACGGGGCAGCGGGATCCCGCCTGATGCTGCTGCGCAACCAGCGCATCATTAGTTTAATAGAACATTTTTGACTAACATTTTTAAGTTTTCGATGCAGACTCCTACATAACAGTGCAAATCCGTCGAGTACTTGAAGCGTGAAGGCGGAACAAACATCCAAATATATTATTTTCAGTTTTACATGTATAATATTAGTGTGATTATTTCGTGGTCCAAAAGTTTTCCAACAGATGGCATGAGCAAAACTCGGTTGCACAGGTACTGTATCATTAATGCCTAAATATTTCTGGACGTTAATAATCCAGAGGCCTAATAATTTTATAATCACTGCATCAATATTTATGTTACTGGCAATTTGATATTGCTAATATACTATGCATAACGGCCAGTCAGCATTATTAATAAAACCTGCATCAGCAATAATGGGCCACGTGACAAATACTGCATGCTTCATAGCACGGCTCTTATGAATAACCACCATGCTCGGTCAGAGTAATAAAACAGATAATCTGCATTGGTTTATAAATTTAATTGGTACATAGAAAAAAGTTCGAACGTAATCTAAATTAACATGAAAGAAAACCAATTAATGTTGTTTACTTCTAAGTTAACTCAAGTTTAGGTTGGGTTTAATGGTTTGGTTCATTTTCTAGCAAGAAGTAGATAATCCATCTCAAGTATCAATTTATTAAATTGACCAAGGGAGATCGTGTAGTTTTAATACAGACTAGCGAAAGTAATAAATTTACCAATTAGCCCGTTGCTCTTGCTCATTTCATTATTCATAATTCCCGGGTCGTATTCAGCAGTGGACGTCTTCCGGCTGAGATGATGATGAAGATGATTAATCAAATTTCCCGTAACATTACACGGCATTGATGGCCGTTGTAAATTATTATTTATTCTGATCACATAACACACGTGCAATGACACATTTGCAAGTACTCATGGGGCGAGATAATGCAGCGCGGTCATGTTGCGAACCATCACGTACTCGTATCATAAAACATGTAACTTGAGTTACCAAGTACCTTTGGTACATTCATTATATTTTTACCTGCAATAATAATTTCAACCTTACTTCGAACTCAACCTGGTAGAAGGGCGTGGTTATTCAAGTTCTAATGGTTTCATAACCTAGCCTAGCATGCATGTTACAAGACAACCATCGTGGGAGAGTGTCGTTATGTGTAATATAACACTTAGGAAATGCTAATGACATCAGAAAAAGCAGAATTGAAAACAATCCCACCGCTGCTTTTACCAAACTCATTAGAAACACCATCTCTGTTGTTGCCTTGCGGCTTTTTCCCAGACATAATTAAAGTGAGTAAGTAATATCTTCAAAATGTTCACAACCACCTATATAAGAACGTAAAATGTCAAGTCTTGGCCAACAGTTATGTTTCAATTCTTAATGTCAACACTGTAGAAAAGAATTATTTTTTTGTAAAGTTTTGTGCGAGATGTTGTGCTCCAGGGGCGAATTCTTCCTCTTTTATAGCGGTTGATTGATGACTTTTCTTACAGCAGCGTGTTACTTGGAAGCGTTTTTCTACAGAGCATGTCCCAAAATCCATGTAAGAGTCAATTACATTTTAGCGATTATTCGTCCGCCAATAATGGTCCTGCTGAGCAATCATTATTTATTTTTATTGCTTGTTGTTTTGTATTTGTTTTTAAAATTGACAGTCATCACTTTAACATTTTTTTTTACTTTCTTCTAGGATAGACAACTTTGGAATACTTAAGTCTTAGGTAGGAAATTGAACTAGTCCCATTGGCATGAGTAAAGCCTCACGTGATCGCAACAATACATATACTGTAATATTGCCGGCAACTTTAGAACAATGTAGTCTTTGAAGTCTGAAAATTTCGTCAACCGCAATTGTTAGCTATTTGCTGCGGGTTTGTTAGGTACCTACTGAATGATGGATGTCTTTTTACGTAAACCTCGCTCTGTAAGGAAACGGTCGTGAGCCTCGTGACCTCACGCATCTTCTCGAAATTTCGTGTCCATTTGCTGTGTACGTGCGTAAAAATGGTGTGTGCACACCGATAGTATTGCCCTCAAGGCTCAGGCAATAGACTAAACTTCAAAGAGACGCAACACCAAAGATTTCTGACGCGCGTCGGAGCGAAGCGATCGTCTTTTATTTCCTCTGAGCACAACACCTTGTCCTTGCCTATGGTATGGGACTATGACTCAGGTCTTTTTTTTTGGCATGCCGTTAATTTGCAATTCTTATAAGGTTTCCCTACGACGAAGCTGCGCCGTGTATACGAAAAGTGCAGTTGGAGCGCGAGCAAGGAAGTGCAGTGGCCGAGCGCGGGTGTAACGATGTTAGTCCAACGGATCCTGGGCATCGGGCCGGAGCGGAGGGAAGCGCGACACGCTCCCTGCTCACAAGATAATCAGACTTCGACGGCCACTCCGTACGAGTGAGAATGCATAAACATGCTACTCACTCCGCAAACATAAACAGTCTTGCAAAAACACACGAAGGGCTATTCTCGTCCGAACTAATATCGACGCTCCAGTTATATATACAGTTATCTGCTGCAACCGCTAGCAGCTCTTTGAGACCGTCTTTAATAAACGTTGAAATTAATTGGTTGAGTTTTTACGGCAGGTGCAAAATGATTTATTCTGAAACTAATCATTAGATAGCAGTAATAAAAGGGAACAAGTACGATTTCTTGGCGCTCTAGAACGAATAGCTCTCAAAAAGGGGTTTATTAAGGGTATAGAGCGAAGCGGGTCGATCGACAGACAAGGATAAACGATTTATTGCAACACTAGCAGCATTAAATCTGCAAGGGCAGCATTCTTGCACGCATTCACAAACCGTAAGCCATCAATTAACCTTAGAAAAGGTGCCTGCGGAAACTCCATGCAATGCGGTAGGTCCCTTTCATTCAACAGCTAGGTACGCCGCCGCCGCGTGGCCGAGGCATGCTGATAAAATTATTGAAATAACATTTCATCTTAACTCTACTTTAACATTATAAATTTCATATAGTAAGTAAAGCTTTGTACAAGAGAATAATGACATTCTTTGAGATATTTTAATACCCGACCTCAATATGTAGTACATAAACATAATTATAAATTCATTACCCACCCACCGAGTTTTTATTCTATAGAATCTGAACTAATATAAATCTCTGTATAGATCCAAGAAAATATATTGTTCTGATTGAAAACGTATCACAGATTGAGCAGGACAATACATCTTTTATTGGACAGGAGATTCGGACCATCTGACATATAGCCAGCCACCCTTTTTTTTGTGGATATAAATAAATATCCAACGCAACATTTAAGAGCTGATTGATATACTGCTTGTAGCACCACTAACCTAACTATTAAATTTGAAACGTTTTGAACTTGACTGGAGCTATTAAGTATTATTAAGTTTGGTGTGATGGCGTGTGAGGTTGTTATGGTGAGTTCGAGGCGGGGAGAATGTCGGTCCACGTTTGATGCATAAGTAATCAAATGGACTCCAGTAGTGGCGGGTCGGTGCTCCGTTGCGCAACAGTCCGTTACCTACCTATCTATTTAAATTTGGTTCGGATGAAATGTGAAGTGGAGTGGTGGGTGCTGCTGGCCCGGCATGATATCAGCCCGAGGCGGATGGAGCACAACAACCAACAGATTATTGCGGAACGTGACTCAAGACCGCTTCTTAGAGTTATGTCACCCGTTTTGGCGGAGGATTGATGCTATCGCTTGAGTGCATGCTGCATTCTAGTCAGCATTCTGATGGCTTGTCAATTATCGACGATCAGTTCGGCTATCCGGCAATCAATATAATCGTTAAAGCAATGAGTCTTTAATTGCTATGATTACACAAAAAGATCTAACTCTGCAATATTGTGTATTACAAATTTTAGTCAGAGACATAGGCATAGACACACCTCAGAGGAACAAAAGACGATCGCTTCGAGGCGACGACGCGCGTCAGAAATCTTTGAGACACACAATATTTTATCACATTGTGTCACTTGTCACGTTTGCAGAAACCACCCGAGCTTATCGAGATGAGCTTTTTGTTACTTAACCAGCGCGAGGGTAATTAACTAGGTGTCCGTTATCATCGGCGTGAATATTCAAGATAAATGTAGCGTGAAATAATTTGAAGCGTTTTCCAGGGGCTATCAATCTGGCCCGTAATGAGATTCGTCCGGCGAAGCGGGCCCTATTGCGTTCACCAATTTGTGCCTCGATGCATCTCGCTAATGAAATACTACAAAATTATCTCATCTGCTCTAATAGCCCGCTCTTCTGAAGACTTTCTTAATTAGATCGACTATTAAATTCTGAAGCTACGTTGATTAAAATGGGCACGCATTGAAGTTTACGATCGATCCGTTACTTTTTGGGATCCAGTACAATACATTTTTCTAATGAAGCAAGATCAAAAACCTTGTAAAGAACCCTGCTTTTCAGATGTTTACAGACGAGTGGTCACTAAAGGAAACGAAAAAACGTTAGTGATTGTTTATTTTAGTCGATGCAGGCTTAAATTAAAACGTAGGTATGCTTATGTAATGCTAAAAATATTATTGTTATACCATATTATTGTATACAGGTATCAGCAGCGTTGCAAGATTTTATTTTTGCCAAGTCGGGAAATTGGAAACTTTTTATGTGAAAAAAGCGGGATTCTTTCGTCGAAAGCGGGACATTGTAAAAAACGTATTATAATCAGAAGTTTTTTTAATATTTATATTTTTATTTGAGTTTTAAATTACGTTTACGTGACAATAGATAGCAAAAATAGCCATAGAAAATGTATTTTAATAAAAATACTTATTTTATTTTAAATCAGATTTACCCTATCGTTGGGTAGTTGAGTCTTCTTCGTCTTCTGAATAAAAAAAAAAAAAAAACAAAAATCAAAGTCAAAAAAGTTTTGTATAGAAAAATGTGGTGTTTTAAACAATAGTCAGTCTGAGGAGTGAGAGTTACAAATTGTAACTTACAATAATAGAATAATTATTTATAAGAATTACTTATTCATGATATTTCTGTATTTAATTTTACATTTAAGTTATCCCCGAAAAGCGGGACTGAGCCTGTCAGGCGCGGAACTTTTAATTTTGATTTATAAATCGGGACGTCCCGCCAAAATTGGGACGTCTGGCAACGCTGATAGGTATAGTGCCTGCCTCAGTAACAAATGCGCTGCATTAATCTGAAGCCCGCTTTCACGCCGCCGTATATATACAGTACAGTTTAATACATATCTACATAAACCATAAAATAATAAAAAAAAACAAATAGGCTAAAACAGAAAGTGTCATATCATTTGGATGGCGCATGGCGGCTGTATGGCGCGGCCGCGACCCATGACCGCCGCCGCTTTCACGTAGCGTCGTCTACCCACAAACCCACAGGCCACAGGCCACCGATCGCGCTCCGAATGATCGCCTCTTTCTAACCAAATATAGACCTCTCCCACACTTAGCTATAAGATAGTAAGATTTTTACGTGACTGTTAGAACAATTTTTTTTTCTGTAACATTGTTAAGTAATATAATAGGTACGAGTATTATACTATTTTATTTTTCAAATGATACATAATGGTACAGGTCAGTGTTATTTATAATAACGCTCTGCCATTCTGACATTAAAATAGAAGCAATTATAAATTTTTGTGTAATGAAAAACATACTAGCCACTACGAGATTTGCTACGGCGTAGCGACTGTAGAAGCTTCTACGTTTTACTCTATTACGTACGACGTGTAGCATGATCGCGCGAGTTAGGTTATGCGCACTTGACGATTATATTTTAGTTTTCAGTTGCGTGTACTACTCTACTCTTGATCTCATTAACGGCTTTATTTTTGAAAATTCTTTCA
The DNA here is from genome assembly GCA_951230895.1 of Carpatolechia fugitivella. Classification (NCBI taxonomy): domain Eukaryota; kingdom Metazoa; phylum Arthropoda; class Insecta; order Lepidoptera; family Gelechiidae; genus Carpatolechia; species Carpatolechia fugitivella. Next base: position 11,695,483 of record OX579646.1, on the reverse strand, counting down.
TTCTGTCCATAAATAGGGCTCTCCCGCATGCAATCAACCGTGTTCTTATTTATAACAGTCTTACTATGAAACCTCTTACTTTACTTATACTTATTTGAGGATACACGAATACATGCTGCTGTGATACAAAACAAGTTCAAATATTTGAGATATTCATTAGAGCTTATGTAACAAGCAATGAGTCATTTGCAAACAATAGTGTACCGGAAACAATCCATACAACTTTCTCTACAAACATGATTACTTGTTTGATACTATTGTTTAGAGTTCGCTCGCAACGACTATTTGACCGATGTTTTCTTTCGCACAATAATGGGTAAATTATAGTAGGTAGATAGCTTGTAGATAGTTATAAATAGATAAAATATCGAAGAATGTAATGAGAGATCTGAGTTCAAGTAAAGTATTTTGCTGATCTATTTCGATAGCATCGTAATCTAGGTTGCTATTCTGATGACCTACTTCATGACTTCTTTAGATAATATGTATTATGTTTGTGTAAGTATTCCTCATTTATTTATTGATTCAAATGTTGACTGGATCATTACGTATTAGCACAGATATAAAATAGATGTATAGGTATAACAAGTATCATTATCGAATTACAAAAACGATGGCGATGTAGGTACTACAATGTTGTAGAAAACATTGCACGCGTTTTTGGTAAAACACTGAGGTTTTTTTATAAACTGAGTTGTTGGTTGATTTTACAGTTTATATTGTTCTCCCTCACAATCCAACCTAAGACAATTAGAAATAAGTGCTGTATTGAATAATAATTAATTTAAGCCGGAAGTAGAATTACAGTCTTGCTAAGATAGATATATTGAACCATATTTATCGTCGTCGTGGTGATCGCGATCGCCGCCTTATACATATTACAGACAGACATAAGTTTCAATCAGACGGCTTCCTGCGGGCTGCGTGTACGTCGCTTACGTCTCAATAGCTGCTCTTTTGTAATCACCAATTTGTGCCGCTCGAGCCGCAGACACTCATTCAATAACGAGAACGAATTCCACACTTATTTTAGCTACTCGTTACGATTATACGAGTATCACTCATTGTGCAATGTGAGAATCCCACTTTGCTCGTGCTTCGTGCACGCGTCATTTCATAACAAACATTTGGAGCGGTTTCTCTAAAAACGTTGTAACATCGAAATGATACGAGTAGCCTTTGTTAGCAAGCTTGGGGTATTTGGGAAGAGGTATGAGGGTATCGTTTAGCTTCGGGCGAAGGGCTATGAAGCCTCAGGAGAACCTCTACGTTCTTATAGATACATACACAGATCTGTGGTTAAGCTGAACACTTCTCCGCTATTTAAATATGTACTTAGACTAAAATACCTATAGTAACGGTTGCAATGTGCCTAAGTCATAGGTACATTGGACTAAAACTACGCTCAATTAAACATCGGCCTTGGTCAGAACGGTTCTAATTACGGCCGCGTGTTATAACAACAAACCTATTACGTTTAATATTATTATCATAATATATCACCCGTTGGTTTTCTTTTTTAACCCCCGACGCAAAAAAGAGGGGTGTTATAAGTTTGACCGCTCTGTGTGTCTGTCTGCGCCACCGTAGCTCTTAAACGGGTCAACCGATTTGGATGCGGTTTTTTTTATTTGAAAGCAGGTTTTCTAGCGATGGTTCTTAGACATGTTTCATCAAAATCGGTTCAGCCGTTTTAAGGTCGTCAGCTCTTTTGTTAACTGCGGTAGGGTTCTTAGACGCATAATGTGTATTTACTTTTCACTTTTAAACGTACGTGTGACCTAAAATTTGAAAAACTCATGTATGCTGTATAACTTTGCATGATGATGGAATTATTGGTCTGATGCTGCAGCCAGGATATCCAGCACTCTTGAAAAAATAATAGCAGATATGTCGTGTTTGGATTCGTTTTGCTCAGTATTTGATTCTACATACATCGCAATGGTGGCAACACGATGAGCTGATGCTGCAGCCAAGATATCCAGCACTCTAGTACACTCTTGAAAAAATAATAGCAGATATGTCGTGTTTGGATTCGTTTTGCTCAGTATTTGATTCTACATACATCGCAATGGTGGCAACACGATGAGCTGATGCTGCAGCCAGAATATCCAGCACTCTAGTACACTCTTGAAAAAATAATAGCAGATATGTCGTGTTTGGATTCGTTTTGCTCAGTATTTGATTCTACATACATCGCAATGGTGGCAACACGATGAGCTGATGCTGCAGCCAAGATATCCAGCACTCTAGTACACTCTTGAAAAAATAATAGCCGATTTATCGTGTTTGGATTCGTTTTGATCAGTATTTGATTCTAGATGCAATGCAATGGTGGCAACACGATAAGCTGATGCTGCAGCCAAGATATCCAGCACTCAAGTACACTCTTGAAAAAATAATAGCAGGTATGTCGTGTTTGGATTCATTTTGATCAGTACTTGATTCTACATACATCGCAATGGTGGCAACACGATAAGCTGATGCTGCAGCCAAGATATCCAGCACTCTAGTACACTCTTGAAAAAATAATAGCCGATTTATCGTGTTTGGATTCGTTTTGATCAGTATTTGATTCTACATACATCGCAATGGTGGCAACACGATGAGCTGATGCTGCAGCCAAGATATCCAGCACTCTAGTACACTCTTGAAAAAATAATAGCCGATTTATCGTGTTTGGATTCGTTTTGATCAGTATTTGATTCTACATACATCGCAATGGTGGCAACACGATGAGCTGATGCTGCAGCCAAGATATCCAGCACTCTAGTACACTCTTGAAAAAATAATAGCCGATTTATCGTGTTTGGATTCGTTTTGATCAGTATTTGATTCTAGATGCAATGCAATGGTGGCAACACGATAAGCTGATGCTGCAGCCAAGATATCCAGCACTCAAGTACACTCTTGAAAAAATAATAGCAGGTATGTCGTGTTTGGATTCATTTTGATCAGTACTTGATTCTACATATTTACAATGCAATGGTGGCTACACGATGAGCAGATGCTGTAGCCAGGATATCCAGCACATTAGTACTCTCTATTAAATACTCTCCAATTGTATAGTGATCCTTTTAGATATAACTGTACTCATAAATATCATAATTTATTTGTAATAAAGTTTAAAAATTATGAAATAAAAATAAATTTAAAATTTAAAAAACCCCGAAGCAAAAAAATCAAAACATTAAAAAGTCAAAAATAATACCTATTGTTGAGCCATCAAATTCAATAAAGTAACACCTATATATTTTAATTTTATTAGAGAAATTGATGGATGGCACGATTTGGTTTGCTCGTTGAAATGACGCTATAATGTCACGTCGGGGTACCGCTAAGTTTAAAAAAAAAATATCGTATCAAAGCAAGTTAGTCGGATATGCTAACAAATTAATAGATAGGCAATCAAATGAAGCGTCTGACTTAAGCTTAAGCGTATCCCGACGCGACATTATAGCGTCATTTCAACGAGCAAACCAAATCGTGCCATCCATCAATTTCTCTAATAAAATTAAAATATATAGGTGTTACTTTATTGAATTTGATGGCTCAACAATAGGTATTTTTTTTTATGTTTTGATTTTTTTGCTTCGGGGGTTTTTAAATTTTTATGTTTTCATTTCCGCAGTAAAAGTACTTAGACGACTTTGTAAGCAAATATTTTCCTTAATAAACACTAACAGTAGGAGCCTTGATGGCTGGCAGCTATATGGCTGCATAATTTACGACGAAAGAACACGATGAAACGCCCTGTGCAATACTTAACTTAGCATATCAGCACTATAAACGCGTAAACACGTAAGTACCTACATAGGACAGGGTATAGGCTGTTGGGTTACGTAACAAAGCAACACAATGTAATTCATGTTTAGCAACCTACATCATATAAAATTGGCGTTAGATCGAGATTCTTTTTGTGCCTCTCTCTCTAATGGTGGCGGCCCATTGTCTCTGTAATTTTACGAAGCAATTTATTTATCGCAATCGTGGTATGTACAAGCTAACTGCACGGCTAATCGGCCCACTGCTTCACAACATTAAAACTGCATTAAATTCTATTTAACGGTGGATAGAACACGCCTGGTTGGTTACACGATTGAAAAACATTTCGTGTACCACGCGATGCAAAATCTTAACGCAATCACAAAACACAAGCCATCGCATCGTGCCGTAGCGTATAAGATTAAAAGGAAATGTATTCCATTCGGTTTCCTGTAGAGAATAATTATGAATGTCACGGCTTTGTGGGAATTTGAGAATAGTACCAGCTGATAGGTCACGCAATATTCTAATAGATCAATCTCGCGTGTACGTGTGCGCTATCCCGAACCCATGCCCGAACGAAAAAGAGTAAAATAAAGCTTTTTATTTTTTGTGACTGTGGTAGTAAATCTGATAGATAATTATATTTCAAAATAACGTGTCTATTCCAAAGTTTGAAATTGAATAAGGTCGTATCTTGAAGAAGGTAAAGCAAGGGTTTAACTGTCTGAAATGTCTTTAAAGCTCAAAGGATTAGTATGTTTGAAACCGGTCTGCGCTTCCGTCGCCGCCGCCGCGGACACGGCGGCGGCGCGGTTCGTCGTGACGCGCGTGTCCGAGATGACTTCGTGCGGTCACCGCTCAGGCGGATACTCTCAAGCGGAGTCCGGCGATAAACTCATTCGCCTCGCTCGTTGACCAGAGCTTATCACCCGTCCGTTACCGACGGCATATCCTCTTGCTATCGTACTTTAGGTTCTAGACTAGTCTGTTGGTCGGTGCCGGTCTTGGACGAAAGGTGCCGGTATTAGTCTAACTACTTATAGCTAATACCAAACTGACAACGAATTATTAAGTAATATCGTGTATTTATTAAAATGCTTACAAATGATTATTATAATAATATTACCAAGTATCAATAGACCCTTGTGCAATTTAAAAATACTTATCACTTTCAAGACGCGTATTATTTTTGAAGCAGTTGGTTGCTTCATCACAGGCAATCACAGCTAGAGATGGGCGGTGGGTTAAAACCCAAACCACCTGACCAGGTAAAAACCCGGTGATTTGGGTTTTAACCCGGTTTTTACCCATAACAACCCATTTTTGTGGGTGTTTATTATAATAATTGATGATAAAATAAAAATAAAAACTTTATTGTATATCTTGATGAAAATACCCTGTTTATATGCAATATGCGCAACTTCAATAATGTGGAAAGCCCAAGGTAGCAGCCAATTGTTTTGTTTATGAGACAATTTCTATGAAACTTTGTTTAGAATTTGTTTGTATTTGTATATTCTAGCGTAAAGCATTTTACTAAGTTTAAGAAAACCTACATGCGTAAAAGATATTGATGTATATCAGCGCTCCAGCCGCTTGACTCACATCGACTCAAATAAGTTCAACCGAATAAACATTTTTAAAATAAAACAGTAGAAATCTGTAAAATGTCGCCATCTTTTAATGCTCAAGGTGCATGAAAGGAGCCTCCCCGAGCGACGTACCGCTACCGCTACTCGGTAGTACGTCTGGCGCACCCTGGGCAACAGTCTAGCGAATTCTATTTCTAGCTGACTGGCGAATCCTTTCCCCACGATGGCAAATCAAAATCAACCATACAGTCCAGTGTTAAAGCCGGCACTGTATGTAGTCTCAATTTACATCGAGGGTTTCTCGAAAGACAAATCAGAACTCTTATCTGAACTCTGTCGCAAGACACACTGCGATGTACTGTGTGTACAAGAAACCCATCGAGATGAAACACAATGCCGACCACACGTAGCTGGACTCACTCTTATCTCTGAGACTTAACACCCGAAACACGGTAACGCAGTGTTTGTTACTCCCGGAGTAAGAGTAAAATCCTCTGAATGTTCGACCCAGAATGGCATCGAGGTGATTACCTTGGACCTCGACCACTGCTCTGTTACCTCTGTTTATAAGCCCCCCGGGACGACTTTCCGGTTCTCCCCTCCCTCAAACTTTGACGATCAGCAACGGGTGAAAATTGTAATCGGTGATTTTAACAGTCATAATCCACTCTGGGGCTACAATGACCTTGACGACTGTGGTCAAGCGGTCGAGACATGGGCTGAATCTAACAATTTGACTCTTGTTCATGACCCAAAACAACCGGCTTCCTTTAATAGTGGCCGATGGAAGAGGAGATACAACCCAGATCTAATCTTCACCAGTTCAGACATAAGTTCTCAGTGCGTTAAGACCGTATGCCCACCTATTCCTTGCACTCAACATAGGCCCATTATGTGCGAGATTAGCCCAGTCGTCCGTCCTCTACAGGTCCCCCTTAAACGCCGATTTAATTACTCCAAGGCAAATTGGGAGCAGTACGCAAAGTCAGTCGACGACGCCCTCTTGAATGTACCACCATCCCCTCGAGAATATGATCGGTTTGCTGACATAGTCTCTGAGGTGTCTCGTCACTGTATCCCCAGAGGATGCCGTACCTCCTACATCCCAGGATTATCGAAGGAGTCGGGGGAACTGTTGATGCGATACGAGACTTTGTACTGCGGTGATCCCTTTTCCGAGGAGACTACACGAGTCGGGGAAGAGTTACTGTCGCGGATTGATGAAAGTCGGCGGGACAGGTGGATTGATACTGTAACCAACATCAACATGACGCATAATAGTAAAAAGGCATGGAAAACAAGGGCATGGTGACATCATCACCGCCATTAAATCCCTTAAGTGCGGGAAAGCCTCCGGAGTTGACAACATCTCTGTGGAGCAAATTAAACACTTTGGCCCCGTCGCAGTATCATGGCTGCTACAAATGTTCAACAAGTGTCTGGAATCTGCCCTAATACCAAGACTCTGGAGAAAATCGAAGGTCACAGCTATACCAAAGCCAGGAAAACCAGCAGATGACCCCAAAAATTTTCGGCCCATTTCACTCCTGTGCCATACTTATAAATTATTTGAGCGGTTGCTGCTGGTACGCCTCACTAGCTTTGTTGACCCGAAATTGATATACCAACGACCAGCCATCCAGTCCAAATACCTCCCGCTTTGTGTATGCTGATGATCTTGCTCTCACTTCTCAAGCGACCAGTTTCGAAGAGGTTGAGGCCAATCTGACGGTAGCTCTCAAGAACCTGAGTTGCTACTACGCAGAGAATTCCCTTAAGCCCAATCCGTCTAAAACTGAGTCATGCGTATTTCACCTTCGCAATGCACAGGCGGGTCGAAAGCTCAAAATCACGTGGCGTGGGGTGCCTATTTCCCACAGTAACTCCCCCAAATACCTCGGCGTGCTGTTGGATAGGTCTCTTACCTTCCGAAAGAACTGTGAGAGTGTGAAAAGGAAGGTGCATGCTCGAAACAATCTAGTGCGGCGCCTTACCACCACTAAATGGGGAGCCACACCACAAGTTCTGCGGACTACTGGTTTGGCGCTTGCTTTTTCAGCTGGCGAATTTGCATGCCCAGTATGGGACCGCTCTGCTCATGCCAAGCTAGTGGACACAGCCTTAAACGAAACTTGCCGGATCATTACTGGTTGCCTGAAACCGACGCTGGTTAAGTTGCTGTTTCCATTAGCTGGCATAGCGCCTCCAGATGTCCGCAGAGCAGCTGCAAGCTCCCTTGATAGGCGTAAAATGGACGACGACACTCGGCACCCACTGAGTGGCTATAAACCAGTGCCACAACGGCTGAAAAGCCGAAAAAGTTTTATAAAGTGCGTCGAACCACTGACCAACGACCCGCCACAAGCAAAATGCAACCTCTGGCGCCGCGGAGTCTCCCTTCCTAGCCCCTTTGTCACGCCATCTGAGAATCTCCCACCCGGACATCAGTTGTCGTGGCCGATCTGGAAGTCTTTAAATAGACTTCGGACTCAGATCGGCCGGAGTAAAGATAACATGTCTAGGTGGGGATTTTCCGATAATACTGACATAAACTGTGTGTGCGGAGAAGTACAGACGATGGCCCACCTGACATCATGTCCTGCGTGCCCTGCCACCTGCACGCAGCAAGATTTGATGAACGCCACACAATCCGCCGTCCAAGTGGCCACATTCTGGGCTACAACATTATAAAATTCGACTTGCCATCGACTCGCTAAGAAGAAGAATGTTCAAGTTCTAACGGGATGATCAAAAGAAGTTGTAATTACAGTTAGCTAGCACTACACTCACTCATACCTACACTGCATGCGAACGTGGCAAGTACAAAGGTAGGAGCTAGCGAGCACGGGCGACAAAAGTCACGGTGACAGTATACTAAATGATGGAAGCTGCCTGATATTACGATTGGCCTAGGACATGTTATAACACTGTGTATAGTTTCATCGAAGTTGACCCAATAAACGAAAAAGTTTGCTGCCATCTCGGATATTGATATTTTAAACATAATTGGTACTGTTGTTTCTCTCGTTTCTAAACACAGTACCCTAAACCATGGTTCATGACTTACGAACAATAATTTTATCGCCATCTTTTTTTTTATGTTTCTTGTTCAAATACCGAGATTTGCCCTTAAAAACAATATTTTCTGCAGATTTTGTGCTTTACGCCGTTTTATCCATTGCTTTGTTGGTATCTTGCTAAAATAGATGTTCTAAGCCCCTGCATTTACTGGCAAATAAGTGAAAAAATGTCACATATAATGTGCATACGCAAAATCTAATGATATATGGATACCTATATAAATTTTGTTATAAAAATAATAAACACCCGAATTTTCACCCAGTGGGTGGGAATAAATGGGTGTTTATCGGGTAAAAACCCAGCGGTAGGTTTAAACCCGGTGGTTTGCCCATCTCTAATCACAGCGTTACACTCGCGCTGAGCAGTGCTCGCTCGATGTTCAAGCGGATGCCGTTGATTATGGCTTAGATTATTTCAGTCTCGGGAAGTATAAACCGCCAAGCGACGACGTTGGGCCGCCCACTAGCGCAGCTCATAAGGAAACGTCGAGATTCGGCTAACTCAGCCAGAGCCTGTTTTAGATATTCTGCGAATACTAAGCGAATTGACGATTATGTTTTTCACCACTATCGAATTATCTTGTACCTATATTTGCGAGTAGATCGCGTTTATTTTAAGCGTCTCGCTCTCAACGTCCCATTCCCACACGAAAAGTGCCTTTCCACGCCATTTCCGTTCCCGGCGATGGTCGACCAGGCACTTGTATAATTCACAGTCTGTGTTTTATTGCGCGCTGTCATGTTAAGGTTACAAACATTAAATAATCCCCAGGTGGTGTTGGCTGCGAGTAGGTAATAATGTGTTGTTCGCCGAATTCTCTTATGCAAATATGCTATCCGTTTGTTTATCTGTCCAAAAGGTTAGACAAGCACCGATTGGTGTTCTCGGAACTATCAACATCAACGACATTCAAAAGAGGAAAAAGCTTCATCAATAAATCGTGAGATAAATTTAAAAATATGGATGAAGGGATATTGAGTTATGACATGGTTTAACGCTCGTGTAATACAGTTTAAATTACTACAGATGCGGAATTTTATGTAAGTTCAATCAATTTTAATGGTTTGGTATTTGAAGAATGTAGGAGAATAAAGCTTGAAAGCTTTTAATGGTCTAACTAAATGCAAGAGAGGTATCTATCTACCTAAAGTTATTTCTCAATCCATTAAGACATGTGTTCATTGACTCGCTACGAAGATTGCTGGGCTATTGGTGTCGAGGGCCTGGTAGGGTCCGAGCATAGGGACAGCCGTGAGAGGCAATCAAACAATTTAGGTTAACCGACGCTTGCGTCGTCATCGTCGTCGTCTTCACCGTCCACACTACTAGACCCTATTTCTTAACAACCCAGTACAACCACATTACATAGGATTCAAATTATCCATTAATTTTGTATCCAGTTATCGAAACAGGTACTGGCTTGTAATTTGCAAAACCCGTAACTTTATTAATTAGTTCACCAATCAGTCAGCATTACTAAGTAGTTTTGTGAAAATATGTTGATTAATTTTAACATAACTTGATGGTGATTTCAGTTACCTGGTTCATGTAATATTGTTAATTAATTACCGTTGGGTTAGTCTGGAGTAATTCGCGTAATATGCAAGCTAGCACGTAATAATTGTTAGGTTAGTAGAGCTAATAGCAATTCTCGCCGCAGGTAGAGTTTTAACTTTCATGATGTCGGTCAGACAGGAGCGAAACAAGTTAACGTCTCACGTATCTATACTTTATATTCACAATCAAATTGAATAAGGAATTTAATGTTTAGCCGAGTCAGCAATAAAGCGCTTAAAAGATAAACGCAGCGTCAAACGTGAAATTGCGCTGAGTCAGTAGGTATGTATAATAGCACGGCTACTTATTTAGCGACATTATTGCTGCAGGATACTTATTTACGCATTCTGAAACAACGAAGTATCTGTATTACTTTCGTACGGACGTCCGGTATCCGTTGTACGACAAAACAATCACTGAACATCGCAAAAAATTACACGCACGTCGTCGACAGGATACGCTCTACATTGCCAAATACACAATTTCACGCGCTCATTGCTAATTTGGCTTGGTCATTTTACGAGAAAGGTGCTGCAAAATTCTAGTCTAAAATAGATTGCGAAATTCCACCAGAACAAAGAGGCAGACAAGGAAAAAGCGAGTTAGTAAAAATGAGTTAATAATTACGAGAATAAATAAAACAATACCTACAGAAGAAACTCTACACTTTCAATGTTACTTTATAGAAAGGCAAACAATAGGGATCAGTCTCATATTTAAATATTATTTAATTTTGTAAGTCTTATGTAACAAACGTAATACAAACGAGTATGTTTTTAAGCGATTTTATTTGTTTTTTTTTTTTCAATTTTCAACGCTTGATACTATGATACTTGGATGTACGGACGCTGCCGCCGCCGCTGCGCAATAACACCTTCACATTATAAAATACGTTAATAAAATTAGCTACGTTTGCTAATTGGGGGCAATTTCAACAGAATTAATATCTTGCTTGACATATTGTAGCAATTGTCTGCATGAATATTCATTAGGAGATGCGTTCACATGGACATTCATATTCAAATTCTGAATGCGATTTTCTACGACCTCGTTAGTTTACAAAACTTGCTGAAATTGCGCGTCTTGCTTGCAAAGCAGCGGCTGATTACTATACATGTCTAAAAAGTCCCCAAGCTGTTTAGACAGCACAAGTTACAAGACTTTCCTCAACAATGTATCTAGCGTTTTAGTTTCAAAGTGCTCTAACAATGCCAAAACAGCCCCGTGCAAATGCGAGAGCCGCGTTGCATACGAGTATTACCTACGCGTGCGAAATCTATGACTACACTATGCGCATTTTCCCATTGTACTCTGGGAACATTGGCGGAGAATTGCCCATTGTCCTTAGATCTTAGTTTGTCCTAACTGATTAGTAAGTAAGTAACACTGTGTTTTTATCGTTGACACAAAGCCGTTCTCAACGCACGTTAATGTTGGTGAGTATGCGGAGGTTTCGCGACTTTGGTGCAGGTTTAGTTGTCGGTCCCACGGCCGCGCGTCGTCGTCGGCTTCTCATTTAACTTCATATTCTCACACTCGATGCTTACTTGAGATTAATTATACACATTTTGCTCGCATGGCTCGTCGCCGGTGGTGGCACCGAGATACGATTGTAAAGCGAATAAAGAGGAAGCGAACACACTCGCAAGATCAATTGTTGTCCTTCCTCATGCATGGTAAAGACGACGACGACGACTATGTATTAACTTTATTATGGCTGGGTAGCAAACTGAGTAATAGCTCGAAATTCAAAATTACAGTCATACATGATGCTCATGAAATATCTAACTCTTTTATATGAACGAAATTGACCAAATAGTTACCTAGATTTAGGCAATTTAGATTCTCTTTGCCAGAAAAGTGCGAGTTTATTCAACTGTTCCGAGTTAACTAATTTATGCACAAAATTTCCGATTGTTTTCCCTGCTCTACCCCATAGCGTAGTACTACGATGCCACAAATCACACACGCCCTAAAAATCGGTAAAAATATTGGCTAGAATTTAAACCTTTTGTGTGGCTTGGGACTCGTGCCTCACGAATTTATTTCGCAATTAGTTTAAAAGTACATTGTGTGTTTTTGTTAGTAATTGAGTAGATGGGAGAAAGGGGGTCACGCCTAAGGGTCAGTAAGATTTAATTGTCGTGATTAGGGTGGCGAAGGAAGGACTATAATAGGCCCGCTGCCGCCGCCGCAGCTCGACCGTGACGTCACACGGTAGAAGGACTCCACGTCTTGCGCACATCCAGTCCCTCTGGACAAACCCTTTTTTTTTTCTTTTGGATTCAATACATAAATTAATTTTCACCTACCCAGGGAAAGATTGCTTTTCGAACTCGAAAACAGGGCCGAATAACGCAAGCATTTATATTTGATGAAAATTCCTACACAGAAAAAAGCTTTTGGAATTTCCTCGTGCAAAACAATTGATTTCAGATTTCATTGACGCGTTCTGAAATTTCACGGAGTTTTATTTGAAGCCAACAATCAATTTTCAAATTGTTTAAAAACAAACTAAACTCTGTGATTGCCATGTATGTAAAGAGACTTAATGATTTTGTATAATTTTTCCACTTTCATTTACAATAACAAAACGTCAAGTTTGATTGTTAGAGATGAAAAGTCGTATGTTGCGTACGTGAGAAAACTTGTTCTTATCGTGAACCTTAGAATCCCTGGTGAAGCTTGAGTCTATTTTAGACACATTTGCTTCGACTCCTTCGCTTGCTCTAAACGTTGTCTATCTGGAAGATAACAAACTTCATCAACCTTTGGCCAGTTTTGACGCAATTTCAGTGGCAGAAAACATTTTATTCAGGTTAATAAAATATTATTATTTTCTCAAAGAAAAAGTAAAAAAAGAGCTTTAAAGCGCTTGCAAAAGGTTTCAGAAATTTACCATCATACATTTATTTACGTTTAATCTTCGCAATCTGATGCAACCAGTCGTTTGTTTAGCGTGAGTGAGCAAGATGGAAGATGGAATAGATCCTAAACTGTCTATGGTTAACTGTCAAATTGACAGTGTCTGTTAGCTAATTCTGATTTGATGATACTACCCTTCTCGCCCAGACTAGAGAAGACATGGAAAATTTTCTAACCCGTCTAGAAAGTACGAGTCTCCAATTCAGACTTGCTATCAACCGAGACAAGACGAAGATGATGATAGTAGACCGGGCTGAACAAATTGGAACCAACGTACACAACTGTGAAGTGGTACAGAACTATATTTACTTCGGTTCTACTATATCAAGTACTGGAGGATGTGGCGACGAGGTCAGACGACGGTGCGCCATCACCAGGTCTGCAGTGGAACGACTGGGAAAGATTTGGAAGGACAGGAGGATTACAAAGAAGACTAAAGTCAGATTGATGAAGTGCCTTGTGTCCAATCTTTCTCTATGGAGACGAAACTTGGTGTCTGAGATTGCAGGATCGCCGTAAAATTGATGCATTAGAGATGTGGTGCTGGAGACGCCTCCTAAAGATCCCGTGGACGGCATTTCGCACCAATGTATCTCAAAGAGCTTTGTGTTAAAGACAGATTATCGTCAACTGTGCAACTACGAATACTGAAGTTTTTTGGTCACGTCTCTAGAAATGAGAACTCGATGGAGAGACTGGTAGTTCAGGGCCAGGTGGAAGGCAAGAGAGCACGCGGTCGATCGCCAACCCGTTGGATAGACGCCATCACAAAGGCTACTGAGTCCACCATGGTCCAGTGTATTCGCGACGCCTCTAACCGTCAGAAATGGAAGCACATAGCCAGGAGAGCTACCCTCGGAAAAGATATCGACCCACCGAACACTCCACCGTGTACCTCGTCAGCGCAACCACGACCACTCTGACAAGAGTGTCCGACTGAGAAGAAGAGTTAGCTTATTCATGTATTTTTGTTAATAATTTCCCAACAAAAAAAATTACTACCACAGCTTGCTAGGCAACCGGTGGTGTGTTAAGAAAATTATTTCTTCTATTTGGATAAGGAATATATTCGCTATAATTACTAGGAGGAAGTTCGACTTTCTTCTCTCCACATAAATAACAATTATTTTTTATTAGCTAGCTTTGACAATTTGTGTGAAATAAGTTAAAGGCATAGCAGACTTTTTATCTTTAGTCTTCAAGTTACATTTAATAAACTTGGTTGGTGTAAATTGGTCAGAAAATTTGGAATGCGATGCTTTCCTTTCACGAGCGGGCAAACACGGCACGAATGTCAAAGCTGTTGCGTTGAAAGTTTCAGAAATGTTGTCATGGCTGTTAAATGCCACTACACAACAACATGAGCTTGTCGTAGTTCACTTTTTACCGACTCCTCAGTTCAACCGTGCAACACGGTGGTGGTTGAATTTTTTACAACGATGAACGTCGTTCTACAGAACGTCGTTATTTCCCGACGACGCAGCTTGCCGTCTCCGTGTTAAATATCACGTTTTTGTTGCTGAAACAAAGCGAAAGAACAAACGGACTAAATAAACAGGGAAACGACGATAGTGTCTGGTTTTAATTATTTTAAAAGTGATGTAAATTATTTATGGTTTGTGAAACTTGTGCTAAATATGAGTTGGAAAGACTAAATTGAAAATGTTCTCGAACTTTTAATCACTTCTTTTTTTTTAATAAGCACATGGTCCGTAATTTACTTTATGAAAATGCAACAAGGAAACCTTAGGTAAATTGTACCTGGTTCGTTCTGAAGCTTTATTATTATGTTTATTTTAAGGTGATTTTAAGTATGACCACGAATAACTTTTTACAGTGTTGTCAAAGTCAAAGTCAAAGTCAAAATAATTTATTTCCATAGGATGTTATTACATCACTTAGATCCGTCATTACATTTTTTTGGGTGAGTTCACTAACACAATGGCGGAATCTGTGGAGAAGAGCTCACCGAAGAAACTCCACAGTCGTCGCATCTTTTGCGTTTCCTTTTTTAAATAAAATATTGTCAATTACAAAATTAATGCTTATTACATATCGAAGTCAAAGTCAAAGTCAAAGTCAATTTTTTTTATTCAAATTAAGATTTTTACAAATCATTTTTCGACGTCAAAGCTATCATGGATGGCACGTTCACTACCAGTGTACGCCCTCTGTGGAGAAGAACGGCCAGAAGAAACTCCACCTGAAAAAGCCTGCTACTCAAACAATCTATTCCCATGGACACCTGTCTTCTAAGTAATCAGATATCCTATAGTAACCTTTTTTATACAATTTCTGTTTTATAATTATTTTAAACTTGTCTAAAGGCAAGTTTTTAATATCAGTAGGGACCTTATTGTAATAGCGTATACTAGTCCAATTTTCAACCGACGATAAAACAAAACAAAAAGAAGGTGGGGGTTCTCAAGTCGTCACGGATATTTTTTTTCAATACACCTTACTCGAAAATTAAACATACGAAGGCAGTAAACAGTGCGGTAAATACGTTTTACCGCACTAGTGCGTTTTTTTTTTTTTAATTCCTACGGTCTTCAAAATTATTATTCAGCCAGGATCATTTTGACAATAAAAAATATTTTAATCAAATCATACAAAGAGAAAAAAAGTATTTTATATTTTTTTTATTTCAACAAATTGTATCAAAAATGTT
Source organism: Carpatolechia fugitivella (assembly GCA_951230895.1). Taxonomy (NCBI): domain Eukaryota; kingdom Metazoa; phylum Arthropoda; class Insecta; order Lepidoptera; family Gelechiidae; genus Carpatolechia; species Carpatolechia fugitivella. The sequence continues at coordinate 11,679,889 of OX579646.1, read as the reverse complement.
ATCAGCCAGTAATATTTTAATTATAAAAATAAAATTATCTCGATTTAACAAAGAATCAATTCGTAGAGGCTGAATGTCCGCCAGAGCCTTTTCTCCATAATTATAAAAAAGAAACATACTATCGTTTTGTAGTTGGCGCCAAGTTTGTAAAATTTTCATTTAATTGTTTTGCATTGAATGTTGTTTTATGAGTGATTAAGTGTTGATATTTAACGATAAATGTGAATAGTAAGATACTCAAACTGCGCGCGATATAATAAAGGTTAGTTTTTACAACGTTTACATGATCAATTTTACCTGTCATTTCAATAATTTAATTACCGTTACCGTTATTTAATTACCGTTTTCTCACAAGTGTATTGAAAAACGTCGTACAACACACGGATCTTAGGTTTTATAACAAACTCGTGACATTATAAACCCTCGCCTGCGGTTCGGGCTTACAAAAGTCACCTCGTTTGTAATATGCCACCTACGATCCTTGTATCGTAATGTACTATTATCATCATCATTATTTCAAACTACCTTTATTTACTTTTAATTATATTTTTTATAATAGTAGTAGGTATCTGATTGTGAGAGTCTACACGGAAAGTGTTTAGTATCTTTAAGTAACTCCTAAATTACACAAAGCTTTTAAGATATTTCTTACTTTTCTAATGTCAATTTTATATAAAAATAGCTTACCTATATTAGTCCTTTAAAGGGAGGGAAGGATTATAGAAATAAAATAAAATATGTTGACATCCAAATGGTGAGATGGGTGGGGTCTACGCAAGTGATAGCTTTGACGTCGAAAAATTATTTGTAAAAATCTTAATTCGAATAAAATATTTTTGATTTAGATTTTTGTGGGTAAACGGCGGCATATCAAATACTACGAAAATTTTGATTTAGTATTTTATCGATTAATTTCTTATTATCTTGTTAAAGGAACATCATATAATTACAATCTGTCTATATTGCATGTCTATGATATAAAAAGTCTGGAATATTTTATTTTCCCGAGTCAATAGAGAAATGATACTCCGATCATTTGCAGCTTGTTATTTCACTTTAAATATTTAAGAGAAACACTGAACAATTTCCTCAAAGAACATACAAAGCCGAATAGACGACGAAAATATTGGGCCTTTCATACAAAACCGCTCGGCAGCTAAACTATGTATTTACTAATAAGCAGATGCATTTCTATTTTCGTCTTACAACTTACATGTTCCATAAAGAAGTTGTCCATTTTTATAGACTCAACACTTCCATAATTTTTTTCAAACTAATTAAATTTAACGCATGCATACTGTACTCGTATCACACTAATATTACCCATATATATTAAATGTGAAAATATATTACTGAACGGATTTGGATGAAATTTGGAATGGAGATAGTTTGTACAATATGGATTACATACTTACTACATACTACACCATTACTTACCATTACTTTTAACGGGAAATAGTACATTGCTATACCTACGAGGGGTGAAAGTAACTTAATTAGCGCCGAGACGGGGTTTGCGGCCTGAGCGTAGCGAGGGCCCTAATAGTTCGAGGCACTAAATAAGTCTTTAACCAGAGGTAAACACTGTGCTTTTCATTACGAATACAAGGATAGTAAAAATTAAAACACGAATCAGCTAAAGAAAAAATTAGTGACTTCCATCTGAATCAGATGAACTCATTGTAAACAAAACCCTACAACTCGAGAAACAATTAATGATAATCGGATTGTTGCTTTCTCGCCTATTTTTATTTTTTATTGTGGCCGTGCCGGCCAGCTTTTGAGCCATTATTTTTAATTTCCATCATTGAAAAATGTTAAATATTATGCCTAATTCTATTTTATTTTAAAGAAATAGTTGAAAGTTAATTATAATAAAGTCATTTAAAAAATATATATTCTTTAATTAATACTTAACTTTATGTTATTTCAATTTAACATTGCGCTGTAATTGAGTGGCTGTATAGAAAGATGGAATATAGTTAAATAGAAATGAGAAATTAAAACCAGTTTTTTTTTATATAATTTGACAGCTGTAAGTTGAAAGTGATTCTACCGCGGGCTGAAAAGTATTATCTTGAATCCGCTCCTCAGGCAACTTCCGAACTACTTTCAGAGTATGAGTAATGAAAAAGTCTTATTCCCACGCGAAAATCTTAAATAATGCGAACGTAGCCGCGGGCATATAATTATTAGAGACTGCCAAGTCCTATTTCATCAAGAGTTAAATACTTATGATACGAGACCTATCATAGAAAAATATATTTTTTATTTTTTTTTTATATTGGCTTTAGTTGAAATTCGTAAATTTTGTAATTTTTCGTAGAGATTCATGAAAGACACATGTAGTTGATTGACAAAATATTTCTTTATGTAAGCTCTACTATATACAAGCGAAACCATAGTGGAATGCGATGAATGGAGTAAGTATGAATGAGTCGGTAGTTTGCTTGTTGGTGAATATGCGCAGATGATTGCAGCGCGGGGCGCGGCGCGGCGTCTCGTCGTAGTCGCGTCGCGATGGTGACGCGCGGACCCGGACGGTGCGGCCACAGGTCAGCGCGAGAGCGCAACAAAATGAGACACTTCCTGCGCCAACACCAACAAGGACGCGATGAATAAAAATTCCCACTGGTCTCGCTTATTATCTAACAATCTCTATTTTATTTTTACACACCATTGTTAGCTAAACATGCAAACGGAACATACATAGCTTAATCGGAAACCTACATATTAATATACGAGCAACGAATTATGTTTATTGTAGTTCGATGCATACGAGATCTACCAAAAAACTCCTGCTATACTTAAAAGGTAACAACAACAATACCAGCGTTACGTAACATAATATCAAGCTTCGTTCTTCGGTAAAAAAAGCGTAGCGGTCGTGAAATTGAATGCATGGTTTGATTCAATTAAAAGCAGTGAGTTGTAATTGCTAGTAATAAAAAGTTTGTTTGTTTTTATGCGAAATTCGGTCTTGCAAGAACTGGTGCTGGAGGGAGGTAAGGGGTAAGGGCACAGAGAGGCCGACCTCGCACCAATTACGCGGGCATTAGCACAATGGTCGCCATTAAGCGGATGTCCAGCTCCGCTGTTCTGCCACTGGCCTCGCGACCACACTACGCGCTCAATTTGCATTTGTTTGGAATTAGATCGCCACTGCTCTGAGTACTCGCTTTGTATACCACCTGTAATAAAATATGCCGCTCACTGTGTCGAGGACCGTTTTAATGATCCCGCATACATACACCATGAGGTTAGGCAAAACAGTCCTTTTGTCGTCGAAATCTACCCACGCACGACACAACTATACTACACGCAGGACTATGTCCACAGATATATAAGTAGTACATATCGATTTGAGCGGATCTAACAGTGTCGACGTCGTCGTCACCCCGCAAATACTGAAATGAAGCTTTACTCGCAAGTGCTTTGTTCGCTCAACGAACATTACTTTTCATAAACTGCACGGGCCACGGTGTTGATTTTAAATTAATCGGTCTGCGGCTGAACGACCCGCGTAATCAACGCTACGAGCAAATCTTAGATCAGACATAATCAAAGACAAAGGACCAAGCTTTGTTAGCGTTACCTCGAGTCCAAAAGTAAAAAAATTGTTTCAAATCTAACAGTAAGAACTTTTAATGATACCTTTGATTATGGGAAATGATCCACGCTATCAGAACGCACGGAACCCAAAGGTAGATTCTGATGCTTGACTGGGGTTTTTCGTGGCTTTTTTGTGGGTACTGGAGAATCAGGCAAGCTGGATGGAATGTCGGCTCGATTAGAGGTCGGTGTTCGGAGGACACTACCTGGTTGTCCATGTTTTCTGGCAACACTTTGACTTGTCGACAGACGACCACGTTTTTTAGTAACAGCCAAAACCTTGCCAGCCTTACACGTATGTTCCAACACTGCTATCTTAAAATCAAAGAGATGCATGTATTCGTTCACATTGATTCGGCGCCAGAGCAGCCAAGCATTTACTAAGCTCATAATCAGGGTTGGAGTCCGATGCAATATGATGACATCCTGGCGGCTGTCGGCTCCGTAGCCCAGGAGGTAGTGTCTCTGCCTCCGACGCACAGGTTCGCGGGTTCGAATCCCGCTCAGGGCAACATTCGTGTGATGAGCACTTGTGTTTGCCTTGTGTCTGGTTGTTGTTTATCTATATGAGTATCTATTTATATATTTATGTAATGTATATCAGCTGTCTTGTACCCATAGTACAAGCTCTGCTTAGTTTGGGATCACATGACCGTGTGTGAAGATGTCCCCCCACATATTTATTTATCCTTCGAGGTACCATAAAGCCTCGAAAGGTCCATTTCTGTAATAGGCAAAGAAGCAAGATTGAGTGCATACGAACGAAGCCACAAATGAATAACAATATTTTTACGGCAACGCATACGAACCCAAATATGGCAAACCAAATCACATCACACTAATATTATAAATATGAAAATATATTTGGATGTTTGGATGTTTGTTCTGCTTTCACGCCTAAACTACTAGACGGATTTGGATGAAATTTGGAATAGAGATTGTTTGAACCCTGGATTAACACATAGGATACTAATAACCGGGAAAAGTAGTATTCCCACGGGAAAATCTTACATAACGCGAGCGTAGCTGCGGGCGGACCGCTAGTTCAAAATAAGCCCCAGAAGCACAAAAACCCAGGAAAAAAAGAAAAACTAGAAAACACATGTTTTTATAGGACAATTTTTTTGTATTTTATGACCTTATTGTTTTATAGTATTTTTTTTTTCCACAGATAAATATAGCAATAAATTCATTGTTGCACTTTACCGGCCGACGCACATGCACATAATCTACAATATTTAGACAGTTGACCTCTACCATCTATATATATAAAAGAAGAAACTGACAGCACAGCCCAAACCGCTGGGTCTAGAGATTCCAAATTTGGCACGTAGGGGTGCACTAAGAAAGGATTTTTCAAAATTCACCTCTTAAAGGCTTGAAACGGGGGTGCAAAGTTTGTATGGGGAAACAAGCCTACTCCTATCAATAAATGAATAAATACATGTTTCAGGTTTTTTCAGAATTCAACCCTTAAAAGGGGGAAATGGGGTGACTAAGTCTGAAAATCAACATGAGTATCGTTTGTATGGTTTATCGGGTCGCTGATTACGAAAACAATAACGATTTTAAAATCCTTCATGGCGGACGTGAAATACTATCATCGCCTATTGGGGCGCAGTGGCGTTGAAATGTCTAAATATCAATATGGGTGTTGTTTTTATGGTTTTTGGGGACATTAATTACGAAAATGGCATCGTTTTTTAAGTCTAATATAGAAGTCATGAAAATTTAAGTATGTGGGCCAAATTGCAATTCAAGTTTCACGGTGTATACTTAAATAAATATTAGTATACTATATGTCGTGGCCATTTCGTAGAATTGACCACATCATGAAATTTTCGATCATTTCATGAAATGGTCGCATTTCATGATGTGGCCAACTAAATTTGACCAGATTTCACGATTTTGTCGTCCACGATTGGCCATATCGTAAAATAGGGCGTCCATGAAATATTTAAAAAGAATCTAAATTATGTTTGGTACTTATTGTTCTCTAAGTCCGACAGACATTTTCAGAGTACTTTTTCATCATAACTCTTTTTTTCTTCCTCATTTTATTAACGACTAATTCACTTTTTCACTGCGAGAAATCTGGCCAAGGCACATCATGATGTGGCCAATGGACATGAAATGATCGAAAATTTCATGATGTGATCAATTCTACGATATGGCCACGACATATATATATAGAAGTTTCCCCATAATTATTATATATATATATATATATATATAATAATTATGGTTAACTGAAGAACTGTAAACTTTAATATATAAATAATTATAATGGGGAAAGTTCTTCAGTTCACCATAATTATTATTATTATTATTGCAATAAGTATTATAAAGATAAAGATAAGAGAAGAGGACATCATGCGCGAGCAGGGTGTGTTAGTTGCCTTAGTTTGGTCATGGCAGGCAAAAACTATTTCCACGCGGACGAAATCGCGAGCAACAGCTAGTAGATAATAAAATTAACGATCCGTTACACAATAACATTAATAATGGGGAATATACACATTTTTTTAAATTCATTAATTGAAATATTTCAAGTTCCAGGTAAACACATAAAAAATATTTTTTCAAATGTCTTGCTCAGAAACAAAGTTATAAGCTCAGAGGAAATAAAAGACGATCGCTTCGACGCGCGTCAGAAATCTTTGGTTAAAAGGCTTCAAAGTTGAAGGTTACACAGAGAGGTCCGACGTGACATGTGACGTCAAATGTCATGCGGGCCATAACATCCGCCATAGAAAATTTTGTTTTCGTAAGAGGGACAAATATATTTGTATAAATATAGTTACGTAGTTTGTTTTTCGAACAATTTCGACTGCTGTTTTGATTGTCAGTATTCTATTTTTGTATACTTTCAACAGATTACTATTAGAATACAATAAATTATTTATTACCAAAAATAATATTTTATCACACTGAAAAACAATCTAAAATTTAGAAGCCATGTATGGCTTTTTTTTGTAAGGAGAAAACACACACACATGCGGTAAATTGAAATTATGCGTAGGTATTAAATTGCAGGCCACGACTTGGTTCTTATCTGAGGCCAAAAATGTGTTGGGTACATCAGGTTTTTAATAAAGTCCAAGCATGGACCACAAAGCATCTCGGTCTCTTTGTGATGCGTTACATAATTATCATACCATTCCCGTCGACGGTCACGCATCTCGTGCGTACTTTAATACTGGCTATACGCACGTACTGACGTATCAAGGCTATTGCCACACAAATACTATAGAACAAACAGACAGACAAACAGTACATCAAAGGCTTCTTCGTCTCACTTATTAAAATGGCGGCGTCATCATCAGCACCGACTCCAAGGATGACATTGAGAAGCTAAAGCAGTCGAAGCAGCTGAAAACTTCTGGTCTTACAGTGGACGACACACATAAACGCAAGCCAAGAATAATCGTCATTGGAGTGCATACTTCTATGCAGGAAACGGATGTATTTGACTGCATTTATCATCAAAACCTAGAAGACAAAGTACTAGATTTGACCCTTGAGACTTTTTTGGCCTCAACAAAATTAAGCCACAAATCTGGGAAAAGGGATGCTGCGACCTGCAAGTATATAATAGAAGTTCCAGCACTTATACGCAAGGCTTTGGTGACATATGAAAGGGTGTTTATAAATTGGTCATCGTGTCCTGTGATTTCACTCTAGTTACAAGGTGCTATAAGTGCCAACAATATGGACATGCAGCCAAATCATGTCGAGAGGAGTCCAACACCTGCGGACATTGCGGCGAAGTAGGACATGAAATAAAAGAGTGTACCAAGAAGGCAGAACCACCAAAATGTGCTACATGCTTGCATTTTAAAAAGCCGTGTAATCATAAAACTGGTGACGATGATTGCCCCGCTAAAAAACTAGCCGAAAAACGGTACATTAACTCTATAGATTATGACTGACGTCGCCTAAGAGCGCCATAAATGTAAACAAACTTGAAGAGGATTTGTGCAATATTGACTTTGACCGAGTTTATAAATGTGCTGACGCGGATGTTTGCATGTCATACTTTATTTTATGCCTATTGCCATTTTACTTTAATTTATTTATATTTAGCATGTAATTGTTTATATTTATATAGGTAGTAATAATATTTAAGTCCTGTTTTTAGCCTGAGATACAGGATTTTCCTAGTTCAGGCTCGTGTTGTTATTTCCTTTTGTATTTATTTAGTCTGTAGTAGTTTTATTGTACATTACTCAATAAATTTATTCTTATTCTTATTATATCAGTCATCTCATCAGGTATTAACGAAAATGATATCAATTTAAATCGCGATTGGCCCCGCTAAACCATTAAAACGAAAAATTTAATGTTATCGCTGAAACATTTTCAATGAGAAGTTACGATTTTGAGCGCAACGAACCAGCTGACAAGCGATGGTAATGACAAATGGGCTGTGCGTCTTATCTAAGCGGTCTGGGGAGAAAAGATGTAGCCCGGGTTTTCTCAGCGGAGTGAAATGTCGGGCTACGTCGTTAGCAAAGCCCCATCTAGCTGTTATCGCTCGGTAGCCTCGACTCGACCCACCAGCGCACAGCAGCGCACCGGAGATAACTATTTTCCCCTTATCGAAGATATTGCAAACTGACTACCTACTTCAGAAGCTACGAGCGGTTTTGAAGTAATCGAATCGCCTACATCATTTTAGTGATACACCGCTCTAAAATTGGTTTGGTAGTAAGTAGACAATGTACAAATAACCCTCATCTTGATATGAAGTCGATATTAATTGAAATGGAAATGTGTGCAGAAGATTTCGATCTTTAAGCTTAAGTTTTTATGGCAAGCAACCAGTGCACCTTTCCAGTTCTATTCTGCACAATAGGCAGAGATAGCTAAGCGACGTCTTTGCCTGAAATATATTGTCCCCGACTGTGGAACACGGAGCATTCTACACTCGCACCCACTGATATGCAAATAGGCACCGTCGAGATCGTAAACCGTTCCATATCAGATAGCGTAATTCGGAGCTAAAGTACACCGACTTAAAGTATTATCTTGGTATAACTTTCTTTCTTACGTTATTAGCGCGGTTCGCGGCGTGAAGAAATTTTCTTATAATTTAAGTTCCGGATCTGATAACACAATTTTATTTTAGCGCTGAAATATCAGCTTATTAAAAATCTTGAAGGTCAAAAACCTTATCAAAGCTAATGAACTCTGTTTAAAAAGCTTGTGAAATGAATGAAAGATAATTGTTTACTTTGTATGATATCACAATAGGTTATACAGTGATAAGATTACAGACTGCATATAAAATAATGTGACAAATGAATGCCGGTGATAACCCGACAAGGCGCACGGAGCACTCTATCCACCTGCTCTATCGAACATCTTTAGAACCTCTTCCTGCTTATCTTTCGTAATATGTTATTCGGGAGAAAGTCGGTCATTACGTCGCTGGAGGCGAACATTACTGTACTACACTACACCTATAGTCTTTGTCCCCGTCCGTCCTCTCCGTATTAGGTTACGATGTTGTTTAATCATGACTCGGATAACCTGATAGCAAACTCGCGTATTTATTTGCTCGAGAGCACCCCCGGAGGTCGGCTATCGTTACGACTATCTTCACCTCCTGAGACTGCCGCTCGATCGTGCCATTTAACTTTATTGATATAAATATGAACAGAGTAGCATCTGGTAATTTATAAATAGACTGGATCGTTTCTAACGAAAGCAACGTGTTTTCGTTGGATCTGCGAATCGTTTTAAAATAATCCATGCTTGGAGTATTTTTTGTCTTTGCACGTGTACGAGTATCGGGCAAATCACGGAGATGATAAATAGAGCCCACTCTAGAACGAGGCGTTATTGTCACGATACAATGGACGGTGGTTCGGCGGTCAAAATCTCCTAACTATTTTTTGGATAATATCTTCTTACGGTGAAGGAAAACATCGTGATGAAACCTGCACATTCCTGCGAAGAAATTCAAAGGTTGTGTGTGAAGTCGACCAACCCGCACTGGGCCAGCGAGGTCGACTAAGGCCTTATTGCCCTAATTTTGGGTAGGCTCGAGTTCTTCGGTGGGGACGTATATGAGCTGTTGATGGCTTCGTTGATGGTGATGATTTTCGTGTTGTGAATAATGTAAAATGATAATGAGAGATGGCTTGATAATTAAAAAAAAACAACATTATACACATCATCTTCATCAATTATAAGCGCTGGAATAGCACATAAAAAACGTTTGTTCTTCATAAATTGATACTGAAATACATTTAACTGATAAAATATCTACGGAAATAGTTAAACTCTTTATAATAAAAATTCTATTTACACGCTATAACTAAATATACATACAAATCAATAAAAAATATGTTCAGGTAAATAAAAATAAAAAAAATAACTAAACTAAATAAAATGTTTGAGTATAATATATAAAATAATATAATAATAATTCCTTAAACGGGCTTAAGAAATCCGAAACGGCCGAAGCGAAAAGAAGAACGCGGGCAGAAGATTTTTTCGACGACATTTCCGAAGACCCGATATGAAGGGAAGCTCAATCAAAACTGTATGAACTAACATATTTTGCAAATCTACACAGCAAGTAGTTTCCGAGACTGATATGTTCTCTGGATTTAGAACATGTAAGTAAAGATCCCTAATTAATAAATACTGATGCTTTGTCAACTTAGCCTCAACAGTAAGATATAAGTAAAATTAACCAGCATTAATATATTCGACGCTATTATACTAGTATTAGACTGATTAGAAGTGTCGAGCAGTAATACACAGCCCCTTCGGCCGCAATCGAAACTGAGTTTTGTAACCAGTTACGATCGAGGACTTATTCGTCCTTGTTCGGAACCAGTTGCAAGCAATGAGATCTACTTCAAATAACTCTGTCAATCTCCTACGTTTTGACCGCTTAGGATCAAAAAAGTGTTTTAGGACGGCCGCCCAAAAATTTCTGACGCGCGTCGCAAGGGAGAGCGAAGCGATCGTCTTTTGTTCCCCTAAGCGGCCACCGTATGACTGCGCCGGATGCTCAAGCTCCTTATATCGAAGTCACGTATTGTTCGTACACACTTCTTTTTAATTCTACACGTTCAATTTTATGTAACCAATCATAAACAAAATATTTTTTAACAATCTCTCATTTACACAAGCTGATTTTTTCCAAAAATATTTTTACTTTATTTTCCAAAAATATTTTTACTTAGATTAGTACCTACCTACCTACATACTATTTTTCATTCCAGATGTTTTTGAGATATCAAAACTTCATAGAAATGCCTCCTTAAAAAGAGGCGTTTGATAGCAAGTGCTACGCGGTTTCTACGATGGCGTAGCACCCTTATTTGGACCTCATGTGCACGCGTGTGCACTATAAATCATAGTGCGACGTAAAAACGACACTATGCCATTTGTTATTCTAAAACATGTCAAAAGGTTTGCAAATGTTTGCAATTTTATGTAGCTCTCGATAAAGTCAAACTATCGTTAAAAATACCAAGAAAAAAAGATCGGCGTATCACCCACATAAAACGAAAACTAAAATAAATAGATGCATGAAATAAAATTATTCATATAACACAACCTGTGGTGTGCAACAAAACAATCAGCAATAGGGGATCGGGTTACTTTTTTTTTATTTTATAAATCCAAACTTCTTAGTTTCTGCTATCGAAGATACAAATTAATATTCCGAGTAGCAATTGTGTTTACTTAGTAAAACTTTTGAATGGCTTCTAGAGGCATCTCTTTCTTTACCTTTGCCTGTAACGTAACGACTTCCAGATATAACGACGAAATTACAGCGGTCCCTTCATCGTCTTTATAACCGAAATCCACTGTATAATAAAGTCATTTAAAAAATATATATTCTTTAATTAATATTTAACTTTATGTTGTTTCAATTTAACATTGCGCTGTAATTGAGTGGCTGTATAGAAAGATGGAACATAGTTCAATAGAAATGAGAAATTAGAACCAGTTTTTTTTTAATAATTTGACAGCTGTCAGTTGAAAGCGATTCTACCTAGGGCTGAAAGTATTACCTTCAATCCGCTCCTCAGGCAATTTCCGACCTACTTTCCGAGTATGAGTAATGAAAAATAAGATTGCAGTCTATGACTTGGAAAAGACTCAACTCCTCAAAAATTCAGGATAAGTTACATTACTTACTATCTCCTTCTTTTTTATCATAAATCAGCTCTTGAAATGCCTAAAAAGGCCTGTCTTGCTTTATCAAAATATAACGCCCATCACAAGTCTGCCATTGTAATGGCTGCATTCCGAGATGCTACGAGTAGCTTTGAAACACTTGAGCATCCTCCATATTCAATACTTCTGTTATTATCTATTTATATAGGCCGAGGTAAAAGAAGTAGGTATCTGAGAGGACAGTAATGTTATGATGATGCAGTAGTTGCTGCAGTACAGCCAAAATTTTAATTGCTCAGGATGAAGAATTCTTTAGGAATGTAATTTTAAGATGAGGAAAAAAAAGGTTGACATAGGCTGCTACAGTCGGTACGAACTTCAGGATGAAGAATTCTTTAGGAATGTAATTTTAAGATGAGGAAAAAAAAGGTTGACATAGGCTGCTACAGTCGGTACGAACTTCAGGATGAAGATTTCTTTAGGAATGTAATTTTAAGATGAGGAAAAAAAAGGTTGACATAGGCTGCTACAGTCGGTACGAACTGGCAGTACACCTGCCTACGAAGCTCAGGGTCGCAGGTTTGAATCCCGCCCAAGGCAAACATCGTGTGATGAACCATCGTGTTAAGCTTGTATCTGGATGTTGTATAAGTACGACATACATATTTATCTAGGTATTTATGTATACGTAATACGTATGTATAGGTATGTATGATATGTTACGCGTTTGCCGTGACTTTCGGTTTTTTATTCCCATAGTAAGTACAGTCTCCACCTAGTTTGGGATCAATTAGCCGTGTTTGAGATGAGATGTTCACGATATATTTAAATATTTATTAACCTAAAAGTTGTTTTAATTAAATAAATAATATAACTATCTATCTTGGAACATACGAGTTTAACGCCCTGCGAGAGTATACGTAATACAATGTAAAGTTTACAATAAGTAATTCGATTTTTTTATCTAAGTATGTTAACTATATAGCGAATGGTGTTTTGGATTGGATATACGAGATAGAATTCACTTATATTTTATTGGTGCGACAGAAGTTAGTCGAATAATAGCATTGCCGCAGGTAACAAGCCAGGTAGCACCTGACACGTACGGCTATTCCCACAATTTATTCGAACCTGCATGATTTTGGTAAAATCTATAAAAAGTTCATTGATTTGGTCCTTTGAAGCAAGATAAGCAGTTCTTATTTTAATTATTGAGCTTATACGTCGAAAAACAAAATACGATACGCCAAGATCACTTGCAAACACGAGAAAATAAAACTACATAATGTATATTTCCGATACACAAGAGGCTACATAAAAAATATAGGTACCTATATATTATTATATTTTCGATAACCTCGCTCAGATTTCATAATTATAATTTTAGTTAACTTTTTATCTAATTGCTAAGTATACCAAATAAGAGGTAGCTTTAGTATACGCAGTTAGCTATTTTTGTTGTGTTCATAATATCATAACAAAGAAATATCAACAAAAGGGTAGAAATTGTTGTTTTTGTTTCTGGATGTTTATGACCAATATTTTATTTACTCTGACATTATTCCCGTCAGCTGGCATTGTAACCCTTGAGGGACATGTTTCAGCAATAAATTTTCATTTTGCTTTGTTCTCCCTTTGTCTTTGACCTGGGCCCCGTTTCACGAAGCAACAATTTACAAGTAACAAGTTACAATTTGATATTCATTGCGTAACCAGTTTGCCAAAACTGGAAGCCCTTATCGTTTTACCTTATTGTCTACGCAATGTACATCAAATTGTACTTGTAATTTGTAACTTGTAGATTCGTGAAACGGCCCCCTGGCTGTAATGCGAGTCGATGTGATGAATAAAATCTCGGAAACTAGTATTTCAATAGGTCCTGGCTGGCTGCTGGTGTTTGCATGATAAAAGTTTGTCAGAAATGTTTAAAATCAATATTAAGTATATACCGTTTATATCGATATACCTATTACCTATTCAGTACCTATTCTTTAGCTTTAATGACTTGCACCCGCCGCGCCGCGGCGGCGACGACGGCGGCGTTAGGATTACGGCCGCGTCGTTTTTTTCTTCATCTTTACCTGAGCTCGCAGCGAGGGGTGCGCATAGTAATACGCTGCCAGCCACATGGTGACTATTTCCATTAGCAAAATTTACAAACTTAACTTGAATTATTGACTATTGCCACGTTCCGTATGCATGCTGTGATGAAATAGAAAGGCACCTTCCTCGGTAGGTATTTTGTTGTATTTAGTATTAAATAACCGGCCAAGCACGTGTCGGGCCACGCAAAGTGTAGGGTTCCGTACTTGTCCAATACTACTTAGCTGTTTAAGACAGTTAACATTCATCAAAATATTTTTCTATGATATTTGTAGTAGGTGTACCAAATTTCTTACTTGTACAAGTACATTTTATAAGTTGGTCTATTATTCGATAACCTGTAAAGTCTACTTGATGTTGATAGTTTTCCTTTTAAATTCATCATACACACTACCACCGTGAATTTTTTCATATTTCCAATTATACAACAGTTTCGCTGGTAGGGGGGGGGGCACTTAACTTAACAAAAATAAGCACAAAACGAAATATTTCTGAAACGTACTGTAGCATCGGGCCTCGTTGATCTATGTGCCATGTAGTTTGGTGCTGGCGGCGGTGTGATTCTTTTTAGAATATATTCGTTCTCTCTTTTTAACTAATCGAAAAATGGTCTTAGCAAACTCCCATTATTTTTAAAAACCTATCCAACGATACCTGACACTATAATATAGTCGTGAATAAAAAAATAACCCCCACTTCACGTGTACCAGAGGAACCCTTGAAAATTTTTTTTTAATTTATTCTGCAGTTTTTTGGCATGATTAATATGTACTAAGAGTCTCTGAGCTAAGTCACGGACGGACAGACAGATGGACATGGCGAAACTATAAGGGTTCCTTTTTGACTACGGAACCTTAAAAACATGTAAACAAAATAGCGTAGACGTAAAAAATGCGTAGAAATCTTTTGTATAACAATAGAAATCAACTCAATGTTTAGAAGGAATTGGTATAAAATTAAACTTGCTTTCAAATCTATTTAACTCCCCTCGATTTATTTGTTCTTTGAGGTCCATTTCTAGTTTATGGCCCCTCATTTGAAAGCGTCAACACAAAACAAAAAAATGTAGAGCTGGCAACGCTGCGCTGCGTAGCCGGAGAGTAAGCCTGGCATCGACGCACGCGCATGTAGAGAAGCTTGTCGGGCAAGAAACGCGGTAGAGGTAGAGGGGCGCAGAGAACGACAGCAGTGCCATTGCCGAGTGCGTCGCGATCGGCCGCCAGTTACGTGTACTCCGTTCGTGAACTTCGTCATCGGACTCCAAACTACATGCCACAGTTCAGTAGGTAGTGTTACTTCGGAACCGGTTACAACTTTCGTGATACTCAAAGTGACAGATGCTGATGTTGTGATTTCTTGAAGTGCAGTGAGCGCTTTGGATATGAGAGAAAAATAAGTGAAAATAAGTGTTTGAGTGTGTCAGTGATTTCGGAAACTATTTCCAATATGCAATGACCTCAAATGGAACAAACTGAAATTGGATTTTCTAGCTGTGCGTAGTTGGAACTGGTAAGTTCAAAAATTGTCTTAAGTTAAACCTAATGCTTCAGACTCAATAAGCGTTTGGTTTCATTCGCTGAGTTGTGGATGTGGAGGCGGCAAACAAAAACCCAACAGGGGAGCGAAGGAGAGAACGCATTGTTGACACAATGCAAGCGTTCCCGCTCCGCCATGCGCCATCGAGTCGAGGACTCGTGGAGTTAAATAAAATTGTAAGTCAAAAGCACACTTCATTGCTTTTTGTCCTGTTTCGTTGTGGGGACCTTATTATCTCATCAAAGCAAGCCAGTTAATAAGTACTTGGTAGCGGAAGTAGCAAGTTACCTAACTAGCATTAATTATATTGTAACTTAAGAGAGAGAGAACCTATGAAACAAATTTAGTTTTGGTATTTTCATGAGATAGGTACTTACCTAGAAAACATGAGAATAAAATATCTAAAATACATTATAATAAAGGGACTTGCAATGATCACCGCAAATCCTTGTTAAGTTTGTGCTAAGTGTCTGATGGATACTGAGTACCTAGGTACAGTTATATGAATCTAAAGCCAGAATAGCATCTAAAATTAACAGACATAGGCAAACGTAAGTAACTTCAAGCTTAGTCACAACTCGAGATTCCATTCGACTTGTAATTTATAAATAGCGATATCATTTACTAAAGTTAGTAAATTACAATATTGTGATTATGAATGAAACACATTATCAACATCCTGAGTAATATCGAATGCGTCACGAGTGTCGAGTATGTCGTGAAGTCAGACACGGTGCCTAAGTATTTGGAGATGTGTAGATGGGCATGCCAGATGCGCAGGCGCAGTAAGACTGTTAATTCAATAAGTGTTACAGGGCCCTCGGGGTCAATGAGAAGATTAAACACAAGCACTATGTACACTATGATCACTTTCGAAATGCGGAAGACCTTCACTTAGTAGAGTTTAAATTAATATATTGATATCCTATATTTAATATATTGATAGCGCCGTGTGGTGACGGCAGAGTAGAATACATTTGTCACTAACCCCTACTCTTCCCGTGGGTGTCGTAAGAGGCGACGCTGTTCATAATATCTACACAGGAGACGAATCTTGGATATATGCGTATGATCCCGAAACTAAACAGCAGTCAACGGTTTGGGTGTTCCAAAATGAGCCAAACCCAACTAAAGTTATGTTCGTGCAAAAAGCACTTTGAAGCAAATGGTTGCCTGCTTTTTTGGTATTAGTGGACATGTGGCTACAGTACCACTAGAGAATCGTAAAACGGTTAATTCTGAATGGTACACCACCATTTGCTTGCCAGAAGTCTTTGGAGAAATACGCAAGAACAATCGACAACGAAGAATAATCCTTCACCACGATAACGCCAGCTGTCACACCTCGGCTGCAACAACGGAGTATTTAAATAGTCAAATGATCGAATTGACGGGTCATCCGCCGTACAGTCCCGACTTGGCACCCAACGACTTTTATTTATTCCCAAGCGTGAAGAACAAATTACGTGGACACCGATTTTCGACTCGGGAAGAAGCCGTTGATGCTTTCAAAATGCACGTTTTGGAGATACCCGATACAGAATGGAAAAAATGCTACGAAAGTTGGTTTCAACGTATGAAAAAATGCATCGATCATCACGGGGAATATTTTGAAAATCAATAAAAGTATATTTGGTTATAGATGTTTGTTATTTTTTGTTATTCTGGATACATAAATAGCAGCCCTCGTATTAACTTGAATAATATAATAAATATTATTATGGTATTCAGGCTATACTTATAATCAATTTTATTAATAATAGAATTTATTATATAATAATCAAACAAACTTTCAGTCTAGAAGTTTGTAAGTCTATTCGACAACAAGGTCCACTATTGTTACGATTTGAATGTAATTTGAATAAACCTTCTGGTAATTGCTAGTTTAGGGTCGCTGTACCGGTCGATACTGTGATCATAATAACGCTCCTTTGATTACTTTATTGCTTCATTAGTCCAATGTAGGTACATTTTAAATGATACCTGTTTTGAAATTATCTACATTCCTAGCAGATGCGTCATGTATTTTGTACTATTTTGTATTGTTCGTAAGAGTCACGTTAACGTCGTAGATGGATAAGCTTAACGTGGCCAACGGGAACAGACCGTAACAGAAGGCCGGGACGACATTATTGTTACCACTTTTATATTATGCTCTTTATAGTCATTGAAAACCATTCATCATAGGTACTACCTATATTAAGTAAAGATAAAAATATATTATTCACGGAACCATAAATAAATAACAGTTGTGTTATTTCAAAGCTAATTATTGTGATAAAAAGTACAACAGAGACAGAGCACAAATTAAACATTGATTTGAAACTCAAAAACACTCGCGGCTAGAAATTATCGCTAGAGATACTACTATCGTATTTATTTATAACATGTTTTGTTTCAACTACCTACTTTTCGATAGGTAAGTATTAATTGATGTACAAATTATCGTTTGTTCTAGAAACCAGTCGACGTTCTATATACCGATTAATATACGTATGGCAAAATTAACATGCTACTAATTTACCTGCATGAGTGGGTGGAAATATTCAATACGCCTTTTAGGCAAAAGTTGTTAAGGTCAGACATCGATAAATTATTTATTATAGCACCCTACAATAACGTAGAGATTAAAAGAACAAACGCAATCAATTTCCCAAAGAGAAAATAATTTTTGTACCAAACAATAATTTAAGTCAGACAAAAATAATTCAAACTTTATAATACTGACTGTGGAAATATAAATTACGGTAAGAGACGAGGCGATTTTTGAAGGAGTAGCAAAAAACTATAAAGTATCATCCAATTTTATTTATCGCTAAGCATCTATATCGCTTGGGTTTTGGATTTTGCACCTCCTAACGTAAATATTTTGTTTTCTTTTTATTATTATATTAAAGCCATTTACTTATTGACATTAAAGTTATCAAAAACAGAAAACACAATACTAATATTATCGAGGTTTAGAATCAAATTATATTCAAATAGTAAATGATCTAAAACATTCAAATTGGTTTCTTAAAACAGTCTACATTGTTGTTCAAAAATAATAAAAATATTTTCTCTTTAAGATTATACTCCCAAATGGGTAGCTACGAGGAAAATCCGATTCTAAGTAGTTTTTTTGGCGGATCAAATTGTTAAATACTTGTACCATTCATTCATTGTTATTACTAGTTTAGCTTTAACATTTTCACGAAATTGTTACCTACATAAATTCATATCTTATCACCACAGCCCATATAGTGAGCATCACAATGCGTCAAGCCGTACGTTAATAAGTATTTCTTTGCGACGCCACTGTTATATAATAGCTTCAAAGCATTTGATTGAATATAATATTACAGGATCTGTAAATTTTGTACAGTCCTATATATTCTTGAACACTCAAATCACCAACACCTAACCTAAATATTGTCCCTCAGAATGACTAATCACATCTTCTTGCAGTCTCTTCACGTCGTTATCCTCACCCCGTCTGCATGATTTGGAAACATACATCTCACGCGTGACATCTCACCAGAGGCTATAAATTACAAGATGATATGAAAAAAATGCGGCAAAATGTCTTTTATCGTCTTAGCATAGTCCTTTCTATCATGGAGCCCTCGCCTACGGCTCTACCACCGGCGGGATTATTTATTGCGGTTGGCGAAGAACCGCAGCTTCCCGAGTCGCGTGGGACTTCGCGTTCCACGTCCAACGCCTCGGGCTCGAATGTCAACCGCATCTCTGTAATTGCAAGCTTATCTTGTTTATCCCACACGTTCCCACACGCAATCCGGTCTAGAAGCTCTACAACTCAATAAAAATGCAGGATGCTAACTGGACGCCTACCCACCAATCCCCATGTAATGAACTTGAGAAATGACCGCGGCGTATGTACCTGTCCTATAGCAGCACCGTGATGCCAACCCGTTTCATAAAATATTCATTCGAATGCCTCCTTTACATTTTTATATCTTTCTTATTTCGTATTCGACGTTACAGTGCAGGATGGTATATTTATTACTTTTGCTGTTTCCAAGCAGCAGATGTTACATGGCTTGAAGTTTACGTTTCGGTGGTACGTTAGATACATGAAATGTTTTAATTTTAAACAACAATTAATTTTATGCAACGAAAGTTGAAGGAAGTTCACTAGAAACCGATTCTAAATGTTCGATAACCGCACATTTGTTTAGCCCTGTAATTGTGCCGCCGCCGTTTCCAACGTCAGTAAATTATGGGTTCGAACCGTAACATATCGCAGGAGAATTGCGCTAACGAGCCATAGCGCAACAAAAGCAGACGCCTGCGATGCGACGCAAAGTCCCAAAACGTATGGAAGACGCAGCACAAAGTATCTCACTCCCTCGCAAATGAAGCTCACCCATTGATATGGTCCCTTGTGTGGCATCTGTGCATTGAGCAACGCCCAACTACACCCTTTTCCCTGCGTCGTCGTTCCTAACATCTGACACAAATATTGTTGATATTATTATATATTGATTCGATACATTTGTTGAAGCATGACATTGTTACTTATTACAATGTTTACGGGTATAAAGTCATGGTAAGTAGGTTTTAAATCGTTCTAAGAATAAAAAGCAGGCAACTTAACTTAAGCGTATCTCGGTTAATCCCCTGGAATTTCTAGTACGAATAATTGCCAAACACAGCTCCAACGCGGTATCACGTATTTACTATTGCTATAAAGTACCAAAGGAGCTCGCTAACGGTATCTGGTTTGGTTAGCTGCGAGGCTGCCTTTATTGTAATAATAAGCTTGTTTTCTTTGACCTCTTATGCTACCTCTTTCTAGCGTACACAAGCATACGCATACGGGTCTTACAACGCATTACGTAAATTTTTGTATTCATCATCGATTCATTCAAATTCAAACGCAAAAACTAGTCTTTATAATGTTTAAACAAGTGGCCATGTAGTGAATAAACGATGTACTCTAGGTAGATATTTAAACTAGTTACTCAATTAGCATGAAGTGGAGGGAGTGGTCCAAATAAATCCACTAAGTATAATATAATGTAAAAATATAAAGTAAATAATTCGGTGTTTAAATTATTATAGACAAAAATATTCCCTATATCGTCTAAAGTGCTTTGGTGTGTGAAGTTTCCAAATGCAAGCAAACGCATCCCCTTCATTCATTTTTTTACATGAAGGGAACGTTACTATGAACGTAGACGAAAATATCATGAAAAACTAAGACAGGTTTCGGGTTAGACATTTTAACATTCAGGCAGAACAGCAGGAGTACAGAATAGAAGTTATTGTGTTTTGAAACAGATTTCGAAAAGATACGTTTTAGTTTTATAGATACTCGTAGTATAAAAATGTAAGTACGTGTACCGATAGAAACGCTGTGGTGTTAGACAATAGATGAAACAAAATTCTTCCTCTTCGCTCTTCGATTTATATTACTTAAACATGTCTTGTTATGCCGATTTATATATTATTCCAAGATTAAATTTTATAACAAACATCGAATTTAAGTGCCGACCTAGACGTGTTTACTACAATAACAACAAAATAACTATTGTATGCGACAAATTTAATGTATAATAATGCTATAATAACTGGTTTGGGAGTTGTATTTAGCGTTGAATTGTGATCAGACCTATGAATAAATTAAAATCTACCCACACACTATTCAAACTTTTTATGGCATAACAGATTTAACGACAAAATAAAAGTAGCGCACCACATATCTGTGCTTGAAACCAAGATACTTACTCAGAAAACAAGTAAAATATGAACAAACTGTAACGAACGCAAAAGGTAAACGAGATATCATGGGTAACAAAGTGGAAGGCGCTGCTGTGATCGCGATGGGACGACACAATCGAGTTCTGCTTCTCACGATCACGAGAATAGTTATCTACAATACAAAAAAGTAGAATGTGAATCCTGAACGACGACCGACGCGGACGGGCGTGGATCGGATGCGCTGCGTCTGCGTGCGTGGAACATCCCGTGTGACCGAGAACCAGAAACGCAACTTGCATGCATGCGATCAACGACACCTACACTGTTATTAATATCCTCATTTATTAACTTCATTAAACGGGACTTTTCATGAGAACCATTTTTAATGGCGAACAGATTCGTACATTATAACATACTATAGTACAGTTAACAGTTAAAATTTATTTCGTTTTATTATTTAAATTACTATTTATTCCTGTTGATTTAACAAAAAATGTAACGATAAGAGCTTTTATCCCAACTACGATTCACTCTATACTAAACATTGAAATCTTATTCTTACATATTTGAGCCCAATTGTCTATTACCAGCTCTTAAAGCACTGCTGCTGCCTTGAATAAGGGCCATTTTAGTTATGCCACAGAATATATAATAGTACTAGTATGCTAAGTCAGGCTTGTAATAATACAATTGTTGGTCTGCTTGTTGTAGGATGCAGTGGAAGATGGCGCGAGTAGAGAGAACGAGATATTGAAGAAAAATGGCCGTCACCCGCGCGGTTCTTCTGCTCTTGGCTTCAACAGTTCAAGCATGGATGCCGGACGGCAACGCTCGGATACACGTCAAATATGGTAAGTCAACCCACAATGTATTAAAATAACAGAAAACATATTTCGTAATCATTGGCCGACAGATACGAGAACGAAATCAATGTAATGAAATTAATTTATGATGAACATTTCTTCTGTAATCCGGTTATTAGTTTCGTAGGTGGCTGAAATAACATAAACATAGTACTTTTAGGAAACCAGTTACGTAGAAGGATAAAAAAGTCTTTATAGGAAACCAGTTACGTAAAAGGATAAAAAAATCCTTTTAGGAAACTGGTTTCCAAACTCCGGTTTCCTGAACGGCCGAAGGGTATCTAAAAGCCATCATGGATAGATCAAAGATAAAAAATCTTAGAAATTAAGTGGATACTTAGGTTGGCTTTTAAATTGAATTGTCCTTCAGATAACTTCTATTTTCGGGCATCAGTTTATCAGGGTGTCTAAAAAGGGTGTTGGCAGTTTATACCCAAAAATGATATATGAAAAATATATCATTTCATAATTTTATTACTATTTGCAAAAAGTACATACAATGGAGAGTTTACGACAAAAAAAATATGTTGTCCAAATGACGTCCATTACGTCTTAATCCATTTTCTAATGATATTCGCACTGGGAGATAAAGAAATGTCCCGTACATTGAACTGCGCGCGATGTAAGCGGCGAGCTGTTATTATCGAATTATTGTTTTGATAATAAGCTCTTACACAAAATTCGCGCTGAGCTCCGGTATACGAATCCATTTCAACTAAATTTCCAATAAATTCCACGTATGACATCATATTTGTTTTTGCTATATACCCTCATTAAGACGATTTATTGATATTTAAAAGTGCAAATACCCTTTTTGGACACCCGGTATAACTGAATGCGATTTAATAATAAATACTGCTGTAAATAACTGGGAGGAAACTACCTCTAAGTATAGTAAAGTTTTCAATTTTGAACATTTTGTGGGCAGTATATATTTTATTACTTTAGGTTTATTGTTGTCGTAAAATACATCTGATTCTTGGAGGTAAGGGCGCAGGTGTACGGCACCGCCTTGACACGTGAGAATTTCCCCAACCATTGTTATGAAATCGGTAACGCTCATTGTTGTTAATCGCCTGACAATGGGTGTTTAGTGGATTTAAAAAAGATATCTGCGTAAGTTATAAAGTTATATCCTTCCCTGCTTATTATTACGCATGTAGAATTTTATGTATAGGCATAAAAGTATTTTAATAACACACATATCTACCGGGTTATTACCACGATTTTGGTTACTAAAGTTTTCTTCCCTTATTGACCTAATCGCTATGTATACTACAATTGTAATATAGCGGACGCGTACTTGAAGCAACCTAAAGTATGGATCCACATTTTACATTTTTTTTAATGTAGTTATAAAAGCTTGCAAGTTGTAATGTTTTCTTTGTTAACCGTATCATACGCGCTCGCACGCATTACAATGCTCTATCCAAAGATATTTGTAGTCCTCAAGTCTATGGCATTAAATACTATCCTTTCCTCAGCAAGGGCGTAGTCGTAGAAAGCGCGCAGTGTTGGAGGGGGGACTGTCACTCGACTGACAGGGTAATGGTGAGGGGTAGACAGCCGCAAATCGCGGGTCATGCCAACTCATGCGACTACTTACTCCGACCATTATACTTACAATATTATGAGTCCATAATTTAAAGTTGCGCTCAGCTCTTATTAAATTCCAGTGACTTGATGAAAGTTTTAATAAATTGGTTTGTTACAGGCGATGAAACTTCAGAACAATTCGTGGGCAACGCGACTGCTCCAGACCACTTTAGGATCTTAGACAAAGACGATTTCTCCATTATCATCGGAGGAAGGTGAGCTCAAAAATTGCACACTGCTATGTTGTATGTTAAGTTGCCCTCAGATATCTAGGCTATTTAGAATCTCAGCACGAGTAAGGTTCCTTTCACTATGATAAGACCATATTCGTATACAGGCTGTTGTAAAACTTATAGTGCCTGCTTTCACGTGCTGGTTAAAATTTCGTTAGGAACAATATAATAGTTATATTAAGTGAGAATATTATGTACTTTCATTTACAACGCTTCGGCTTCTAAGAGTTCAAGGAAGCCCGCGAAGCTCTACAACAATTTGCAAACTACTCGTATTGTCACACTTAAACGTTTAACGAGTCGATTACGTTACATTAGCATCGAATGGGGTGAATTCCATAGAAGGTACTCTAGGGGAAGATCGAGTCGAAATTTGACAGATGCCTCCTTATCGGTAACCACTACTATACCAGCTTCTTTTACAGGATACTTATTGTTTAAATTCTTTTACTTTTAACCACAAAATGTGTTTCGTTACAGGAACACCGTCTACAACCTTAGCCTCTATGACTTGTCGGAGAATATAGATCAGGTAAAGTTTATTCATTGATCTTCAAATACATTTTTATCGAGCGAGCTATTTGTACCTCTTTTGAAAGCCTCTGCCCTTATCATAGGTAGGAGGTAGGTAGGTATAGTACACGCCACTTCATGATGAGATGATTAAGCAGCACATAAACTTGCTTCAAACAGAAGCACTTACGAATTAAGCACTCAATAACTCGACGTGAGGTAAGTATTATGGTATTATTAATATTCTACAAATATTTTAGTACGATGTATATAATTTTAGCCCACCGATAGCGTATTTTGGTAGCGATTTGCTGATAAATTATTTATCTTTATTTTATTAGCGTCAGTTTGTCGTTGTATTGTCGCGTCTAACCCGGTAACTGGATACAAAATTAGATTAATCGCTTCGAAATATCATTCGGTGCTCTTGAGTTGTTATCGTATTTATTTGCTTAGAATACGGGTCAACTGATAGCGGGTGTCTCGAGTGCCAGCCAACAGTAGCTTGAATTGATACGGCTGTAGTTTTGCAAGTTGGCCGAGGCGAACGGTCCGACCTGCCCTGACAGTTGGTGAACTACGACAAAACATTGTATATCGCGCTCAAGTGCAGGTTTATGTATCTAATCTTGAGCAAACACACACACCCCTCGGCCCTTGCTTCCCGCTGCACTCTCTGTTTATTCTTAGTTACGACCTATTTCACTCGGCACACTATTTATTTTCTAAATCGCGTAAAATTATTTAGCATCATATCTAGATTGCTCGCTCACGTCGCGTGTCGTCTTCCCGTTTTACGAGTATATGCTTTAAACGTAAAGAAAATTTAGTAGACTAGTTATTTACAATGCTATTACTCAGGCCACTCAACAAACAAGCTAAGTAGTTTAGGATAAGATAAAGATAATATAGTAGTATATTTAGTAGTTATATATATTATACTTATAGTATATAAATATACCTAGTAGTTTAGGATAGTTTAAGTGTATTAGATTACCTAGCATTTTCATACTAATATTTTATTAAATTCGCTATACGGAACAGAAATATTGTACTTACGCAGAGAAAATACACCTACGTCGTCGTCGGTTTAAAAACACTAACTGAAGTGCCCTTGTACAGTGGCGTAGAGTAGTGGGGGCGGCAGGGGCGGCACTTTTTAGGGGGCGGCAAAATTTCACAATAAATAAATAAAATATTTGAACCATTTCATATTTTTATATATAGTATATAAATATACCTAGTAGTTTAGGATAGTTTAGTGTTTTAGATTACCTAGCATTTTCATATTAATGTTTTATGAAATTCGCTATACGGAACAGATATATTGAACTTACGCAGAGAAAATACACCTACGCCGTCGGTTTAATAACACAAACTGAAGTGCCCTTGTACAGTGGCGTAGCGTAGTGGGGGCGGCAAGGGCGGCCCGCCCCGGGCGGCACTTTTTAGGGGGCGGATAAATTTCACAATAAATAATAAAAATATTTGAACCATTTCATATTTTTATCGCAAAGTACAAATTCGGATTTCGGACCGATTGAAAAGAGCAATTTTTCTAATAGTATAAATTAAATTGAAATACCTAAATAAGAGGGCGGCAAAATTGTCTTTCGCCCCGGGGCGGCCGACACCCACGCTACGCCGCTGCCCTTGTAGTAGCTTATGTATTGAATTAACACCCAAGACGCAGTCCGTGACCTAGCTGGCAACTATCTGGTTATTGCCCATTTGCTTAGCCAAGTGTAGAATTGCTATAGAAATTTAATTATTACTTAAATGTCGGACTAGGTGTTATAATTACAAACATGTAAATAATTGAAATAAACGATAGCTGCTGTCGGTACAAGGTTATATAAACTTACTGTAAAAGTAGTTTATAATGTACAAGTGGAAAGTTCAATCTGGGATTCGGAAGAGCCGAAACGAGACATAAATAATTCAGCTTAGACCACGATTAACAGCATCACAATGTGCGCGTGAATTAAAAATACGGACGCAGGGCGAGCCCCCGCCACCGCCGCCGCGTGCCGCCGGCAACGGCGCGAGGAAACTTGGCACGCAGCCATCTCCAGCCAGATATTACTAAAGTTTTGCTCATCAAAAGTCGAGTGTACACGTCAGCAATTTGTTTATACTTGAAGTATTTTTTAATTACGTCGATTGTGAACATAAACCGGAAACTTGGGCCTACCTACGTACATCGCCTACAGGTAAACCTAAAACCAACAAAGAATTTATAAACGAAACTTTTCTCGTGTGCGACTACGTTAACGTGGATAAACACGATTGGACAGTGGGAATAGACCATTTACTCCACGAAGACAAATCAAGCTTTGCAATTACAACACTGCCAATACTAAGGTTAAACATTCTAATGCTAATCGCACCTAAATGTAAATTTTTCCTTTGAGGAAGCATTAAAAAATTACCTAGCTCTAACACTATTTAACCTATTTCCATTACCGCTAACACCTGGAAATTAAAACTGCTGCACGACGACGCGACACGAATACAACATGCACGTTCGTTCCGGCTACTCCTAGAGTGCATTGCAATGTAGTGGTCGCCCACAAGATTACTATCTGATCGCCAACAATAAATACCCAGTCGGCAACATCGCTACACCAATGTCAGCTATGAAATAATGCCGCGCTGCTATTTGCATGCGCTGCAGCTATAGCGTTCATGTCGCAATCCGCTGAGGAGGCCGATCATGTCCGCGGTGAATTCGATACGCGTAAACCGGTCGCTTTGAGTCCAACAACCGCCTCCATAGCCCCGTCTGACGTTTCCATACAACAACACCGAACACGTCCACCAACGTCCCTGTTACTTGCTGCCGGCAATCTTACGAAACAAGTCCACGCCCCGTGCAGATTGTGTAAATGAAGCAAATATTATACGACTCTATTGATTATGCCAAAAAAACGCAATCATTCAAAAATTTAAAAAAACGACTGCTCCGACAAAAAAGGTATAACCAGTGTCCTCAGGCTGATGTAACGATACTCCACAAATACAAATCTGATCAGGCATTTAGAAGTTATGGTAGTACAAAGAATCTTACATACATACATGTACCCTGAACAAATTACACTCCTTTTTCCGCAGTCGTGTAAAAATGTAAAGAACTCCAGAAACCTGACTCCAGTAAAAAAAAAAGTAGACAAGAAAGTGCCATGGGTCATTTTGACTAACAACATCTTTTACCACTCAATAATAAACAATATTGTTACTCACTTCATTACGACTGAATATTGAGGCGTGGCTCGTACATCCACAGATTTAAATGGAGTTGTTACGAATATAAATGCTATTAATTTGTGAATTAAGTTAAGTAAGGCCACTTTTTTAAAACTGATAATTTAACAGCAAATAATGTTTTTCTTCAGCGCCTGGAGTGGCAATCAACAGACGCTCATAGAGAATTATGTCAGCTGAAAGGCAAATCAGCAGACGAATGTCAGAACTACCCACGAGTCGCGGCGCGGACGCACGGTCGCCTTCTCGTGTGTGGAACCAACGCATTCAAGCCACTTTGTCGCCGATACTCGCGACACCCTCCAACACATCACCACGAAGAGTTCGATGGTTCCGGCCGCTGCCCCTACGACCCACAACACAACTCTACTGCCATATACACAGGTGAGCCTCTCAAAATCCTCAATAAACTTGAAATGTCACTGATGCATCTTCTAACCTTTATTCGTAAACAATTTCCTGGTTTCGGCGTGATCACACATAGAAAAGTTATGCACGTCTGTTAGGCGCGGGCCGCGCAGCACGACCCAGCGCGCCCGCGCCGCCCGGCAAGGGGTTGCGCTGAACACGACGCGCGACCGCGATATCGATCGATTTATTGCCATTACTGTTAACTATTCCTATACAAAGCTGTTCCCAGCACCGTTGGCTGAATGTTTCACTTATGTGAAATAAGTTTTACTTTTAATAACAAATGTTGCCGCCTGGAAATCTTTGTGCGCTACATGTTACTCACCGCACTGTATACTGTTATGAAACCACAATCCAAATTACAGTTACGAATTATGACAATCAAGTAAAGTACACCAGCCACGACGAGATGAAGAACCACATAATTATGTTCAGGAATCGTTTTTGACTCCGATGCGCTAATGTGCCTCGGTATAATTTGCGACTAAACTGCTCACGAACATGCTTGCTTCCACTCTCTTTGCAAAACATTTGTCACCAAGTAGCCTTTGTGAACAAAACATTACATTCGCAAAAAATTATATTCTCAATATATCTGTAGAAGCATTATTTAGATTTCTGATTTGCAATATTATAGACTTTTTCCTTTTTTTCAAAATTTATTTCGATCATCTCTTATATTGCAAGTTCAGGACATACTCGTAAAATAACATCAACCTATGTTCATTACGCCGTGTGGTGACGGCAGAGTAGAATACATTTGTCACCAACCCTTACTCTTCCCGTGGGTGTCGTAAGAGGCGACTTAGGGACCACGCTTTGAACAGGGAACGGGCAGCAGCGCTCTCTGATACAGCAACCTTTTAATCTGCGATCTCCAACCCGCCTGCCAAGCGTGGAGATTATGGCAAAACCCTCCACTTGAGTGGAGGAGGCTCTTAGTCCAGCAGTGGATTGTAACGGGCCGTTGATGTTGATGTTGATGTTCATTACAACCTTCCAATAAAGTAATGTAAGTAACAATTTTTAAGGTTTGTAACGTTATTGTGTGTATTTTTCAGATGGTCAGTTGTATACTGCGACGGCAGCGGACTTTTCCGGCACAGATCCGCTCATATACCGCGAACCAGTGCGGACGGAGCGGTCTGATTTACGCTTGCTCAACGACCCATCCTTCGTCGGAGCAGTCGCCTCAACTAGTCATGTATACTTCTTTTACCGCGAAACAGCGGTGGAATATATGAATTGTGGCAAAGTAAGAAAACTTACTAATATTTTCTATAAGTCATAAACACGAATCGATATTGTGTTTCTCAAAATATTTAATTAATGTTAGTGCGCATATACACATCACTGCATTTTGTTTTTTCTCACACAATATCTTCCAATTCTTTTCCAGGCTGTGTACTCGAGGGTGGCAAGAGTTTGTCTAAATGACAAAGGTGGCCCGCATACATTCAGCGATCGATGGACAAGTTTCCTGAAAGCTCGCCTTAATTGTTCCATGCCTGGGGAATACCCATTTTATTTTGATGAAATACGTAAGTTTTGCTTTGTTTTACAATAACCATACATGAAAACAGTTTGTTTTTTTGTTTCAAGTTTTAATATTCTCATTGTATTTATTGCAGAGGCAACGACTGATCTAATTAATGGAGTATATGGCAGCGATGGCAGTAGAAACGACATCGTATACGCGGTCTTTACAACTCCACAAAACGCCATTGGGGGTTCAGCAGTATGCGCATTCTCTATGAGGGATATCCTCGATGCTTTCGAAGGACCATTCAAAGGCCAAGAGACTATGAACTCAAACTGGTTACCTCTAGAAAAAGATAAACTGCCAGAAAAGCGACCAGGCGCCTGCGTGGAAGACAGTCGAACTCTTTCTGAATCATCAGTGAATTTCATAAAAACGCATCCGCTGATGGACAAAGCCATTCCTTCTTTTTTGGCTCGGCCAATTCTCATTAGAGTAAGTCTACAATACAGATTCTCTGCCATAGCTGTACACCCACAAGTCCAAGCCATGAATGGCAACAAATACGATGTAATGTACGTGGGCACAGATGATGGGAGAGTGATTAAGGCTGTGAATGTAGCGTCTAACGAGGGGTCGTTTGATGCTAGCTCAGACGAGTACAGCAGGAACCCCGTCCGGACGGCTGTGATCTCAGAAGTGCAGGTGTTGCCTTCCGGGGTGCCTATCAAGCAGATGCACGTAGCTCTCACTACAGAGAAACTTATCGTCGCTTCAGGTGACATCATTAAAGCGGTGACGTTATCTCATTGCGGCAACGTGCAATCGTGCAGGTGAATAATCTTTTAATAAGTTATGGCATTATATTGAAATTCAATGAGTAATATGATATGAATAATATCTTTTTATCAAAATATAAAACAATTCGTGTCATTCATTTGTCTATCTACCCACATCATCCATACCAAATTACCCCTAATCGACTTATGTACATGTATTCTAGACGCGTTCATTTCCTTTACTACGCAAATTAACTTAAACTTCTTTTATTTCAGAGAGTGCGTCGCATTACAAGATCCCCACTGCGCATGGGATTCTAAGCAACAACAATGCTCTTGGGTCGGAAACAGGCAATTTCCTAATCCCGAGAGATTTCTACAAAACGTAGAGTATGGAAAGACTGAAATATGTAATAAGCTGCCAGCCCTTTTACCGAATGACCGACATAGCAATAGAAATCTGGGTACAAAAAAACCTGTACTCTCGGAGCCCGACATGCGACAAAAAGCAGACGATGTACAAAACGAAATATTAATAGAAGTCGTTGAAACAAACGTTATATCCGATGAAAATAATTCTAACAACAATAAACATGAAACAGGTAACTATTCTCACTAAGATATCAGTGATTCGACTGTAAATCAGATTTTTACGAAATACCTCCTCGAACTAGTAGATTTCCAATACACACAAGTATAATCATTAAAATATTTTTATTTTTCAGATTTGCTAACTGTTGAGGCTGCTGATGGAAACATCTATAGTGCACAAGCGTTACTCACAGCTGTCGTTGCATCTTGTCTAGTTACTCTCATGGTGGGATTCGTTATCGGCTACCTCTTCTCCCGGCGATTTCGACACCCATTTTTTACCGATACCTCACCCTTTAATGAACAACACAATCATCTCAACAGGTTGGTATTTCACAGTTTATTTTTGTCACTCTTTGTTATTGACGCGAATATTCACATTGCAGTCTTCCTTTTCCAGGCGTGTTTTTATCATTTCCAAAAGTGAGTTGCGTTTTAATTCAGACAGCTTGCAAAAATACAATTTGATTTCCAATATTAGCACTTTATCTATGTTTCACAATGCACATTTACATTATAAACATCTTGTCAAATTAATAGAAAGAATAAAATAAAATACATAACTCTTTATTTCAGATTGAGTCCGCTAGAAACGCCACTAAATGCGAATACAGCATACATGCCGCCGCGCTCCAAAAACGTCAACATGGTGGCAAATGTGTGCCCTCTCGCTAAACAAGACAACCTGCACTTGGAGCTTGGCAAAGAGCGCACGCTCGACCTTCGCAACTCTACGGAATCGCTCGACAAGGATCTCAAATGCGGCACGTTACAGAAAGTAAAAAAAACTTACATTTGAAAACTACCCCAACAAACTATGTACGGATCGATCGCAAAGTGATAAGAGACATTAAATGATTATAAAAAAATTCGAGCTACTCGGTTCGTCAATGAGTGTTGTGAGAGACAATGAAATGAGTGTTGTGTGCGTATTGAGTGCATCATAAACCGGTTGACTCTTAAAAGTGCTGTAAATATTATTGTACAGTTTTCATTGAACATACCTAAGACTTTGAAAATATTCAAGTGAAAATTGCATTTAAAATTTAGATCGATAAATGGGTAGTATTTATCAGCATATCACTATAGATGTTAAATACTTAACCGAGATTTATCGCCAGTATCAATACTTTTAGATAATAAGTAGAATTTTAGATGTTCAAATGATAAATGGTCAGGTTTAGTATGAAACATCTGGTAATATACATTCCAAGCAACATATAAGATGTAAATGCAGTGGAGTTAATTGTATATATAAAAATGTGTATATAGTGCTACCTTAAGTAATATTCAAGAACATGATTAATGTAGTGAAAAATATAAATTTATATTGAATAAACACTCCAAACAATGTTTACGCATCCCTAATGCGTAGAATTAAAAAACATATTAGGTACAAGAAGGTAAACTAATTTAGAAAAATTAAAGTGTTAGAATTTTGTTGAAAATGAAGTTGAAATATTATTATAGCATTTGATTGCTGTGCTAAGTGCATAGTGCCTTGTAGGTTGCCAATTTAGTGCCTAACGTAATTTAGGATACAAACATAATTATGTAATGTTTAGCATCTCACTAAACATTTTGTTTTGCAGAACATTTGTAAGAAACGAACTGACGCAAGCTTGATAAGCTTTGTACATACAATGTAAATGCACAGTCAAGAACTTTCAGAATCATTTTATAGTTACTTATAGTAATACTTTGTCTTTAAGTTAAATTTATGTTCCACATCTGTAAGTCTTTCATCTGTTGAATTGAAACAATAAGTATTTAAATGGCTATAAAAAAGTAATGTGTGATTGACTTGTGTAACGTATATAAGAAACAAACTTAAATTAGGCTGAATAAACCACCAGAGATCTAAAACAAGCAAGTGTTCCCACCGTGATACAATCAAAGTCTTTAAGAATAAACAGATGTTACTGTTTCTGTACATAAATATAGATAATATGTAATAATGTTATAATATAATATTTCCTATCAAAGTAAAAGAACTTTTTTTTCTTGTGACTTTATTTTGAAATCATTTACCTGTTGGTTGATAAATTAGGAAAAAAAATAGAATTCATATTTAGTATGATGTTCTTAAAAATATCACTCATGTTGTACATTCAGCTGAAATCCATTATACTTGAAGAATACATTTTATTTATATTTTTTATATAATAATAAATCAATTTAATACTTAGCAATTTTATCAAATCCCATAATAGTGGAGAAATTATAAGTATTATTACAACAATTTATTTGTGTTTTTTTTATCCCTGTAAAGCCAATAAAATTATTCCTTTGCATGACTAAAGTCCAAAATACAAAATGATTAGGACATATCCAAAATCACTTACCTAAAAAACTATGTAGCATCAATGTAGTTTATGTAGTTACACAAAAACTGCCTTTTCTCTTCTGCAGTTTTAACAATATCAGGGTCAATAGTAACAGCGTCATCACAAGTGACTGGCTCCTCTTTCACTTCTGGGTTACCTTCATGAAGCAAGACAAAGTTGTGAAGCACACAAGCAGCACAAAGCAGTGTTTTAACCGCATCAGGTTTACTGCTATCAATATGGTTCAATTTTCTGAATCTTTCTTTTAAAAGTTCAAAGGCGTGACTGATGTAACTGCTAGCTTTCCAATGTGTTTCATTGAATTTCATTTCCTCATCAGTCAAAACCTCCTCACTGGAGAATGGTGTAATTAAATTTTTCTTTAATTTGTATTCTGCATCTCCCAGTATGTGGTTATCAATATCAACAAAATTCCTCAATTCTGTTGCCAACCGGCTTTCTTTAAACAGTTTGCTCTTTTTAGTGGAACCTAAATCTCCAATATGAATATCTGTAAATGTAAGATTTTCATCAGAAACAGCTTGTAAGAGAATTGTATCTGGCTGTTTCTTTTTGTTCCTCTTTGAGCCAACTTTAAAATGACTGACATTTATAAATCCAACACAGTTAGGGAATTTAAAGTGGCTATTCACTTTTATTCTGGTCAGATGCTGTTCTTCTACAGTTGGCCATGTTATGAAGTTATACCTTTGATCGGCAAGGAATGCTGCAATTTCATGAAAAATGTATGATACTGAAGACTTGTGAAGGCCAAACAAGGCACCGGTTTTACCGAAGGATGAACCACTTGTAAGTACCCACAAGAAAACATGGACTTTTTTGTCAAATGGTACTATGACAGGGCACGGTTTCACATATTCCTTAAGAAGATGGATCAGGGCCTAGAAAATTATACTTTTATTTAAATTTACTACATTTTTTCAGATATAAAAAAATATGTCAATGCTCATTAGAAAATTTAGTGTATACTTAATTTAAAAAAGCAAAGCAATGGTAAGGCACATCTATTTTGTAATTTATAATACAGAACTCAGATAATGATATAACCAACCAGCCAAGCCAAAGGTCAATGCGCGAATGGTTTCAAGCCAATGTATTAATAAACTCAAGTGAAAAACAAATAGGTACCCAATAACAAAACATTAGGATAGGTAAGTACCTACCTGAACAGTGCTTCTCCTCATATTGAATGTGTCATAAAATTCATCATCAGACAACAACGATACCGTTTCCTCATAAAACACCTTCCTCCGCCTACGTGTGACTTTACTACTCGGTGTACCCACAACGTTCTTCATTATTTGCGTATGTTCCTTGGTTATGACCTCAGTTGCCATGTCCACGTTATCACAGTTCTCAGCCACTACGTTAGCAATAGCAAGAACTATTCTGTTTATTGTAGTAGTACTATCGGTATCCAAAAACATTTCGGTTACAAATTGAATGTCAACTTTATCCATAGCTGATGTTGATGATTAACTTGTCGCACGTCCTGCCGAATTTCTTCGAAAAGGCCGATCGTAACAAAATCAAACGCTAAACGCAAACAAAAAATATGTTTCACTTCAATTTATTTATCATTTCCGAATTTCTGACAGGCAGGGAAGGGAATGAATCATCCAATAATGTACAGCCCGATAATTCGTAGCCATAAATGGATTGGAATGGATTGGACAGCCCGATGATTAATTATTAATGTATTTTCTTTATAAGGTTATCAACAGCTCATTTCTTAACACGTTGCAGGACACAACGTCGATAGGCGAGAGTCTAAAAATATATAAAATTGGCACATGAAATATTCATACAATTATTCCACCCGCTTGACGACGATGTGCCAAATCCTATTTTTTTTATGTTGTGTGATATGCCACTACGTTTCTCGACGTGACCGCCTATGAACGTGATGTCGTATCACACAACATAATATCTGTAATTCCGTACGGCACTACGTTTCTCGACGTGACCATGTACGAACGTAATGTCGTTACTCGTATTGCTAAAAAAACCATTGTATAATGAGACATAATTTTTAGAAATATGAAACGGAGGTATATTATTTATCAATAAAAAAAACAACAGAACAGCTTGTGAAGTAAGTATTTTTATTATAAATAATCAAACTGTAGTAGTAGTCTTCAACATTTATCAACTACATATTACAGAAACAAATACAAAATTTAAGAACGTGTAATTTTTTTTTACACTTTAGCACTACTAAATAAAAAAATAAATTAATATTTTGAAGATCAGAAGACCGATTTCTTCTTTTAGAAGACATCTGCGAACCAAATAGGTAAGTACCTAGGTATCATTTTACCAGTAACGGTAAACACATTCAGAATTTGTGGCAATATTTTGAAATAACTGTTCGTTTTTACAAAATTATACTCATACACAAACTAATTATATAATAATACAACAACAAAAACACATTATTGTAGTAAAACTTACCTTTAACGATCGCAATCGAGTGGTGTGCGCGAGAGCGACGGCGCAAACTCTCCCTGCTATGACACAGCCCGGACTGAAGCGGGGGGATGCTAGTGCACCTACCCGCCCCTAGACGTTGTGTCCACACATGAGGCTATCTTGCAAGTGTGCGTGAAGGTCAACTTAAGCACTTAGTAAAACTATGCAATGTGACACTACCCGACTTCCACATTATTGTATTATGACACTAAAACGTCATCCTACCATATTTTGTACTGTCGTAGCCCGCTCTTCAACGTTGTGTCGTACATTGAATAACAAAATCTGTCGTCGACAGCCGTTGTGTCATATCACATTCTGTATCTTGGCTCGTCTCTAGGCGTGATGTCCCGCAACGTGTTAAAAATGAGATACAGTGTAATGGAAAAAAATTGTGGAGCAAATATCAGACTACCCCTGAGTAACCAGTAGCAGAGTATTAATCATCAACATCAACGGGCCCTTACAGTTCACTGCTGGACTATGAGCCTTCTCCACTTAAGTGAAGGGTTTGCCATAATCTCCACGCTTGGCAGGCGGGTTGGAGATAGTAGATTCAAAGGTTACTGTTATCAGAGAGCGCTGCTGCCCGTTCCCTGTTCAATGTGTAGTCCCTAAGTCACCTCTTACGACACCCACGGGAAGAGTAGGGGTTGGTGACAAATGTATTCTACTCTGCCGTCACCACACGGCTTATACAACGTGTTACAAAAAATACCAAAAAAAAGAATATTTTTATCAAAGGCATTTAATTAAAATTTTCCCATCTCTAGTGATCAGCTGTGTCAAAGAATATTCAGACCAGATATGTAATTTTAGGTCAATGTGCCTATTTTTACCGCTATGGTTAAACATGTTTACGTACTACTTGTACCATAACATTCACATTAGAACAATTAATTACAAAATGAAAAAACTACAAATAAATAAAAAAAGCTTTGTTAAATAATTGTTATGAAATAATAAATTAATGAAATAATGAACTAAATATTTCAAAATAATATTTATGTGTGTATATACGTAAACAAGACAATTAAGGTAAAAAAGAAAATGTTTTCTAACATAAATTGATTTAAGTACATCTCTTTTAAAAATGTAGGCACAAATGGTGTACAAATACTTTTCCGTTCTGAGAATCGATAGTCTATATTATAGGTGTCAAATGACACTAGAGATGGGAGAATTTTGGTTAAATGCCTGTGATGAAGAATATTATTATTTTTTTGGTATTTTTTGTAACACGTTGTATTATTAATCATAAATTTTGTAAATTGTACAACGTAATTTTATCCATCTTTATACGTACAATAGTAAAAAGTGAAGATTCTGTACAGTCGTCAGCACAGCAAGGCAAACAGTTGCAATTGCAATACGATAACCGAACTTAATTTATAAAGCATAAACATAACCTGTACAGCATAAGAGCACACTCAAAGACAACATGTTAAGCTTGCTGTGCTGTCGCGTGTAAAGTGGATAAAATTAAATAATAAAAATTTAGGGTCGGGCCACACTTATCGACGGCGATCGACGGTTTGCCTATACAAAACGCGCGCGAAGTATGGAAATCCTTTCGCATCATTCGGCGCGTCCGATGCGAAAGGAATAGCAAAAAAGAGGTGTTTTGTTTAACAATGCATACAATATATCTAATAGAATGTAATATAATGCAGTGAATGTCCGAGAGCAAGTATATTTGTTTAGGCACTTACAAATTTGCTATGGGCTTCCACAACCAGTAAAAATAAATTACTATCGCTAAGGGCGCATTACGCGAATAAATAAACACCAAATACAACCAGCGAACGCATCCAATAATAAGTCAGATAATGGGTGGGTGGGTACTCTGGGTACTCATACTTGCCTCGAGTTTGAACTACGATCACAGAATAATTAAAGGACGCAGTTCCACCCGTAGCAAAGTAAATACTAGGTATTTTCGTCATTGTGAGCCTGTGCAAGTATCGACAAAGATATAATAGGTACATACTCTTATCGGATTGCTGTACATTCCTGCCCATGCTAAATTGGGCGGTCCTTTATCAATTTGGTCCAACTTTGTCCGCCCAGGATTGTACAACCAGTAATGTAGTACCTCCCTTATTTCTCTGTGTGTAGTACAGACAATAATTCGAATCCATGTACACGAATTATTGGGTTGTACAATACTGGACGTACAATACAATATTGGCTGTGCATTATCGCCTGTAACGAGAATGCCCATTTCTAAGTACCAGGGTTGGATTTCGTAGTAGTTATACTATTTTGTACCACCCATGCATATATGTATCTGTACTAAAATGTATACCTACCATCTTTTTTAACCACATGGAAGCAATAAATGAATATGACTAGGACCAATGACTATGATATGACTACCATAGTTTCATGTTGCGTAGTGTCGTTGTAGTATCGTAGTGCTTGGATTGTACGCGAAAATACCATAATTTTAAATACCCAATTATCTAAACTAAATGTTTTTTAATTGACATTAACCCTAATGCACGGACTTCTTTGCCGTATGGCAACATCAAATGAAAACGAGAAGCATTGTTGTGGCATTGAAGTATAATGTGTTGTGGCCATTGTGGGTATTCCCCGTGCAATATATTGTTGCTTGTCATTTTGAGGGAAAGAGATGGATATTTTTTCTGCTTGAGTATGACTGAGATGAATGTATAGCAACTAATTTCGCGCGATCGATGAAGTTTCCATTGAAAGCGTCCACTACACTACTCGCGAAGTTGATCGAAGTAGGCCGAGGACGAGAGTATAGATAGGCACTTCGTGCAACTTCGCTTCGTTTCGGGCTTCACTTTGACACCAATTTGACACTTCGTCGAAGAACTTCGGACGAGAGTGTAGTGGGCGCTGAACGTAGAGGGAGAATAGGGGAATAGAGAGCTAGCAAGCGTGCCACCGAAAGGGACAGAAACAAAAGTATCACGATTGATTCGAATCACGTCTTGATTCGAATCAACACCCTGGTTCGAATCAGTTTTTGTAATTCGAATCGTTCTTTGGCGGGCAAGTCTACCTTAGGGGCTGAGCAATTAGATTTTTTTCAAGTTTTTTACTTTTTACTTTGATATAAGTTAATAAAAATACTTTTCGGTAAACAAGTATTCTTTCACACACTATAGTATTCTCTTACAAAGTATTCTAATCTTTATTTTGTGTTTGTTTTGTAGGTACCTAATCAAAGTTTTTTTTTTTAGTGTGGGTACCTAAACTAAATTTTGTCATTTTGTGAACTATTAAAAGCGTGTTAGCTTGTGTCTTGCTTGAGTTTGATTGCGGTGACTTTTAAAAATATTTACCGTGAGATTTTAGACATGATTACGATTGTTTTTGTTGGTGAAAGACGTTATTAACGTTTATACAGTGTAAATAAAGTAAGATGTGAACTTCGGACTAATTTTAGTGAACTGTTGATTTTTGTTGAATTGGAAATTTTTGTTCGTTGTTTTAATAACTAGTTTAACTAACAATTTAAAAATCATGGCGCCAATAAAAAAAGTGTTGTGTGGGATTTTTTCACTAAAAATCAAGAAAAAGCGACGTGTAATATGTGTAAAGCCGAATATAAAAAAGCGAATACTACAACTATCTCTCTGGATCAACTCGATGGATTTAGTAAATACCGAAACAAATAACGATGATGATCTGTGGTCGAGTTTTGACGAAAGAATGAAAAATGTAACTGAGAGCGCTCCTATAACTAATGCCGCAATTTCATTAAAGCAATATATTGAAAGTGATTATTTAGACAGGAAGAGTAATCCCTTGACATATTGGGAAAACAGGAAAAATACATATCCCAATTTGTACAAAATGGCCATTAAATATTTATGTATTCCAGCGACTTCAGTTCCAGCTGAAAGAGTGTTTTCCAAAGCAGGACTTTTGTGCAATCAGCGACGCAATAGGCTTGACCCTGAAAAAGTTGACCAAATTCTGTTTTTGGATAGTTTTACAAATAAATAATAAATAACGTATGACACTTTATTTCCTAAACTGTTACTACTACAGTATTAGTTAGTATGTAACAGCTGATTTGTTTAATTTTTATTAATCCTTTTTTTATTAAAGTTTCAACGGATGAACATTCCTTGTTTTTATTTATTTTCTTTTCAGTCTAATAGTATATTAGGTATTCATGTTGTAAGCCATACTGATTCAAATAAACGGTTGATCAGAGTTGAAGATTCGAATTAAACCAGGGTGATTCGAATCATCATATTGATTCGAATCACTATACTGATTCGAATAATCGGTTGATTCGAGTTGATGATTCGAATTAAGCCAGGGTGATTCGAATCTCTATTTTCAATTCGAGTCCCATCACTAAAAAGTACGTACGAGATTTAGGGTTACCAGGTATGGATAAATTTACCCCATAATCTATGGTGTTCTTTTTAGTATGTTAAAAATATATTACTTTTGACAGAATTATACTGTAAACAAAAATAACCTTATCTTGACCAGTCATTTCCTATTTTGCGGTATTTCATTAACGCCTTGCCTTATATTATAATAATCAATTAAAGTCTATAGCTTTTGTGTGCAATAAAGTGTTTTTACTTACTTACTCTTTATAAATGGCGACATGTGGTGTAAATCTAATACTTAGCTTTTACATCAGTGGCAAGCTATAATAATTATATATGCAAACTGTAGGCTGCTATTTATTAAAACTAATGGTACTGATTATTATGTACCTATGTAGGGGTTGCTAATGTGGGATCCTACTACACTGTAGCACGTAGTGATTTAGAATTAAAATCAATTTATCGGCAAACAGTTTATTAGAGCTCATAGAGCTTCTGATAGAAGGATTATAGGCTAGTACAATAATGGTTGACGATCGAATCGTTTGTCAAGTCGCAACTACGCCACACCTATTGATAACAAGTGTTACATAATAAGAAATGGCAGTCTTTTAAAAACCGCCCGTAAAGTGTTATCAGTGGAAACGGAATAAAAACAACCTAAAACATAACAAGATATTTTTTATTATAATAAATAGCATAATAGTACATTACGACACGAGGATCGTAGGTGGCAAAAACGAGGTGACTTTTGTAAGCCCGAGCCGTAGGCGAGGGTTTATAATGTCAAGAGTTTTTTATAAAACCTAAGATAGGTATGTGTGTTGTACGACATTCAAAATGTCGGCTACAAATTCTTGACTTTTTGCAGTTCAATTCGTTCGTCCCGTTGCTTCTATCCTATTTCGACATAATATATTGTCGTTATCCGAAAAACTGAAGTGTCATTTAAAAACATTTTAATTTATTTAATATCGGATTTGCAGAAATTTAATTTGCTTTTTGATCAGTCAACATGTCATTACATACAAATTAGTTATAATAGTCAAAACAATAATTAAAAAAGGAGCAGATCCTCGAGCGCGTCCCCGCGATACATAGTTCCCAGCGATACATAGTTCCCAGCATACTGGCAGCATTTCCTCTCTGTATGGTCAAGCTGATGCGCTGGGTGAGGAAGCTGCCAGCTCTGCGATCGCCAGTAGTCTCGCTGAGACGCGACGAAAGATCTGCTATAAACTTTTTAGCTTCAGGGCCCCATGGGCCCAACGTCTCAAACCCTATTGGAGCAAACATGTAGCCACCGGAAACCTCGTATTTACGCATCTTTAAAACTTCGGCCCCCGCGGCCGCGGCACCCGCCTGCGCACAAGTACCTCTCAAGTGAGAAGGGGCCAGCGTGTCCACACAGGTCACATCCCACAAAATTTATTTAATTATTTTATTTTATTTACCTTAACAAAATGTAATTACCGCAAATTATGGGAAAATAAACTTAAAAAAGCCGGCAACACTGAACAAAAACAAATTTTTAGTGGCTCAAAAGGGCTCCGAACCCAGAGCCGTTAAACATTATTATAAAAAAAATAAAAAAAATTTTGGGTTATGAATAATTAATGTTATTATTTTGGCTTATTTATTGATAATTTTACGCTTGACGTGATTCTAAGTAGGTATTTAAGACATAAACAATTATTACATTGAAATGTTAATAATTGGCATTAACGTGACATACTTACGAATAAAAGGACAAGTCTGGTATTTTCTTTTCACTATCACTTTTACACCCCAAAACACTACATCGCACCATGTTTTCAGCAAATAACAATATGTAATGCTCTTCTTAATTAAATTAAAACAAATTACACGCTTACAAGAAAACAAGCGACTCTCAGCTGTCAATTTTGTTTCGCACAGTACTGTGCTGACCTTGAAAAAACCGGCACGCGGTGAGGAACTTGTCTCTTTTTTTCATCAGTAAAGCGTATATAACCATCCTTTTCTTGTGTAAGTGAAATAAAAAATGTCAATCAGTCTATTCTCTTCTCTGTCTACGCAATTGAAAAATTAGCTGAATTAGAGATTATCTGTCATTTTATTAAGTGATTTTATAAACTAATTTACCTAGATTTATGATGTGACTCAGGCTGGCTAGACATTTCTTCCAAATGAGCCACGTTTAAGTAGGTCAATACACAATTTTAGGCTAATCACGCTTATTTCAGTTTATGTGACGTTAGAGAACCCGAGATAATCGAACGCAAACGTGTCCAGCCAGCTTGAAAACCGCTTTTCGCATGGTCTCTCAATCTCCGAACAGAAGGGATTCTAACTATTTCTATGTGACTCAGGCTGGCTGGACAATTCTTCCAAATGAGCCGCGTTTAAGTAAGTCAATACACAATTTTAGGTGACGGCTAATCACGCTTATTTCAGTTCATGTGACGCTAGAGAACCCGAGATAATCGAACGCAAACGTGTCCAGCCAGCTTGAAAACCGCTTTTCGCATGGTCTCTCAATCTCCGAACAGAAGGGATTCTATTTCTTGCTTATTAATACTGCGTCACCTAAAATTGTGACAGGCATCCAGTTTGAATTTTTGAGATACGTATAGCCATTTAGCTAAAAAACAACGAAAAGTGTGGCCAGCCAGCCTGAACTTACGTATTAAACTTCTGGCTGGCACCTCTGAATCTCGACAACGAAAGCGTTTTCGAACAAGGTTCTTTTACTAGCATTTAGTGACGGAATTTGTGACAGTCATAGCGTTTGTTTCATGGCGTCACATAAAGGCGT
Organism: Carpatolechia fugitivella; assembly: GCA_951230895.1. NCBI lineage: Eukaryota > Metazoa > Arthropoda > Insecta > Lepidoptera > Gelechiidae > Carpatolechia > Carpatolechia fugitivella. The sequence goes on along the minus strand of OX579646.1, from coordinate 11,637,106 downwards.
TTACGAGAAATCGATGAAAACTTGGTGCCAGCCAGCCAGAACATCAGGCTTGCAGGCAGGAACGTTGTATCTGCGCTGTCTGATGGTCTACGGCTTCCAAATTTTCTTCAACATTTAGTGACAGGGACGATTAAGATAACCTGTAAATGTGACGACGATCCCTCCCATAGTTTCAGAGAAATTAATCATTGTTATTTTCCCATACAAATTTCTATAAATATTGCGTGGTGACCATGATTTTACGTTAGTTAAGGAATTATTTTTTATAACTGACTAGGAAAGCGTTTGACATGTTTCTCATTTTCTTGAAATCCCTATTTTGAAGGGAAAGTAGGGATAAAGTTTTGTTATGGAAAGTTTGTCATTTCTAAAGGTAGGATATTGAAAATTTTGATTAAGACTGAGATTAATATATAATTTGATACGTGTTTAAGCTTTTTACGAAATTCCTATTTTGAGGAGGAAGCAGGGATTAAATGTTTGTATGGAAAGTCTGTAATTTCTAAAAGGTAAAAACTTAAAACATTGGTGTTAGACTGATATTAATAATTCATTTGATACATGTTTTAGCATTTTATCAAATTCCCTATTTTGAGGGGGAAAGTAGGGTTAAATGTTTCTATGGAAAGTCCAGTTCTAAAGTTAGAAAATTGAAAATTTGGATGTAAGCTAAGATTAGTAAATGATTTGACACGTCTTTTAGGATTTTTTCGAAATCCCTATTTGAAAAGGGAAGTAGGGATTAAATTTTGTATGGAATGTCAGGCATTTAAAAGTTAGGAACTTAAAAAATTATATAAGACTGAATTATTCGGTTCGAGTTCCAAAATGTTTTTGATGTCCCTCTCCTTAAAGAAGGTATTTAAAAAAAATATAAAAAACAAGCCTCCTTCATTTTGAAGTTGGTTAAAAATGTGTTAAAGTATGAATTAATCTACCCGTGCGAAGCCGGGGCGGGTCGCTAGTTTTTAAAATATAAATTAGTAGCAGACGATTCGCGAAGAAAAAAACAGAATCGGTTGAAAAACGAATTTACAGTGATTTTTTAAAGTTTCAAGATATCAGTCTCTTTCAAAAACGATTTTCTGGATGGCGTCAGTTACTAACAAATGACGTCACAAGTGGGTATGTATGTGCCTCTTTGTCTAATCTTGAATTTCAAACCTTTATAACTCGGTCAATTTTAAAGATAGAGCAGAATTATTATAGTGTTCGATAGCAGAAACTAAGAAGCTTGAATTTATAAAATAAAAAAATAGTAGTCCGATCCCCTATTGAGATTTTCTGCTCCAGGGCAGAACCCACTGTCACAGATAGACGCACAGTTAATTATCCCATCTATCTAGCCCACGTGCTTTTCTCATCCATCCAGTACTTCCCTTCCACTGCCACTATATCATCTGACCATCAGGCTGGTGGTCTGTCTACCGAGCGAGCGTCTTCCCAATCTGGGCCTCCACTCTGTTACTGCTTTGGTCCACCTGGCACCTTCCGTCATCCCGCCGCGCTATAGCCCCGCCCGCGCCCTCTTAGTTCTGTGATTCGTTTACACCATGACGCAGCCGAACTGGAGGAGCTACAGCACCAATTACTTTTCATAACATTTTTCAGAAAATCAAGTGCTAAATATCATCAACAGCTCATATACGTCCCCACCGAGGGGCTCGAGCCTACCCAGCCTAAACCCAGTATAAACTATGGAAAATTTTCCCAACTAAAACCATCATTTAATTAATTAAATTTTTAATAATGATTATCAATACTTTGAAGATGCTGTACAAACAATCAAACCAAATGTTGAGCAATTGTCCTAAAAATATAGTTTATCAGGAACGAACACAAGACACTTTTTAGCTAATATGGCGGTTACTAAAGAGTAAAGTTACAAGTTCGAAGTGAGCTGCAACTGCCAACTGCCGACTGCACATGCAGTGACTGCCGGCATGCGGCAGTCGGCTGCGGCAGTATGACTGGTTCGTATGTATTTATTTTACAAACACTGCTGGAGCTGCACATGCAGTTGGTAGTAATTTCATTAATTAATTTATTATTTCATAACAAATATTTAACAAATCTTTGTTTATATATAGTTTTTTTAATTTTAAATTGTTCTAATTTGTATGTTACAAGTAGTAGGTACATAAACATTTTTAACCGAAGCAGTCAAAATAGTCACATTGACCTAAAATTACATCTGGTCCAAATATTCTTTGACACAGCTGATCACTAGAGATGGGAAATTTGATTAAATGCCTTTGATGAAAAATATTTTTTTTTTTGGTGTTTTTTGTAACATGTATATATAATATCAATGTCAGATTGATAGACAGCAAGCGAAAAAACAAAAAAAAACTGGCGCTACTTTTGACATAATATTTATGACGGTTGTGTTACGCCTCGGTATGCAGTCGCTGCACGTGCCGTCGCCCTCGCATTCAACTGCACAAGGACCGCTGACAAGTTGGAAGGTGACTGCCAGCTGCCGGCAGTCACCTCCTAACTTGTACCAAAATAATACATCTACATTCTATTATTATTTGTATTGAGGTACTAATATTTTAGTAGCCAGCGTTTTTCTCTTTGATTGATTAGGAATCTTTTTTCCATATTAATATCTTATTATTTGCTGGCATTTCTATCGTATCTACTAGTGCCATATTATTTTCTGCTCCAAGCTTTACAAGATCGTTTATGTCTCGTATACCCCAAGTGGGGTTTCTAGCTTTAAGTGAAGCATCAAATTCTACATTACTAGCTGGCGTCAACACTCCATCTTTTGCATAAGGCCCATATGTGATCATCAATGCATCAGGTTTTAAATAAGCTCCAGCATTTTCATACAGTCCAATAGTACATTCATAAGGACTTATGTGAATCATATTCGCATTATACATATAGTCAATGCTACATTCTTCAAATCCATAATGTGACAGCTTGGTACAAATATCAACTAACTTAGGTGGCAATATATTTTTTGTCAAGCAGTTTTGAGCATAATACAAAATGCTTCCAAGAAGATTTTCGTCCACTTCAGTTGGCTGGAACTTAACTCCAGGAAAATAAGGAGCAAAATGAGCAAGATGCTGACCAGAGCCCGATGCTACCTCCAAGAAAAGTGGACTATCATCTTCAACCTCTTCTAAGTCACAAATTAAAAATCTCTTAAGAACTTGCAATATTGGCTCCTTATTTCTGTTAGCAGCTGGATATATTAATTTTTCTCCCTTAATACTGGAAAAGAACATAAAAAATTAAAGATGTGCTACCTAATTCTTTCAAGTAATAACTTTATTTTTCTGACATGGTGCAGAATTCATTAAGATTTCACCTAGTTACGTACTATATACCAGAGTTACAATAGGACGAGCTCTGACAGATTAAATTTTAAAAACTTATTAACATTATGTACTTATTTCGTTTTAATTTTTTGGGTAAGTATGGTTTTTAAACTGAATATTATAAAAAAAAGTTGTTAATGTCGTATGAAGAATTTTGAAGCTGTCAGAGCTCTATAGTAACCCAGGTATAACAAATATGGCTAAAATAAAGGCAAAGTTTAACAAAAATACTAAACAAAGGTTACATTGACTAATAATACTTTCAATACCTAGTCGAGCATTAGGATCAAGAACCCAAACTCTAGGGGTATACTAGTAAAGAGTTCCACTAACCAGCTCCTGGCTCAATCATCAAACCTGCCTTGTCACCAACTGCACTGTAATTCGACTTATCAAATCAAAAGATTATATTGTATGAATCAAAATACCAACCTTTCATTCTCATGGTAGGCACAACCAATATCTTTTGATTTCGACATCATAGGCCTTATTGGAATAGAAATCTGAGAGACGGCCAAAATCTTTCTTAATGCAAATTGCTAGAAGAGTAAAGTTCTCGATAATTTTACCTACATATTTTAGGTCATACACGTAAAGCAAGCACTAACCATCATCACTTTGATTTTGCTACTTCTCTGCATTGGCATTAATAAAATCAGTAAAAAAACAAGAATTTTATAACTCTCAAACTCCCTCAACCGTAGACATTTTTTTTTTTTTTTTTTTTGTTCGTTCTTTCGAACAGGCTAAGGTCAATGACCATGCTGCCTTGTCTTTAGTCATAAATCTTTGCTTGAGTGAAAATCCGAGGTATAAGTCTTTAGTATTATAATATATTCTTGAGTGCAAGTCCGGGTAATACGTCTTCTGTCTCCTGTTATCTTGAGTACAAATCCAAGGTATACGTCTTCAGTTTTTTCATATATTCTTAGGGAAAATCCAGGGTATATGTCATTTCATTAGTATTATAATTCTTTATAATGTCGTAATTTTCAAATCTCTTCTCGAGTATGTTTTCCAAATCCAGTAGGTATCAATCGCTGTATCCGAGTCTTTTTTTTTTTTTGTTCTGTGCTGCACATCATTCGTGCATCATTCTCTCTGACTTACATATTTATTTTGTATTTACAAAGAAACAATCGCTTTAACTGAAAACTTATTTACACATTAGTTATAATCAATATTCATACACTCTTTGATTCATATATTGCCCACAGAAAAGGTAACAAATTTATACAAGGCCATATAAGACAGAGGACATTTTAAAATTTCCTTTATACAATGCGGGACCAAATTGCCTGTGCCATAAATTCGTAAAAGCTCATCCATCAGCACTAGGCGCTGAATACCGAAGGATGGGCAATCAAAGAAAATGTGATTTAAGGTTTGTATTTCCTGAGTATCACAATGATTACATTGCGAAGAGTTGGACAATTTTAAACGATGTAGGTGAAAATTTAAACGACAATGACCAAAACGCAACCTACAAATGGTTGAATAAAATTTTTTATTTACATAAGAGTGGTTTTTAGAAAACCAAGGTGAACTGTCAACTTGAATATCTAATGAAGCATACCAGCAACCTTTATTTTGAATCTCAGTACAATGATACCAGTGCCTCCCCCATTTCTCGCACATGCGCTGTTTTAGTAATCTTACAACATCTGTGAATGGCAGAGATATAGTATCAAGGAAATCATTATCTATAGTTACAAAATTTACAATTGATTTTGCTAAATAGTCAGCTTTTTCATTTCCTACAACCCCAATATGCGAAGGAACCCACACAAAAACAACTTGAATATTCAATTCAATAAGCTCTGTCCACAATTCCTTAATTTTGTAAATAATATAATTTGTATTGGCATTTAATTTATTATTCTGCAGATTTTTAAGAACGCTCATGCTGTCACTAGCAACCACCCAATGAGTATATAATGCATTGTAACTTTTGATGTGTTTCAGAGCAAAGAGAATACCTGCAGCTTCAGCTGTAAAGACACTAGCAAGACTATCAATTTTATGACCATGACCTAGGTTTCGAGCTTCATCAAAAATAGCAAAAGACACAGAATCATGATTTTTAGATCCATCAGTATAAATGAACCTGTGATCATGCCATTCTAACAGTTTAAATCTAACATCTTCTTTGGTTGTTAAATTATGGTCAATGACAATATTCATTTTAGGAAATTTGCTAATAAACAATCCTTGATAACAAGGCAAAGTTGAATTTACATGGTAAATATTTAAATTTTGAAGCAATGTGGTTGTGGAAGACAATTCTTGTAGTATGTAAATAGATCGCCGACGTAACTCAATGCTAGCATTTATTAAGTTCTTTAGGAGAGTGTTATTGGAAATGTAATATAATTTAAGAATAAACCTTTCCCTAAGGTATGACAATCTAATACTTATTGGAGGAAGCTTACATTCTATTTGTAGTGCGCCAATTGGAGTAGACTTAAAAGCACCTGTAATAAGACGCATGCATTTGTTTTGCACTAATTCTAATTTATTTACAATTTTAGGATCATCTGAATAACAGAAGAAACCATATTCGAAATGACTTCGAACAAGAGACTTATACAGAGTTAATAAAACCTTGGGATCTGCACCCCAATAAGTGGCAGATAATGATTTTAATATATTGAATGCTTTATTTGCACGAGCAATTATTTTATCAATATATTTTCCCCAAGAAAGGTTTTGAGTAAAGATCACTCCCAAAAATCTAACATCATATGAAACAGGAAGTGGAACCCCCCTATAGCAAACAACAGGTAAAACAACACTCTTTCGGCCAAAAAATACTACTTTAGACTTAGTGGGATTTACATCTAGATTAAGATGAGCAAAATACTGACCCAAGGCTGCCAATGCATCATTGATTGAATCAGCCACCACAGCTAAATCATCCCCTGACGCATAAACAGCTAGATCATCAGCAAACTGCAAGTTCTTAACTGATGAACCCAAGATAATGTTTAGACGTCTTATGTACAAAATAAACAACAAAGGAGACAGTATTCCCCCCTGACAGACTCCTAAAGAAGATATTCTTGCACCATATAAGTGATTATTATATTTAACAAATAAATTTCTTTCAGATAGAAATGTATATATCCAGTCTACTAGTTTTCCTGGCAATCCAATGGACATCAATTCACTACAAAGAACACTTAAATTAACATTATTAAAGGCACCAGAAATATCAAAAAAGACAGATAAAAGATACTGATTACTACTTATAGATCTGAAAATATCTAAGTGTAACTGGCAAATACTTTCACGTGAAGAACGACCTCGTCGAAACCCATATTGATTAGAAGGTAACAAACCATTTTGTTCAATAAAAAATTCCAAACGTTGTTTTAAAAGTTGTTCAAAAATTTTGGCCACACAAGATGTTAAGGCTATTGGTCTATATGAATTCGGATCAGATTTAGGTTTTTCTGGTTTCAAAATGGGAACTAGACAGTCCTCTTTCCAGTTAGATGGGATTTCGTTATTTAACCAGAGCTGATTAAGAATTCTTAAGAAAATACTAAGACACTCATCATTCATTTTCTTAAAAACAATATATGGAATGCCATCTAGACCAAATGCTGTATCTCTTCTTGAAAATATTGCTGACTTTAGTTCCTGCATGGAAAATGGTTTTAAAAGGAAACTATTATTTGAATTCATATTTAGATTATGACTAATGTCTGGTTTATTGCAAACAAAATCAGGAGTATATTTATTTAAAAAAGCTGAAATCCAGCTATCATCATTTTTATTATTAGGTACATAAGATTTATTAAACTTGCGCACAAATTTCCAAATTACAGATAGAGGAGTACAACGATTAAAAGAATTACAAAGAGCAACCCAACTACTATTGCGTTCAATCTTTAAGGTAAGTTTTTTGAGAGCTTGAAGCCTTTTGAATTCCAAATAATTTTCCTCACAAGGATGATATTTAAAATTCAAATAAGCTTCTTTGGACTTCAATACAGCTTCTGTACATTTGTCATTCCACCAAGGGAGGTTAGGTCTAAGCCTAGACTTCCTATGACAAGAACGATAGTCACTACTATTTGAAGAAATGTTAGGAATCGATTTTTCTACTGCTATTTTTATGAGATCACAAAAAGTTTTATATGCGTCTAAAGGTGTATAAGAATCTATCCTAAAAACTGCCAACAAAGATACGAAATTTTCGACAAACATTTTCCAATCCACCTGTTTATATTTAGGATAGATGGGGAGATGCATGTTAGCGCCAGAGCAATTAGTTTCGTTAGAAAATGTTCTATTACTAACAACAACCTTAATGATTACAGGAAGGTGATAACTGCCAAGGGGATCTTCATGTATAGACCAATCACAAAAGGAAGCCAAAGTAGTTGATGCCAATGTTAGATCTAAAGCATTAGGACGCCAAGACATCGAACCTACTGTCGTCGCCTGACCATCGTTAAGAAGAACTACATCATTATCGTCAATAACGTCTAAAACATCCCTTCCGCGTGGTTGAGTATCAACACATCCCCAAGATGTATGATGCGCGTTAAAATCGCCAGCGAAGATCATCGGTTCCGGAATCGACTTTATTAAGGAATCAAATTTAAATTTATCAAAAGCAGGACTGCAATTGGAAGGACTGTAAAAACTAACTATACTAATTTCTTTTCCATTTATTTTGATTCTGACACAAATATTTTGTAAGGAATTATCATAATATGTATTTATTTTAGAATAAGTTATGCTGTTGTGGATTAAAATGGCAACTCCATTATGTTTATTACCACAATCATTTCTTTCCACTTGGTATCCCCTAATATTCAAACGAATATTCGGTTTTAACCAAGTTTCTGAAATCAGTGCAATATGTATGTTGTTTTCATTTAAAAAATGTGTGAGATTCAACCTATTGCTTACTAAACTTTGTGCGTTCCACTGAACAATGTTTAATAAATCCATTATTTAAGAAGAGGGGATGTTTTGCTTAACGTTTGTTTTAATGTTGCTCGAATTGATGCTGAATTAATAGGTGTATTGTTGTCTTTGCTTTTATTTGTTAATATATTTGTAATGGTCTCAAGAATTAAATTTATGAAAGTATCTGATTTTGTAAGATTATTAATTTGTGTTTCGATGGATTTGGATGCTAAATGAGGGAAGGAAGCTTCGTTGAACAAATCGGAATACTGCACTGAATGTGACTTAATTTTATTTTCTTCGATTTTGGCTTTTTTGATTGGGCATGAAGATGAAATAGCAACATGCTCACCATTACAATTTGCGCATTTGGGTTTTGTTCTGTCTGCAGTGCAGTTTTTGAAATTATGTTTTAATGTACAAATGGAACATACCTCATCATTCCTGCAGAACTTGGCAATATGACCGTAGCGTAAGCATTTAAGGCACTGCTTTACAGGTGGTATGTATATTTTCACCTCATGACGCCAAGAATCGAGATAGACATACTCAGGGAGCTGAGTGGAGGCAAAGGTCACAGCTACAGTCTGAGTAGGCTGAAAGCTCACCTCACCCCCTTCGCCTCTCACCCGTCGCATGAAACGTCGAACTTGGATTACATTCCTTGAACTTCCTATTAGTGCGAAAATGTTTTTATTTGAAAGTTCTAGAGGGACGGAAGTAAGAACCCCCGTGACCTCTGTGTCGCCTGCAGGAATTGATGCTTTCAAGGAAAGCGCTTTTAGTAATTTCTCGTTTTGTATGAAGACATTGGCATTGTTCGATAAATCAAATGTAATGCTTACTTTGTATCTGTTAACTGGCCTCAGGTGCATAACACCCGAGACGCAGTGGTCCCTCAAAGCTTTCGACAGAGCCAAGCGGTCCTTGTCTGAGAAAGGTCTGTTCTCCTCTACTCGCGATATAAAAACGATATAATCGGACTTATTAGAATTATCAGGGTACTTTCTAGAGTACCCTGGCACCTTATAGAGCTTGTACTTATCGGAGTCATTTTCAGTGTGCTGCATATTTGATGTTGGCAACGTTCTCTTTCTTCTCTCTTCAAGATCGGAGTCCGAAGATTCCGATACCGTAAGTGCATCATTTACCGGTGATCTGTCCCGTTCTTGGCCTGCTGATCTATCCCGGACTTTATGCCGTTTTTTATTACTCTTCCCCATGATGGGGAAGAGTTAAAACTTTATACACACTAAATTAAAGCAAAATATATACAACTATTTACAAAAATACAAGATAAAATAGCGAAATTAATAGTGAAAAATAATTTTCAAAAATAATTTTATAAGAGCGCGCCTATTCAATTCGAAGGTTCCCGCCTTTTTTTCTCAACCGTAGACATCCTCAACACGGACTAAAGCGGAGCCAATAATGTACAACCATGATAAAGGCGGCCCGATCTTTCAAAGCCAATATTGTACAGCCAAATAATTCGAGTACATTGTACTTGATTTATCGTCCGTGCTTTCCTGGATGTGCAATATCGACCGAACAAAATCTGTACGGGCTGATATTTCACAGCCGATAACGTACAGCCAATAATTCGAATCCATGTACACGATTTGTCGCCTGTACCGATAATGCCCAACCAATAATGTACAGCCCGATAAAACGAAGCCAATCCACAGCGAATGCCAAGTCATAGGCGGGTGCGAGCGAAGCGAGCACGAGAGTTCGGGGCACCCCGACTCGGTTAGATTAGGTAAGAAGGGGATGGCGGATGGGAGCTAAGCAAGCGAAGCGAGCACGGCTCCCTCCGCCATACCCTTCTGGGTAAGGTTATCATGTGACCCCCATGCCTGCTTGCAGGCATGCCAAAAGCTTGTCACTTAATGTACTTACAGACTTAAAAAAATGGGCATTCTCGTTACAGGCGATAATGCACAGCCAATATTGTACAACCCGATAATTCGTGTACATGGATTCGAATTATTGGCTGTACATACATATCATTGTTTATTTATTTTTAAATGTTAAATGTAAAATTAACGTGTCTTATATTTATTTGATTGAACAAAATTAAAAACACGTTATTCAATTATGAAATGGCGATAAATTACTGAAATGTCTTAAATCAATCAGTTTTGTAGGTTATGGCTGCCAGATGTTCGATAGTAAAAGTATCGAGTAGGTTATGTATATATTACGATAGTTTTGACTCAGAAATTATTTTCAATGTATGCACATTTAAGGTAATATCATAGGCAACCTGATTAAATATAAATATCAAGCATTCTTTTTTGTATTTTTTTAATTTCATGTGCCTATTTACATCTCCATTTTTTTAAATTCACATACCTTGTCTTATTTTGGGTACTAGCCATGCGATACGTGCTGTTTTCAGAGCTGTACGATACTTGTTTAACACGTATAATAATTTAGAATTTTGCCAGTTTTGGTATGGTAATCAACATCTGGCAAGACTGAGTTATAAGAGTTTCAGCGCGCTCAAACGCCGTTCCGTTTTGATTTCGCTCATGAGCCGTATTATCGCGATTTCTGAATCGGTACGCGAATAATCGCTGTCAGTACTTTTAGCCGTGAAATCTGATTCGGAATACACCCTTAAGGGCCCCGTAGACGGTCAAACGGTTTGAGTCAAACCATTTTGATCGTTTACAAAGGTGGTTTGAACGGTTTGTCAAACATTTACGTGTTTGATGCAATTTTATATTTATCGTTTGATGCAAATTCATATTTGGCGTTATCGTATTGGGAGCAATCCTGTAATGATGACGTGTTTGTAATTATTCGTTTTTAATAAATAAATATTTTTTGTTGTGTTTGACGCGTCCGAAGTGTAATTACGACAGCGTACAGAATCAGATTGCGCAGAGCCGTTTGACATACCGTTCAAGCCGACCTCAAACGGTTTGATCAAACACGTAAGGTTTGTGTCAAACCGTTTGACCGTCTCCGGGGCCCTTTAGAGCGCAGCCACATTCCGAATCAGACTTTTAGCACTGTCAGCGATCAGAAAAGCAAAGAAACGTATGAGTTTTGGACGCGATTATGGGTGCTTAGGCTTTAATCGATTTCAGCGCGTCTCGGAACGCAGGGTAATATTTTGTTTGTGAAAAAAAAAGGCAATAAAAATATAATCATACCTACTACATATGCATTTTGACGCGTTTTCACTTTTCAGTGATTTATTCCAATTTCCATACATACGTGATCCAATTCAATAATTTACAAAACAAATTGAATTTTGGTTAAGATGGCTAAAAGATCGGCTTCTACTGCTTTTGAAAATGAGGTTAAAGAACAGGTCTCAAAAAAAGAAGGGAAGAAGCATTCACTAGACTCTGATGAAGAGGACAGCGGTGCTGAAGAAGAGAAGAATAATGTGATGAACGCGGACGATATTGAGGGCGAGGAGGAAGGTGTCGGTGGAATAGAAGGAAAATCTAATATCACCTACTGTTTGTAGTAAGTACTATTGCTCTTACTTCCGTATTCAAAAAAGACTTCATGTTGTCCTACTACAGGGCAAAAGTCTATCTACTACAAGTAACATCAACCTACATTAGAATTTTTCCCATTGTTAGGTCAGAGGGTCACGTAAAAACACTTCATTGCACACAAAAAGAAGAATAAATTATCAACAGATTGAGTAGGTAGGTACCTATGCAAAGGTAGCCTTAATGTTAAGTAGCAAATAGTAGGTATTTATAGCAAGTTAGTAAAATTGGCCTCTCCAGCTTTAAAATATTATTATATTATTATTTTTTATTATTATTATTATTATTATTTTTACATAATTTTTATTATATTTTAGAACAACACTAATTTTAATAACACGCATATCTACCAGGATATTACCACGATTTTGGTTTAAAATAAGCTTTTTAATGAGCTTACCAATATTTTGACTATGTAACTACTTCAGTTTTGCCGTGATCATGACTATTTGAAACATAGTCGAAATATCGGTAAGCTCATTTAAAAGCTTATTATAAACCAAAATTGTGATAATAACCCGGTAGATATGTGTGTTATTAATATTAAAAACTGCGATTTTTAACACTTATTTTATGTTGATCTTTTAGATCACAATCACACCATTTAATATGAAAGAAGAGCTAGAAGAAGGCCACTTTGATGCTCAAGGACATTACCACTTTAAAAAGGAGAAAGAAATACGTGATGGATGGCTTGATAACATTGACTGGGTGAAGGTCAAGGGGAGACCTGAAGACAAATACAAGGTCCACAAAGATGATGACAGCAAAGGATTGGGTGACGAGTCCAGCAGTGATGATGAAGAATCTGACAATAAGTTTGACTTGATTGAGAATTATAAAGAGATAATACAGCATATGAAGCCCAGAGAAACGATTGCTAAAACTTTACAGAGGTTAGGTATGTATTTGAAGTTAAAATTGATATATTTTATGGGTTTGTTAGCACAGGTCATATTTAATGTATTACTAAAATCTGAAAATTATTATTATATTTGAAGTAAATTAAATCTGTAAAGGTCAGTTACGATTATGATTTATTGCCTTTCGTGTAAACTCCTTCAGTTCCCTCGCTGTCAGCGTAATTATTAATTTGTTTTTTTTTTTTTCATTAGGTGCAAGTTCAAAAGTATCAAGTGCAGAACGTTGGAAGAGGAAGAAAGCTGGTATTGTTGATGAGGGCAGTAAAACAGTTACTAGAATAACAGAATTGGCCAACCAGATTCTTACCAAACTTGGAAATATGGACATCTATCAAGAGACTTTTGAAAAAATCAGTGCTATCTTAGCCAAAAACAAGAATAAAAATGAGGATGCTGATTTAGATATGTATTCTGATGATTTTGATCAAAAGGAAAAAAAGAGCTTAGGACAAAAAGACAATGTAGAGACCAAGCAAGAAGAAGAAGAAGAAGAGGAGAAAAAGGAATTAAAATGGGAATTTAAATGGAGTCAAGATAATAATGCAGAAATTTCAGGACCACACTCTACAGACCAAATGCACAAATGGTCTACTGAAGGATACTTTAAGACAGGTGTTTGGGTCAGAAAGCATGGAGAAGACAGCCAATTTTACAGTTCAAACAGGATTGACTTTGAATTGTACATCTGAAATGAGAATTAAATCATTAAACATATTTCTTCCATTTTTTTTAACTAAACTTATGGCTTGAAAACTAATGAATAGAACACAATGCCCCTGCATTCCGAGACAAGCTATATCAATAGTCAGTCTGTCTGTAACTGTCTCCTGTAACCTTGGAAACCTGAAATGTGACAAACAGTCTGCAATGGTAAGTTCTAGGCTCTTGCCATTTCAGAGTTAAAAACAGATTCAGGTATTTAACAATATTTTGCGGTCCAAGTATCAATCTTTCGCGTGTTGCCGATCGGTGCGCGGGTATTGAGGCTGACAGCAATTTTTTATTTTACCTCTGATATTCATTTAACATTCACTAGTAGATTGCGTTGCAAGGAAGCACAGTCACCTAGAATGTAAGCCTTGCTCAACTCATGTTTTAAACTAGCGCCCTCGTCTCAACTGTGCTCATCTTCTTGTGTGCAATTAAGTATTTTCTATTCTTTACTGTTTTTGGTAAAAGATAGAGGAACTTTTGATATATCATTTAAAAACAATAATAAAAGATGGTTTAATTTAGTTTTATATTAAGTTGAATGCAATTGAAATTGCTTTTAAAATGGGTAATACTATAAAAACAAATGGTATAGTATTACCTATTACGATGACTGCTACCCTTTATACTCGTAAACATAACGCACGATTGAATGAGCGCGACAGTAGCGTCGTGCGCTCAACCGTGTGGCCGAAGTGTTTGGGCGAGACTGTTGTGCTAGCCAACGCTTCTCTCGCGTCCATAATATGATACAACGACGGCTATGCGAGCCAACGCATCTCTCGCGTCCTTATACAGGTACATACAACATAAAAAAAAGTACTTTTCCTGTCAGTGTATGTGGCAAATAAACGTCTTTTTATTGATTTATTTAATAAATATAATACACTGGATTCACTTGTTACCGTTACGTATGAACGCACGTCTCGCGCTCTTAGCTCGCGCGTAAAGGTACCGCCAATTGCGTCCATGAGCACAATGAGTACATCCATGTAAGCGCGAGAGTAGCATCGTTAGCAGTCATCGTGTTAAAAGGAATTTCAATCGTAATATAAAAATAAAGATCGACGAGCCTGACATGTTTGTCATACTATGTCAATTTACGATAAGTGGATTCAATAGTTTTTAATGTAAAATGTACTTGTAGATACCCCACCACTCGGACCAACCACTCACTGCACACCGCGTTCTGTATAATTTACTAACAAACTAATTACGAAAAAGGTGCGGGGGCGCGGGGAACACGACGTGATTGGTTCATCTCGCTTAAAACGTATTGATATGTCTCATAATTGGTCGAAACTGAAGTGAGCCGCGCGCGAGGTATTGGCCGCCCAGAGATATTTATATGTGCTAATGCACCTATGCGTTTCGGAAAGTAGCGCCCTGATATGTGGTGTCCAGTGGGTGGTTGGTCCGAGCCCCACCACGACCTTTTGGCTCAAGTCGTTTTCCGGACATTACATTTATTATCGCTCCTATTTCACATTATACTAAAAATAACGCGACTAAATTGAAAAAAAATCTCACATAGAACTAAATTCATAACCAATGTCAAAACTAGATTAATAAGTTTTACGCATAACATAATGTTACTTACGCAAAATAACGAAAATTGCAATGTCATTTACACATAATTGTACAATTTAAATACCAAATGTATTTATATCTGGAAACTCCCATGAAATACAGCTTTAAACATATTTCTTTCTACTCTTAAAGACTTCATTGGCATAAGCAAAAATATTTACATCAGTCATCGCTTTCGCAACTTGGTTGAGCAGAACAATGAACAGAGTTATCAATTGAACTATAACGAACTGTGACATGGACATTCCAATTTCCAGCCAACTACCAGTGTTTTTCACGTAAAATAGTAATTGTATCCCCATTATATTCGAATATATTAGAACAATTATATTAAGACATCCTGTTGGCGCCTGAAAAAAAATTTTAGAAGATTAGAATTTATTCAAAAGTATAGGAAAACAAGAGCGACCAGTGGCTAGGGCCGCTGCCTCCCGTTCGGGAGACGCGGGTTCGATCCCCACCACACGTACCAATGTGTTTTCGAATTTAGAATTCATTTGTACGTTTATTCGACGGTGAAGGAAAACATCGTGATGAAACCTTCACACTCCTGCGAAGAAATTCAAAGGTTGTGTCTGAAGTCGACCAATCCGCACAGGGCCAGCGTGCTCGACTAAGGCCTAATCGCCCTAATTCAGGGTAGGCTCGAGCCCCTCGGTGGGGACGTATATGAGCTGTTGATGATAGAAAAACAATTTTTTTTTGCTGTTATACCTGGTGTAGTATACATACACCTTGCCGGTTAAATAATAAAATTGTAGTGAAAACATTAAATTGTCTGTAAAATAGACTTTTGATCTACCTATGTTATTACTTGCTGTATTCAGAACATTATATGCCTAATGAAATAATAATTTTTCTGCAAAATCAAATCTTATTAATCTGTTGAGCTTGATTCATACTTCACAGACTTTAAGTATCAGAAGAAGATCAGAAGTACTATTTACCTTTGTTAAATGCTGAATTCCTCTGAAACTGCAGGCAACAATGAGGAAAGGTGTCATGGTTTTTAATAATACTAATCCAGTAATTATGAATGGCCTAAAAGATGTGGTGAAACAAATGACCCATCTGATTTCAATGAATTTATAGAGGCTATGTTGCCCGTTCCGAAAAATGCTACAATTATGTATGTTATCTGAAATTAAGTTAAGGATTATTTTGTCAAAAATGTTGTTATTATAATATAATATGAATAAATTTATTCATTTTATGCCGCCATTTCAATATTATTCGAATGTTGAACGTGCCGCAGGAGCCGCATTCTATTATTTGAGTAGGGAAAATATGACGTCACGACGTAACGATGTTTTAGGTCATAATATCGAGTAATTAAGAATTTTAATTAAAAAACTGTTAAGTAATATCCGTAATATTTATATTTCTAAAATGTACATGTGTTTTGTATATGGACAGTTTTTGATAAAACCTGGTTTGACATACTCCTATTTTACACTACTATTTTTGATGTGACTCAGGCTGGCTGGACAATTTTCCAAATGAGCCGCGTTTAAGTAGGTCAATACACAATTTTAGGTGACGGCTAATCATGCTTATTTCAGTTTATGTGACGCTAGAGAACCCGAGATAATCGAACGCAAACGTGTCCAGCCAGCTTGAAAACCGCTTTTCGCATGGTCTCTCAATCTCCGAACAGAAGGGATTCTAACTATTTCTTGCTTATTAACACTGCGTCACCTAAAATTGTGACAGGCATCCAGTTTGAATTTTTGAGATACGTATAGCCATTTAGCTAAAAAACAACAAAAAGCGTGGCCAGCCAGCCTGAACTTACGTATTAAACTTCTGGCTGGCACCTCTGAATCTCGACAACGAAAGCGTTTTCGAACAAGATTCTTTTATTAGCATTTAGTGACGGAATTTGTGACAGTCATAGCGTTTGTTTCATGGCGTCACATAAAGGCGTTTACGAGAAATCGATGAAAACTTGGTGCCAGCCAGAAGTTTAATACGTAAGTTCAGGCTGGCTGGCCACGCTTTTTGTTGTTTTTTAGCTAAATGGCTATACGTATCTCAAAAATTCAAACTGGATGCCTGTCACAATTTTAGGTGACACAGTATTAATAAGCAAGCAATAGTTAGAATCCCTTCTGTTCGGAGATTGAGAGACCATGCGAAAAGCGGTTTTCAAGCTGGCTGGACACGTTTGCCTTCGATTATCTCGGGTTCTCTAGCGTCACATAAACTGAAATAAGCGTGATTAGCCGTCACCTAAAATTGTGTATTGACCTACTTCAACGCGGCTCATTTGGAAGAATTGTCCAGCCAGCCTGAGTCACATCTATTTTGGCATAAAAACAACAACAAAAAAGCTGGCCGCCATCTTGAATTTTTGTAATTTTTTAACCGACTTCAAAAAAAGGAGGTTTTCAATTCGGCTGTATTTTTTATGTATGTTATTAGATATCTCCGTCAATTGTAAACCGATTTCGATTATTCTTTTTTCATTCGATAGGATTTACTTTCGAGATGGTCCCATATAAATTTCGTCAAGATCTGATGATGGAACATGAGTTAAAACTTGGAAACTCCTTAACGGAATGTAGCATTCGCATCGTTAGTAGTCATTATATCTCAGTCAGTTTTTAACCGGTTTTTATTAATCTTTTTTCATTCGATAGAACGTTCTTTAGAGATAGATACATACAAAGTTTGTTAAAATCTGATGATGGAATAAGAGATAAAAGCGGAAAATCCTCAACTGGTGACAGCAACATGCATCGCGATGCCGTTACTGTATTGGAAATCACAAATAATATAGCCTCTATGGCCGAGCAGTCAAGTGTTGAGTGTTGACTCACTTTACGGAGGTTCCGAATTCGAATCCCGGTGGAGACTTTTCTTGTGAGACTTTCTCCAGTTTTTATCCTTTATTACGTTCTTGTGTCTAATAATCATATTATAGATTTGTTCGAGATTATATGACGTTATATTTTCCCTCTTTGGGAATTTTTAGGGTTTTTGCCCTTGTATTTGGGAAAATTTCCGACGCTAGGGAATTTTCCGGGCAAAACCCCATCACTACACTTGAGACACTTGGCCAGTACCTACGGATTTTTTCGTAACGCAAAAGTTTGGTTGTGGATCTTGGGATAGCTAAAAAGCTTAAAATTAAATTACTACTTGACAACTTAATACGTGTAAACCAGCCATGAGTATAACCGATCGTGGACAATATGCGGATGACGTCATCCGTGCCGCCGCCCGCCGCGCCGCGCCGCCGCCGCCGCACGCAGCGAACAACGCGCACAATTTGACTCTTATGAATTGTAATCCGTAACACCTATTCAATCAATCAATCAGCCTATTGCAGTCCACTGCTGGACGTAGGCCTCCCCTAGGGTACGCCAAAGCGCACGATCACCCGCTTTCCTCATCCAGCCATCACCAGCGACCTTCCTCAGGTCATCAGTCCACCTGGCAGGGGGGCGTCCCACACTACGTTTCCCGAGACGCGATCTCCATTCGAGAACCCGTCTGCCACTTCAGCTTGCTACATTTCTGGACGATATCAACCACCTTGGTCCTCTGCCGGATGATTTCGTTTCGGATTTTATCCCGTAGTGAAATATCAAGCATAGATCTTTCCATAGCTCGCTGAGTGACATGTAGCCGGTGGGCCAGCTTCACCGTCATGTTCCACGTCTCGGCTTCGTATGTCAAAACGGGTAGGACACACTGGTTATAAACCCTGCTTTTCAGGCATTGCAGTAACACCTATTACAATATTAATACAAATTAAAAGGATACGAAGAAGAATGCTCTTCTGAAATCTTCGTTACTTATACTTCTTTCAATTGTTGTAAGATTTTTCAAGGATTTCTCAGAATTGTCTATCTCAAACGAGCATTCTGTAATCTGTAAAAACAATATTCAATATTAAATTGTGAACTCTACTGAATACGGGTAGTTTTCTAAAAGTTAAGAGTGTGTTTAAACGGGTAGATCTATCGTTAACAGCAGTCTGTTTCACTTGCTTGCTTGTTATCTTCTAAAGAAGAGAAAGTGAAGGCTTCGTGATGAGGCTTCGCTTCTTGAGTGATTTTCGCACGTTTTGAAGTCCACCCTTATAAAAAGTGTTCTAAGAACTGCATCAACTCCTTTTCACAGTACAAACAAAAATATTTTGGGGAAACTGTTAAACAAAAAGATCGCGTCTTTGTTGCCCTCAGTTTGTTAGGATATACGGACTGAATAAGATCGCGTCTTTGTTGCCCTCAGTTTGTTAGGATATACGGGCTGAATAAGATCGCGTCTTTGTTGCCCTCAGTTTGTTAGGATATACGGGCTGAATAAGATCGCGTCTTTGTTGCCCTCAGTTTGTTAGGACATACGGGCTGAATTAGATCGCGTCTTTGTTGCCCTCAGTTTGTTAGGATATACGGGCTGAATAAGATCGCGTCTTTGTTGCCCTCAGTTTGTTAGGACATACGGGCTGAATAAGATCGCGTCTTTGTTGCCCTCAGTTTGTTAGGATATACGGGCTGAATAAGATCACGTCTTTGTTGCCCTCAGCTTGTTAGGATATACGGGCTGAATAAGATCGCGTCTTTGTTGCCCTCAGTTTGTTAGGATATACGGGCTGAATAATATCGCGTCTTTGTTGCCCTCAGTTTGTTAGGATATACGGGCTGAATAAGATCGCGTCTTTGTTGCCCTCAGTTTGTTAGGATATACGGGCTGAATAAGATCGCGTCTTTGTTGCCCTCAGTTTGTTAGGATATACGGGCTGAATAAGATCGCGTCTTTGTTGCCCTCAGTTTATTAGGATATACGGGCTGAATAAGATGTTTTTATTTATTTATTGGGCTTGCCGTGCATTTTGACAAATTTTGGTAGACAAGCGGCCTTACAAACCCTGGTATATCAGTGTTAAAGAGCCGCTAAAGGCCACTAACATGGCTCGTGTAATACTGCTTCCGTAGAAGCACGGAATCATCTTTCTTTTCGGACAATCAAGTGATTCAACCTGTAAAGTCCTAACCAAACTGGACAAAGTCTAACCAAGAGATTTTTATTTCAAAATATCCCTACAGGGATTTGAACCCGGAACCTCTGTAATGCGAGTCAAAAACTCGGCCATGGAGGCTGTCCAGATAAATGACAATTTCTTGTATTTCATTCAATTCATACATTCTACTCTGTGTTCCAAGACAGGCTGTAAGTACAGTACAGACCTACCAACTTATCTGTGAGAGTAAAGGGTGGCGCTAGTAGTAATAACAAGTTGTAAATCAACCAATGGCTACTGTTTACTGTTGAAAGCTAGCATTTCTATAGTAATGGGTGTAGTTATAAATTTTAGTATTACCACGAGACTGTCTCGTAAGTCTGCAATAGTTTTTTTTCTACCTGACATGTGTGGTAATGTAGCGCGACTGGGACTATTGAGGGAGCAGATGACTCAGACCCCTATAAAGTTTATGGCAACTAGCCTAGGGGCGCCAAAACTTCTGATTCTGGTTTATGATGAAAATGTGCTACTCACGCTCACGAGTCATAACAAGACACGAAGTTAAAAAATAATAATCCTGTGTAAGAATTACAATAAGGCTTATCAATCTTTACACACTGAACAGAGTACAGTAGCCAAAGCCAAAACATGCGGCTAGACATTTTGACCCTGAGAGCGTCTTTATCCCTTAGCAGTGGCAGTATTCATTATGCGTGTCCAGTTGCATGTGCCGACCATTAATACATACCTTAACTTTTTCTAAATGGAGTGACATAAATTCCATAATTATCCAACAAGTTACGTTGAAGATTAGGGTGACTAAGAAAAGTCCTTCGTGAGATACAGACAAAAGAAGATAAAAGTTTAGAAGAGAAGTATTTGTAACCATCAGTCTACAAAACATTCTTCTAGAGCTTAGGAATGGCAAGATAAAAGACACGCCTGAAACAAAAAAAGAACATTAATTATCACGACTTACCTTGCCAGATAAAAGGGGTGATGATAAGAAAACAAGAGTATA
Source organism: Carpatolechia fugitivella (assembly GCA_951230895.1). NCBI lineage: Eukaryota > Metazoa > Arthropoda > Insecta > Lepidoptera > Gelechiidae > Carpatolechia > Carpatolechia fugitivella. Next base: position 11,616,101 of record OX579646.1, on the reverse strand, counting down.
CCTAATGCCAGATGGGAAACGGCCACCGGATACCGGCAGTCGAAACTTTTCATCAGGACTTTTGATCGCAGACGTACCTAAACATCTACTTCAACATAAGAAAAAAGACGTCAGAGTCATCACAGGTATAGTGATAGGACACTGTACGGTAAATAGACATCTTAGCATCATGAATAGAGCAGAGAATCCCGCAAGTCCAGAGTGCGGCAAAGATGAAACGAGTCTACACTTCACTAACATTCTCACAATTCTCGCAATCTTAAAACATATATTGAGTCTACACTTCCTGGCAGAATATCCCATGTACTCACTGCCAAGATGGGAGATAATAGGAACAGACAGCATTAAAAAGGAAGAACTAAGAAACTTGTCATTCAAGAACATACTGAGATATTGTAGAGCAACAGGCAGATTTTAGGGGGCTATGACGAAGGAGCTACATAAAACCAGTACTCCTTCGATGGGAGCTCTGAGGGTGGGCGACAGGCCCCGCCGACTGCGCTCTCACGTGGGGTTAACAATCGTGTGATGGAAACTCGGAAATTTTCGAAGCATAAGGCGTGGGGAGGCACTGGGCGCTTGCACGGCCCTCGGGTGAGGTGGCTAGTGATGGCAATAGCAATCGATAAGCTGGTTCTCCCCGGGGGGGAGGGGCCTGGGGTTATCTTATGCCATAAGCGGAGAGAACATGGGATAGATGTCACACAACTCGGTAGGTAAGGTACCGAGGGAAGCACGCGGAACGGCTGAGCTGACGCGACGCTATTATGAAAGGGGTAACCATCAAAACTGGTATTAAGGGTCAAATAGTTCTTAATTATAGAGCAGATCACCCGTCCCCCAATATACATTCATAATACCTTGCCAGATCCATCAAAATAATAATGAGAGCAGTGTATGCAACACTTTTTGATCCAAAATCCATACTATTTTTTTTAAACTGGCTTCACGGCTGCTCTACTAAATAATGATACAAAGATGAGTTTCTCCCTCAGAAAGAATTGCCAACAATTCGGGCGGACAGTTAGTATATGCAAAGGAGTTCCTTACATGCAACCCTGCCCCAGAATTAATAAAGTAGGTATCTTTGTATATTATTATTTACTAGGTGTCCGGTTACACTCGCGTTGTTGGTGGATTTTCCATACTTCTACAACCACAGATAAAACTTTACTAACAAACAGCGCCATATACACGGTGTTACAAAAAGACGAGTAAATTTTGTATGGAGACCATCTACATTATGTATGGGAATGCGATTTTTTTAAATCGTTTTTCGACCTATGTTCTTTGGGGAAAGTTGTTCAGTTTTACGAGCAGATTCCCTTTCGGCTTTATTTGTAGTTTTGTAACACTTTGTATATTATTCCGTTCAAAAACAACAGATGGCGTTGTTAGTTTAAGCAACATTACCACGGTAAGAAAGATCTTATGTGGTGTTATTTAGTTGCGTAAAAATGTCCCACAATAAAAAATAAATGTTTGTGTCGTTACCTGCAATAATCCAAGCCACAGCTTGTAACTGCAAGGCAAATCTTCTGGACTGCGTATAAATATTTTGTAGAGACAAAACTAGCAAAGTCATCTGAACCACTGTCAAGATGATTTCTCTTCGGCTTTCTAGTGTGTTTCGATATAACGGCAGCAGAACTTTCCACAGGTAAATGCCTGCTGCAATCAACCAAATCAACCCAGCTAAAATACTGAGAAAAGACAGAAATATTAGGTTTTACCTACTATTAAGGGCGTCACAGACAGTTAAGCTACGGTATTATAGCACGAGGCATCCAGCTCTCTCGACTTTCACTTAGTGTGCAAAGCGGGGGTCAAGCAGAATGGCCGGTCACCGATTGATTTGCCATTTTGTTTGACCCCCGTTTTGCATAAAATATGAATGGCGACGAGAAAGCTGGCTGCCCCGTGCTATAATATCGTATCTTAACCGTCTGTAACGGCCTTTAGGAGTTGGCGTTGGTTTTCTTTTGGATTTTTGTAAGGAAGGATGCTTTAATAGGGTCGATATTGAGAATGTTAGAATTTTAGGTATAGTTAACATAAGTAAGTCAGATTCCCATATATATCAGTAAAAAAATACAAAGTATCAGCATTTTTTGAAATCACTAACCGAAATAGAGGAAGTGAGGATTAGTACTTTGTAAGAAAAGTTTTAGGATTTGTTCGATACTAGTGTACGTTTCAGAAATAAATATTTCGTTTTATTTTTGTTAGAGTCAGTCAAGTGCCCCCCCACCCCTACCAGCGAAACCTTTGTACAGTGAACAGCTCATCAAGCTATACACCGGGGTATCTTGCGCGTTGGCAATACGGCCTAGTTTGCAACAAAAATGTATAGCTTGATCTACTGTACCTATATTTGGAAATGTGAAAACCACACTTACATATATAAAAAGAATGTTTATAATATGTCTATTACTGTTTTTAATAATCTTCCTGACCAATTCAAGACCTTAGATAAGACTTTTAAAAAAACTTTAACAAACTGGCTATTCTTAAATGTTTTTACAGTGTGAAAGATTTCTTAGAATATAAGTAACTTTAAAATGTAAAATTTGCACACCTGCACATAGGTTGAATACAAGAACCGCAATAATTGTAACATCCAATTACTGTGTTCATGCAAATAAACTTATTTCATTTCAAAACTTTATGGTAGTAGTGAGTGCATTTATGATGAATTTAAAAGGAAAACCATCAACATCAAGTAGGCTTTACAGGTTATCGAATAATAGACTAACTAACAACTTATAAAATGTACTTGAACAAGTAATAAATTCGGTACAAATATCATAGAAAATGATTTTGATCAACGTTAACTGCAGGTATCTAAGTAGTATTGGACAACTAATGGAATCCTTCACTTTTCCTGTTATTTTTAAGAATATGAAAGATATGCACGTAATTCAGCCTTTTTTAATTTTGTGATTGTTTCTAAATTTTAAAGCAAGGATCTTGAAAATAAGGTAGGTATCTATTAGGATAGGAAAGAATCATCTGTTTTATATGTTACTTCTGGCTGACTTTTTCCCATAAAAAGTCCTATTATGTGTTAATCTAGGTTATAAACTATCTGTGTGCCAAACATTCAAATCGTTTAGTCGTTTTAGTGTGATTAAGTAACAATTTATTATTTAATGTGTATTCAATTAGCACAATATAAAATGAATAGATACTTACACTAGCTCAATAAATACTTTTTTTCCAACAACAGGCATAAAAGTAAATAAACTAAGCAATCCACAGCCTAGCACCCATACAAAAAGCAATGTTACTGGCCATTTCTGCTTTGGGGAGGACATGAAAGGCCACAGTCCCATTCCACATAATGGAATACTTAACATCCATCGGTATGTGAATGACAAGCCCTGAAAATAAATGTAGGTAATATTTAAAGTAGGTAAACTAATCAACGCATAAACCAATAAGTAGTTTAAGATGAGAAAAAATATGTCTGTACCAAGGATATAGATCCCATGAAGTAACATACAATACTAATCCATATTGCATAAACTTGTCCACTGTTCCTCAATTGTTTAAATATTTGCAACCATATGTTTATCCCATACAAGGCATGCCACCACAAATATACAGGCATCACAAAATAAATGTAATACTGCACAGGCAAATCTTGTGCTAAAAACAAAACACAGAAGTGTTACTACAGTCTTGTAGAATTTTTTAAAGACAACAACATTTCTGCAACCTAAATTTACACCCTAGGATAGGTTAGCCTACTATTTTAATGTTTATGTACCTAATAAATTTTAGCTCATAAGTTTCGTATGCCGAGAGGGGCTAATCATAGTTTGTACATATTTAATTAAGAACATCTTATATTACCTATGGTTACGAATAAATATGTTTGAATATATTTGAATTTGAGTGGACTACAATATGAAATATCGAATTAAGGGGCTACCCTCTATGTGAGCTGTAGTGTGGGATATTCATACTTCTTCGTTATTGATCTTATTATTTATTGTTATACAACTGATAGGATTCGAAAAAGTTTGGTCTCGGCCAAAGCCAAACGGGCTGGGCTGGTGAAAACCTCCCGCACATGTTGCCTTGCTGAGTGCTCTTCTCTTTCTACTGAGAAGTGCCATCCCTTTAGTTTACGCTACCTCTAACAGCCATTTTTAGCACTTTCGCTACACTATCACTACAACTAACCATAGTTTACTGAATCAATTCTAAAAATACAACAAGCCTTATAAAACAATTTGATCGTCCAGATTTATGATATCTTGTGTTTTAATCAAGTTTTATTTTTTTTATTGATGTGGCGCTGCGCTAGTGTTCACATAGGGTACACCCGGCCTTAAGCTATAAAATCGAAAAAAAGTTGGGAAAGTAGAGTTTTTTTTCCTTGCGCCTTAAGGAGTGATTTTTAAACTCGAAATTGGCTTAATTCATCACTTATTAAGTCTAGAAGCGATCATAGCTTCTTTTTCCCGACGAATTGTCGCCTAATTTGATATTTCGTAACGAAGTCCAATTATCGTGAGGGTTGTAAAGTTGATGACCGATCTCAAACATGGTGCCAGAGTAAGAGTAACTAGTACTCACATAGATAATGGCCAATACTAACATGGTTAAATACAACGTGTTACAAAAAATACCAAAAAAAGAATATTCTTCATCACAGGCATTTAATTAAAATTTTCCCATATCTAGTGTCAATTGACACCTAAAATATAGACTATCGATTCTCAGAACGGAAAAGTATTTGTACACCATTTGTGCTTACATTTTTAAAAGAGATATACTTAAATAAATTTATGTTAGAAAACGTTTTATTTTTTGCCTTAATTACCTTGTTTACGTATTTACAAACATAAACATTATTTTGAAATATTTAGCCCATTATTTCATTAATAATTTATTTCATAACAATTATTTAACAAAGCTTTTTTTATTTATTTGTAGTTTTTTCATTTTGAAATTAATTGTTCTGAATGTTATAGTACAAGTAATATTTAAAAATTTTTAACCATAGCGGTAAAAATAGGCACATTGACCTAAAATTACATATCTGGTCCGAATATTCTTTGACACAGCTGATCACTAGAGACGGGAAAATTTTAATTAAATGCCTTTGACAAAAATATTCTTTTTTTTTGGTATTTTTTGTAACACGTTGTATATTACACCATAAACCCTGAATAAACACACTTACCATATACCATAAACGAAGAGATAATAAACAAAACTAGGAAAAAAGATGTAACTAAAATGTTATATTTATGACTTAAGGTAGACTTATTCCAACTGGAAGTTTCTGTCTGAGTTTTCATCTTTTGTTCTGATAATACTTTTAATAAGCATATGATCCAGCCCACAAACGACAAAGTGACTAGAACAAGTAGAGGTCTTTGGTAATAATTGTGGTAGTATTTAAGACCATTAAGGCTCAAATTCATTATTTCTTCACTGAAAAGAATAAGTTTATCATATTCTTTTTTTGCTAGTAATTCCTCAGTGAAAGTCATCATTTCCTCATATTTTTTCTGGGTGAAAGGCTGGAATGGTTGATGTAGAAAACTTATAGCATTAGCTTCTATATCTGATCTTTTTTTGTCATATTGATGGGCAAGTTGTCTACAGTTACTATAAATTGCTTTGGCTTTGTTTGCTAAAGACAAATTTAGCAGATCACTCTTTAATTGGCCCTGAAAAAAAAATCGAATTAGACATTATATAAATATTAATTGTACAATACAGGTAAATGATTCTTACAATAGAATTAACTGGCACAGGTATTGACAGTATAGTTGACATCAAGGGAGTCAAATCGGCTTGGTTAAGATCCATCCTGTGTTCTAGAGACATATTTATTGTGCTTAAGTCAATATGAGCCATTGATACTTGCTGCACTCCTGCACCCCAAATTACATAAGGTGTATGTGTCTCGTGGTCATCACCAGCCCCATGTGATCCTGTAAAAGTAATGTTGTTCCATTGAGAAATAAATCAAATTCATAAAAGTTAAGTGGAGGGTTTTGCCATAATCTTCACGCTTGGCAGGTGGGTTGGAGATCGCAGATTAAAAGGTTACTGTATCAGAGAGCGCTGCTGCCCGTTCCCTGTTCAATGTGTAATCCCTAAGTCGCCTCTTACGACACCCACGGGAAGAGTAGGGGTTGGTGACAAATGTATTCTACTCTGCCGAGTTTGAGGCTACCTAACATAGATAGATAAAGAGTTTAAAACAGAAAAATTTCCATTCCAACTTCTTTCTTTCTTCAAAATAAAATCTTATGTAAGTGCCTGGTGCATTATGGCATTGATGATTTTGTTGCTAATATATATGACCTGTTCCATTAATTGAAATTACAGCACATGCAGCTGTTGTATGCATGCATGCACGTTTGCGTGAAAAGACAAGACAATCATACATACCCCAATCTGTCATGCCATGGTCAGAAGTCATCAAAAATGTTGTTCTACCATCATCTTCATAAAAATCTTTTATGATTTTCTCAATCTTCTTAATTCCTTCATCAACATATCTAATAGTTGTTAAAAACTGACTGTAAGTACATTAAAACAGAAATTATATATTACATTGTATAGTTTTCAAAATAAATAACTGAAAAAAGAAAAACACAAACAAACAATACAAACAACAATACTCACTGTGTTTTTGGTTTATGGGTGTGACCAGAAGTATCTGTACCTAACAAATGCAAAAAAAAAGCAATTTTCTTCTTTTGTAATTTTTCATACAAGGTTGTATCATTTTTTGCATTCACAAAGAACTTTTTGACATGTTTAAACACCCATTCATCCAGTAAAGTAGTATTTACATCAGTACTGAATGTATTGCTATATGGGTTTAATTTTTTACTATATATATGATCATCAGAACTTTCTTTAGTGAATATTTCAATAATATCATATGTTCCCCAGCACCAAGTATAAATAGTTTGGTTGAAAACAGAATCAAAGTCAACAGGGTTTGCTTTCCAACCCTTTGCTATAGCAGAAGGATCCTCATAGAAACCAGCAATCACTGCCACATGCCCTGGACGAGACTCTGTAGGGACACGAGTGTGTGATATACCCCATCTTCCATGTGAGTTTGCTATAGACCTACAAAGAAATACTAATTTTAGTTAACCATTTAGCACAATATGAAATTGAGCAATAACATGTAAATTGAACATGTATGGTCTCCACATTGGTTTTTAAGAGCAGCATTCAGTGTTTAGTGTAGGAAATATTCAACTTGCTCCTATGTTACAGCATTTACGGGGTGAGTGAAGGCTCTTATAAACATAACAGCTTGACTAGGCTTTTGGCAGCACGGCTTCAATTGCATGTAATTTTATGACAATTGCGCAGGAGCCATGAGAGAAAGAGAGAGATACTAACACATTCAAAATCAGCAATCAAGGGCATCACAGACGGAGCTATAATATATATTATAGCACAAGGCAGCCAGCTCTCTCATCACCATTCACTTTGTGTGCATAGCGGGGGTCAAGCAGAATGGCCACAGTGACCGGCCATTCTGCTTGATTAGCCATTTTGTTTGACCCCCGCTTTGCGTGGAAGTGAATGGCGACGAGAGAGCTGGCTGCCTCGTGCTATAATGTATATTATAGCTGCCGTGTGTGATGCCCTTTACTCGAATCATGACTAAGCGCCGCCAGTCAGTTTGTATCGTCACTCCGAAAGTGCCACACACAGGCGAGAGGCAAAACCCTTCTTCACTTCACTTCCGTCGCGCGGACTTATATGAGCGAGCACCGACTTTGAACTTATTGAAGGAAATTCATCATCATCATCATCATGAACGGCCACTTACAGTCCACTGCCCGGAAATTAATTACTTATACATAATATATCTACCTCAGATATGGCATTGTTGTGTAGTTAACGAATGATTCAGCTCTTAAGCCGTCTACCACAAATAGTACAAGCCGGTCGGCTATTGCTTCATGTTGTGGTTTGTAAAGACGTACATTTTTAACGATTGGGGACTTAAAGTATATATCAAATATGGAAAAAAGGAAGCACAAATGTACGCAAATTCCTATGAAAAACATAATTAGTATGTACCACTTTATCACAATTTAAAATTAATTTTGAATTTAATTCTGCACTTTTTTTTTCCTGTTCATTTTTCTGTTGCCATACTTTTTTTTTTTATTGGCATGGTGCGGTTTGCACATTTAAGTACTACTACTGACTTATGGGCCCCGTAGACGATCAAACGGTTTGATTCAAACACGTAAAGTTTGGTTTGACTCAAACCATTTTGATCGTTTACAAAGGTGGTTTGAACGGTTTGTCAAACATTTACGTGTTTGAAGCATGTTTGATGCAATTTCATATTTTTCGTTTGATGCAATTTCATATTTGGCGTCATCGTATTGGGAGCAATCCTGTAATGATGACGTCTTTTGTAATTATTATTATTAGTTTTTAAAAAATAAATAAATTTTGTTGTGTTTGACAGTGCCTGTCTGCACACCGATTACTATTATAATTAGCCTGAAATCGATTACATTACAGTGCGTCTCGGAACGCAGAGTGCCTTTGGCAGCATGATCTTAGCCAGTCCGAAAGAACGAACATGAAAAAATAAAATAAGTATTCAAAAACTAACCGTTGTTCGTTGACGTTGTTGTCCAGTGTGAAAAAATTTTCGTCTATGTTGTTGTCGTCGTCGATCCTCAGTCAGTATTCCTTGTTTTTGTTCTAGTGTTTTGTTATAATTTCAAAAGAAAGAAAGATTATAATAATTGACAAGGTTTTGTTATTATTTCTATGGTGAATAATGTGAATGAAGGCGGGACAGAACTGTTCGTGCAGAACTGTGTGATACCTTCCACATGTTTATCATGGGTCACGATGAACAGGATGTCCGAATCGGAAAGATTGATGATAGTAAGTATATTATTCATCAACAGCTCATATACGTTCCCACCGAGGGGCTCGAGCCTACCCTGAATTATGGCGATCAGGCATCGACCACGCTGGCCCAGTGCGGGTTGGTCGACTTCACACACAATCTTTGAATTTCTTCGTAGGAGTGTGCAGGTTTTATCACGATGTTTTCCTTCACCGTAAGAGCGTCGAAGTATAGTAAGTATATTAGCTGCCTTGAATTAGATTGATCGTACAAGCATTGGACCAGATTTGCCCAGCTTTTAAATTTCTTCGCAGGAGTATTTCTTTGCAAGTTTCCTCAAGATGTTTTTCCTTTACTGTAACAAAAACTAAATTGAAAACACAATGAGGATTAAATAGCTGCCTCACAATCGGAAAACAGTAGCCCTCCCTAGCTGCTATACCGGTTGTTAGTAATGTACCTAGATTTAAGAATAAGAATAAGAAAACATTAACAACAACAACAACATTATTTTTATAGTTAACAATAAATCCAGTTCCTATAGCTATAATTTAATCCCTATATATATGTATATTAGTTCTTTTATAAAGGTTATTTTTATACACAGTTTGTGTACTTTTAATTGTTTTGTTTTTTTAATTTCCATGTTGATGGTACTGTGTTTAATATGAAATAAAATGTTGTCTTATTGTCTACATAGGCGATTCTGATGTACGAAAAACTGGACAAGAGATGGACTCTATAAGGCAAAGAACTATAGCTTATGAATACTTATGCCGGCTAGAAGAAGCTAAGATATGGTTGGAGTCTTGTTTAAAAGAGAAATTGCCACATGCCACTGAGTTTGAAGAAAGTCTGCGCAATGGAGTGTATCTTGCTAAACTGGGTCATTTTATAGCCCCGGAATCTCTACCCCTGAACAAAATTTATGATACTGACCAGAGACGTTATAAGGTAATAAATTTTAAATTATAATAGTCCCAGAATATGATGTTAGTCCAAAGTTCCAAAGCCCAGAGAACAAGCACTCAACTAAAACAATAATAATAATAAGAATGTATGTAGGTAATAAAGATACATTATTGATGTCACTATGAAAATGATAGAATATCTTAAAAGTTTAAGATTGCAAAATAGTATGGAAATTAAAAATCACTCGAAAACTACAGAAACATGCAGAACATACTATACTACATAGGGTTATCGACCGTCAGCTTCTTCAAAACTGTTAGTCTAGAGAAGGCTATTTAACACCGAAGGGCCGACTACAATAGATATATCTCGGGTCGCAGTGGTCATTGGGACATAATTTGCCCGATCCCTTCTACCAAAATCATAAATCATAGGGGTTATTAGGATTTGTGTACTTTTTGTTAGGTACTTTTTATTCAAGTGCTTTGTAGTGTCCATTCTGTACATAGTAGGCACTATAATATGTGCCCTGGTGACAGTGGCTCATGTACAGACCTACCACAAAATCTGTGAAATGGTCAAAATTGTAACTAAGATCATTACTATGGAAATGTCAACTTACAGCAGAGTCGTGATTGGTTGAAATGTAATTTTGTATTACTACTAGCGCCACTGTTCATTTCACAGATAAATTGGTAAGTCTTTACTTTGCGATCTGAAGCACTGCTCGCAAATTGAAATCCACCACAAAATACAACATCAGGCCTATCTTCTGAATCAAAATGATAGATCTCAGATCAGAAACATAGCTACAGCAACAACTTTAGATGTTTGTGTACAATCGTGCATGATTTTCTACATTTATTTATAAGCGACTTACTACCGCGGGAAAACAAACAAAAAACAAAACTCGAGCCGTAGCTGCAGGTAGTCAGATTGGGTCACGTTTGGTTGTAGGCAATTAATTATTTTACCAATTTTTTAACATGTGACAACAATAATTATGTAATTTTAGGTAGTGGGTCTGCAATTTAAACACACTGACAATATAAATAAGTTCCTGCAAATATTAAAGAAAACGGAACTTCCTGTGGTAAGTTATATTTAACTGGGGATATTATTATATTCCATATTTTATAAAATATGTAATAGTATTCTTTCATGTTCCACAAGTAAGTATTTGCTTCAAAAAGTTCCCACGAAATTATTTTTCCATATTCCATATTCTTACAGATTACTTCACTTTTCTTCGTATAATTTTTGTCTAAGGCTGCTTTTCCACCAGAGATGTGCGAGGATGCGTTGCGAGGGATGTGTTTTTTAAGAACCAATAGATTCGCTTCATTTACCTTTCCTCGTTCAGCACAGCTCTGGTGGAAACGACTTAGCGGAGCGAGGTTTTTGTACGTACAAAACAAGCGAGAGATGTGTGCGAGGTTTGCGACATACTGTAACAGCCAGTTCATAGACGGTGTTTGTTAAAAGTAGATGTGCGCAATATACGAGGAGGGATCAAAAAGTAGTGAGAACGACATACTCCTTGGTAAGAAAAAAAAATACTGGCAGGCATAGCTCAGATACATATTTGTAATATTAATAAAGAAAAAAAATCTTCGATTCTCTTTTGTTTTTTTCTGAATGTAGTCATTTGTTTGCTTCGTGTCGGAACGTGTTCTCGAAAATGGAGAAAAACGAAGTGCGAGCCGTTATTAAATACCTCTGTTTAAAGTTAACGACTCAAGAGATTCATTGCGATTTGGAGGCAACATTAGTAGAGTCTGCTCCGCCGTATTCTACTGTCGCAAGGTGGGCTTCTCAATTTCGACTAGGGAGAACGAGCACGGAAGACGAACATAGTTGCGGCCGTCCATCGACGTCAGTCACCCAAGAAAATGTTGCGAAAGTCCGATACTTAATTCAAGAAACGGGCATTTCATATGGAAGTATTCAATCCATATTTAAACAATCTTTGAATATGAGAAAAGTTTCCGCAAGATGGGTGCCGAGAATGTTAACCGACAGTCAGAAACAAAATTGACTTGACATTTCGAAGATATTGTTGGACAAGTTTCAAGAAGATTCTGAGAACTTTTTGTCTCGTTTTGTAACAATGGACGAAAAATGGGTCCATCATTTTGATCCTGAGACAAAACAGCAATCTTCGCAATGGAAAACGGCCATCATCACCGACCCCGAAGAAGTTTCGTACCGTGAAAAAAAAAAAAATGAAAATTGTTTTATTCCGACAAAAATATCAGGCATTTCACACAAAGAGCCCGCCAAACTGCACAGCAGTTTGTTGGCGGAGACACGATACTCTCAATATACATAGGTACATACATGCCAAGTTATACTATCTATATTAATCTATTACATAGTTTAGTTGTATAGTGTTATTTTAATGGACTTTAGACAATAACAATTGTTGAATTTGTGGCATCGGCTGGCAAGGTTATGGCCTCAATATTTTGGGACTCAGAAGGGATATTGTTGATTGATTACCTGGAGCGTGGAGTGGAACCACTATTACAGGCCAATATTATTGAGGAATGCCATCAAAGAGAAAAGGAGAGGGAAACGCACAGGTCGGCAGTTGCGATGGCTGCCATTCAGCAAGCTGGCTTCGAATTGGTTGACCACCCCCCTTATTCACCAGATCTGGCGCCTAGCGATTTTTATCTGTTCCCCAAATTGAAAGAATACTTAAGAGGAAACAGGTACGATGACGATAACGAGGTGATGGATGCCTTGGAGAGCTTTTTGCAGGACCAAGACAAAACTTTTTTTTTAAAGGGATTGAAGCCTTGGAAAAGCGCTGGACTCGGTGTGTAGAGAGACTCGGAGACTATGTAGAAAAATAAATTATTAAGTTATCAATAGTCATTATATTCTATTTCATTCTCACTACTTTTTGATCCCTCCTCGTAGATATGGATAATTGGAAAAAGAAGATACTTTTATATTTAACAATTTGCGATGAAGAAATGGAAGCAGAAGATACAGAGTTGTTCTGCTTTTCCACCAGAGATGTGCGAGGATGCGTTGCGAGGGATGTGTTTTTCAAGAACCAATAGAACTGCTTCATTTACCTTGCCTCGCTCAGCACAGCTCTGGCGAAACGATTCTATTGGTCCTTGAAAAACATCCCTCGCAACGCATCCTCGCACATCTCTGGTGGAAAAGCAGCCTAATAGGGATTAAAATTAGAACCTAATAGCGCACTGTTGAGTGTTCCTAAATGTGTGCGATTGGACAGTTAACCGTCAAAAATCCATCCTGACTTTTGTTGAACCAATCAACATCTTAAGGAACACTCAACAGTGGCGCCATTTAGTTCTCAGTTATTAACATACAGTAAAGTACTGTTGTTATTTTTTAAATATTTGTTTCATAATCCTTATTCTTCTTTTCTATAAGTATAAATGCGAAAGTAGCTGTCTAGCTGTCTTTCCCGGTTAAACCGGTTTTCATGAAAGTTAGTACGAATTTAGTTTGATACCCAAGAAAGGTGCATAGTCGGTGGTTTAGTGGCTAGGGCCGTTGCCTCCGGTCTGGGAGACAATAAAAAATATCCTATTCCCACACGGTTTGTCTTCACCTTAGTAAGATTACTAATTTTAACAGCATTCCAACTTTGATTGCCTGTGTTGATTGTGGAATTTCTCTGTTTTAAAACCAACACTCTCCGCACTTTAAAAAAATCCGCTCTGAAAAATCCACTATCGACGTAGGCGTAGCCACGGGTGGACAGCTAGTATGTAAAGTATGTAATAATTTAGAATTCGGTTTACTTGTGTGGAACAAAACAATACTTACTTATATGTTTTTGGGGACCCGTAAATACAACACGTTTTACAAAAAATACCAAAAAATAAAAATATGTTTTTCAATACACCTTGCTCGAAAATTGAACTTACGAAGGCAGTAAACTGTGCTGTAAATACGTTTTACGGCACTAGTGCGTGTTTATTACAATTTTTTTTTAATTCCTACGGTCTTCAAAATTATTATTCAGCCAGGATCATTTTAACAATAAAAAACATTTAAATCGATTCATACAAACAGTATTTTATATTTTTTTGTTTCAACAAATTGTATCAAAAATATTATCAGCCAGTAATATTTTAATTATAATAATAAAATTATCTCTATTTAACACAGAATCAATTCGTAGAGGCTGAATGTCCGCCAGAGCCTTTTCTCCGTAATTTTGCTTATAAAAAAGAAACATACTATCGTTTTGTAGTTGGCACCAAGTTTGTAAAATTTTCATTTAATTGTTTTACATTGAATGTTGTTTTATGAATGTTTTAGTGTTGATATTTAATGAGAAATGTGAATAGTAAGGATACTCAAACTGCGCGCGATATAATAAAGGTTAGTTTTTAATTACAACTTCTACATGATCAATTTTACCTGTAGTGTCATAGCTTTTGTAGGATACTATGTATCTTTCTTAACCATTTGAATTTAATTATTTACTATCAGTTGAAAAACAAGTGTATTGAAAAACGTCGTACAACACACGGATCTTAGGTTTTATAACAAACTCGTGACGTTATAAACCCTCGCCTGCGGCTCGGGCTTACAAAAGTCACCTCGTTTGTAATATGCCAATGCCACCTACGATCCTTGTATCGTAATTTTGTCTCCGTGATCGTAATATACTATTACCAAATGCACTTACTTAATCAAATATTCCCATCTCCAGTGATCAGCTGTGTCAAAAAATATTCGGACCAGATAATATGTGATTTTAGGTCAGCGCGACTAATTTTACCGCTACGGTTAAAAATGTTTGCGTTCTACTTGTACCATAAGGGCGTTTGCGCACTACACGTATCCGGTTCTTATTCAATTCTTATCCGTTTCTGATCCGGTTTGGCCGTCCTAGTAATTGTATGGACGCTTACGCACTCATACGTATCCGGTTCGTATTCGATCCGTAAATTCTCACTCCGGATCGTTTTTTTACGCATCAAAACCGAGTCGAAGTATGGCGGCCGCCATACAAATGGTACATACGCTTGCGCACTACACGATTCGTATTCAAATTTTTACGGATGAGGAGTGAGGTACGGGGAGGGGAAAGCTCGCGCTGCTAGTGATGTGCCAAATTGGCTATTTTTTTATATTCGTTACAAAAATAACCGAATGCACACTCGGGACAGGGGACTCCAGGATTCTATTTACGTGAAATCAACTATACGAGTAACGTGAGTGACTTTATTGCGGGATCTATATAAGTTTAAGATACAATTAAATAGTATTCGAATTCTTTAAGTACTCGAAATCTATATAATATATCTAATCTAATTATACTCGAGTACAGTTAACTGCTCATCAGTCAGTGGTAACACTTTGATCTTAAACGCTTCTTATTTCTATAGCATTATGGTTGAGATTCGTAACTGACGTTTCTACTGACTTGCGATTGACGGTACCTGAGTATTCAACTGCTATAATATGCTGAATTCTCGAATATGTGAGTACTTACAAGGCATTCAAGTCAGTACTCGAGTCAGCTCGACTCGGCACATCGCTACGGCAATATCGTGCTATATCGTCTTGAATACGAATGAAAATCTGATCGGATACGGATGAGTGCGCAAACGCTAGACGTGAATTTACCGTCCGTTTTTTCACGGATCGAACACGGACCAGATAAAAATCGAATACGGGTAAGTGCACAAAAGCCCTAATATTCACATTAGAACAATTAATTTCGAAATGAAAAAAACTACAAATAAATAAAAAAAGATTTGTTAAATAATTGTTATGAAATAATAAATTAATGAAATAATGAACTAAATATTTCAAAATAATATTCATGTTTGTAAATACGTAAACAAGATAAAGCAAAAAATATATATTTTCTAACATAAATTGATTTAAGTAGGTATTAAAAATTTAGGCACAAATGGTGTTCGAACTAACAAGTTTAAGATCTATAAAATTAAAAATGTAGTCGAAAAATACCCTAATAATTTAATATTTCAGACGTTTCAACCAGAAACTACAGATATTTATGACAAAAAGAACATGCCGCGTGTCATTTACTGCCTGCATGCTTTAAGTTCCCACTTGTTTAAATTGGGCAAAGCTCCACTTATCCACGATGTCTTTGGTAAAGCAGTATTCACAGGTAGGAAGGAATCAAAATATTTGAAATGTTTGACACATCTACCTATTATCTACACAAAATAGATTGCCTTAAAACACATTTATTTTACTTTCAGATGAACAAATTGATTTAGTCTCTAAAGATTTACAAAAATGTGAACACCCTCTTCCAATGTTCCAACAGATTGGAGGAATTTTATCAAAGAACAATGTAACAGATAGTGATGCTTTACAACAAGCTGTTATTGAGGTAAACAAACTGTTGAATACTAGTAAACCAATAACTACAGCACTCTTAAATCCCAAATTGAAACTAAAGCATGTGCAAAATAAACTCATTGATGAATACAAAACAGTATTGCGAGCTGCACTTCAAGTCAAGTTGCGAGTAGCCCATGATAGGTCTTTGAACGATAGTTATATCCCTGACGAATATGATGAACTGCTAACACAAATAGAAATTCAAGGATACATAACAGCAATTAATTACAAGCATTCATGGAAGAACGCATGCACAGCTGCCAGAAATGGGGATGTTAACACTCTTCACAAAGTTTTTAATGAAGAATGGGTAAAAGTCAAAGAATATAATCCTAACAATGTTGATTTTTACTGCGATATTATTAATAATTTAATAGAATCTAATAAAGACCTAAATGTAGAAAGCATTACAAACTGGCATAAAATATTCCTAAATATTATTTGTAATGGAAATAGAAAATCCTTTGAACATGTCAATCATAAACTAGCAATTGATGATGTTAATAAAGCTTTAGATGAAGGCAATCCAGAGGATTTGTTTCACGCTTTAAACAATCCTCATCTTGAATTAAACATGAAAATTGATAAATTTGCTGTACCTCTTCTATTTGAAGAAATGAAATTAGAAAAGTGTGAATTGGAGAAAAACTTGAATGAAAGCGAAATAGCTTCATCAGTTTCTTATTTAACAGTCATAGCAGCTATATCCCAGGCGGTTGATAGAGGTGATGAATTGGCGGTTTGGAACTCTCTGAACTCAAAACAAGTACAATTAGAGAACCTTCGTCCCCACTGTCGAAGACGCTACTTTTCAGCGTTAATTACTGCATTGCAAGTAAAAATAAAAGAGCAATGTGCATGCCCTCTTTTGACTCTTGAGGATATACGTGATACTATTGAAATGGTCAACATGAAAGACGACATTAACGAGGAGTTAGTCGCAGTTATCGATAGTATCAACAAAGCAGTCGTTGATGAGGATGCAGAATCATTAATGACCAATCTAAAAAAACCTTGTTTAAAGATTTCTACTCCTTTACATAAAGAAGAAAAGCAGTTGTACTTAAGATTGATGAAGAAAAAAATGCTTAACAAGGACCCTCAAAATTTATGGCTTAATGACATTGTTGATATTGTGTATGACGTTAACAACGAAGCTCTTAAGGTTAAGGAGCTGACAGAAGCTTTAGTACAATTAAATTTGGCTACAATTAAGAATAATGTTGATGAATTTTGGAGTGCTCTTTCTTGTTCTCATCTTTCTGGTTCTACAATTATTGATGAGAATTGCAAGGATATATATTTTCAAATGTTTTCGAAAGCCTTGAAAAAGAGGGGACACCACGTTTGCCCTTGGATTGTATGTCACACTGATGCTGGGAATACTGTTTATATTGATATGGAGTCTTACACATACAGTTGGAGTACTCCGAAAGATTTTGTGCCGTATCCACGTTATTTGACCAGAAAAGATGTCATTACTTTAATTGAAAAAACGAATAAACATCACATAAATAAGTATAAACAGCTGACTATTGAAAATTCTATTATTAAACTTCAAGCTTACTGTAAAGGCTACATTTTAAGAAAAAGGCTAATCAAAAGACTTAGATTTTTCAAAGTTAATGAAAAATATGTTGTTAAAATACAATCCTGGTGGAGAAGAATATTGATACAGAAAAAATACGGAACTTTGATTAAACTAAAAGCTATTGAAGCTCGATTAAAACAAGAAAGAAAGCAGAATCCATGGGCGTGGTATAAAAGTCAAGAACAGAGAATAATAAAAATTCAAGCTTTGTGGAGAGGACGTCGAGCTCGGCAAGCGTTTACTTCTTTATTTCATTCATCGAACCCACCTTTGAAAGTAGTTAAAAAATTCATTCCAATGTTAGATTTTTCCACCGAAGATTACGACAGAGAAATAAACCTACAATCTCTTAAATCTGAAGTCGTACAATCAATCAGAAAAAACCAAGAACTATCAAAGCAAATAGATGACATGGACTTAAAAATTGGGTTGCTTGTACAAAACCGTATCGCATTACAAGAAGTAGCTGCCCATGGATTAAAATTGAACAATTTGGTTAGACATAATTCTATGACCAAACTTGTTTTCCAAAATCGCACTGAAGGAAAAGGCACTTTGATGACAGTATCTACAGCAGTAAAAGGGTTGAAATCGCTTACTAAAGAAAGTAAACACTTATTAGATGGTTATCAACATTTATTTTATGAGTTGCAAACCAACCCAACATATTTATCAAAACTTCTCTTTTGCATTCCACAAAACAAAACCAACTTCTTCCTGCAGAACGTAGTCTTGACTTTGTATAATTTCGGTGCTTATGCAAGAGATGAATACCTATTACTGAAGTTATTCAGATTCACTTTAGAAGAAGAGATTGGTTGCAAAGTTACAAAACCTTTCGACATCATAGCGTCGACTCCTCTAGTATTAAAGATGGCTGTCAGTCTATCGCGACAATTGTCTGGTTTAAATAGTCTTCAGACAATAATAGGTCCTCTGGTTGAAAACATGCTGAAGGACAGAGATTTAAATATTGAAACTGGCCCCGTTGAAATCTATAAGGCTTGGAGAAATGAAACTGAAATGAAGACGGGACAAATTTCGTGAGTATTAAGGTTTATATTTAGAACACAACTTCATTATACTTACCTTGATTGGAAAGATCAAGTTTGAAAACTATTAACGCCATCATCATTTCTCAACTTTATAATCACCATTTGAATAGTAATTTATTGATATTAAATTATATTTTTTTATAAAATATGATTTCAATTGATTAAAACTTTTATTTATTTCATTTTAAGGAAATTACCATACACTGTCACTCAAGAAGAAGCTTTGGCATATCCAGAAGTAAAGAAAAGATTAGGGGTTGCATTGACACAACTAAAAACAATAGTTACGATGTTTTTAGATCAGATTACGAACTCGACTGAGCTCCTGCCCTTCTGTATCACTTATATGGCTCGGGTATTGCATAGAGCTCTCACTTCTAAGTTCCCACATACTCCAGAAAAAGATATTTTGAAGGTAAGCAAGCATGGTAACAACATTGTGTATAATACTTACAACAAAATATAAAACTAATCTGATATTTACAACAAACGAATAAGGATTATAATTATTATTCTAAATTAATTATGTAGATATAATATTATTATTATTACAACTTTTAGGTGATTGGTAATTTGGTTTACTACCAGTTTTTGAATGCGGCAATTGTAGCTCCTGATGCGTTCCATATTATCAATATGCCAAACGGTGGAGCTCTTACCACTGACCAACGGAAGAATCTGGCTTCGGTGGCGAAAATTTTACATTTTTCTGCTGCAAAGAAAGGTGTAAGTATAAACTATTTAGATAAATGACACTCATATTGATTTATTAAATTTATATTATTTTTTGTTTTCAGTTTGGAGAAGAATCAGCCCATCTTCCGGTGCCTCAATCCTTTCATAGTGGAATGTCACGAAAAAATGAAAGAGTTGTTTCGTCGGTGCTGCCGAGGGCCTACTCTTGAAGAATATTTTGCTGTGGATGAATACACTGAAGCTACGTTATTGCATCACCCGCACATTCTATATAACTGTGCAGGTACCTATTCTAACTTTATTGTAGTCCTTTATTACTCAATCTTATCAATGGGTCGTTAACGTCAACTGAATTCATAGGAAATCGTCGATACGCATGCTTTGCTCGTGGAATATCTAGATTATTATAGCACCAGATCATAGAGATCGGTTGAATGAACTATTGGATGACCCTAGGAGAAGTTCCAACCGTTGCGCAACTTGCATCTCGAGATGTTGCCGATGCGGTAAGTTGTATGTTCTTTGGGTTTTTGTTTATATTGCTTGAACTTGCATTAAGGTAGGTATACTTTTTTTAAAGAGGGCTGATTCAGAAGACGCAAGGTTAGAAGTATGTTTGGCTCTGGTGAATAAATTCCAAGCTCCCAGCTGAAGGACATGACAGATATTAATAAACTCTTTATCAAAACTAAAGAGCTTTGTGTGGCTATTATTCCTTTCCTAAACGGTAAGTTGACCTTTTTTGTCGATTATTTAATAATATACTTGCTTATCCTTACTAATATTATAACGCGAAAGTTTGTATGTATGGATGTTTTGAAACTACTAAACGGATTGGGATGAAATTTGGAATAGAGATAGTTTGTACCCTGTATTTACACATAGGATACTTTATACGGGAAAAAATCTTATTCCCACGGGAAAAATCTTACACAACACGAGCGTAGCCGCGGGCGGACCGCTAGTAATTTTCATAATATTATTCTAAATCTAATATGGCTGGCTGATGCTCATGCATGATAACAGAATTTCTTTTTTTTTTCGGCAAATAACTATACCTATACATAGCTGTACAAGGATTTGTTAGACAGATTTCGTTATCAGAGAGCCGGGGTATGATGTGAGGTGCGGGGAGAGATCTATGGTGACAGTCGATAGTGAAGTCAATGTATCAACTTGTTGATCGATT